>QRDG01000180.1:224553-383788 GCA_012064385.1 Puccinellia tenuiflora | reverse complement strand
ATAGTATGGTACGACACCCATGTTTGCAAGATGCAAAGGTGAAAGGCCAAGCATGAGTGATTTTCCATAGCACGCACATAGTGACACTTATAGGTCTAGAAACTCCAAATGAACACCAAATAAGAACCAACTCCTCACATGAGGAGGTCGGTGGCCGAAGCCACCATATATGAGTATGAAGGAGTGAGACACCGCGAAGATGTATCTTGGGTTCTCACTCACAACTCATCATTTAAGCTCACAATTCATGAATTGAATATAGAGTAGAACAATGAATGCATTAATCTAGGCATAATGGGGGGAGGGAGAGCCCAATAGTTAGGACAACACTCCCCCTATGTCCATGCCTACACCTAAACCCAAATAGAGAATTGACCTATAGGTGTGTATGCAAGATGGTCAAGTCAAGCTCCTCGAATCCACGATATTTAGTTCATTCCTCAAATAAGTGAATCTTGCTTCATCAAGTGGCTTCGTGAATATATCGGCAAGTTGGTCCTTGGTTGGCACATAAGCAAGCTCAATGTCTCCACGGGCAACATGATCTCGAATGAAATGATGACGAATCTCAATGTGCTTGGTTCTTGAATGTTGCACCGGGTTGTAGGCGATCTTGATAGCACTCTCATTGTCACACAAAAGAGGCACTTTGTCACAAGTGACACCGTACTCCTTCAACGTTTGCCTCATCCATAACAATTGAGTGCAAGCACTTGCGGCGGCAACATACTCGGCTTCGGCGGTGGAGAGGGAAATGCAATTTTGCTTCTTAGAAGACCAACTCACCAAAGACCCACCAAGAAATTGGCAAGCCCCGGAAGTTGATTTCCTATCATCTTGATCACCGGCCCAATCCGAATCCGTGAAACCCCGAAGAGTGAAAGATGAATCCCTTGGATACCACAAACCAAACCTTGGGGTATGAATTAAATATCGTAGGATTCTCTTGACCGCCAACATGTGGCTTTCTTTAGGAGCCGCTTGATACCTTGCACACACACCTACACTCAACACAATATCGGGTCTAGATGCACAAAGGTAAAGCAACGAACCTATCATGGAGCGGTAGAGCTTTTGATCCACATCTATACCCTTTGGGTTAAGTTGTAGATGGCACTTGGTATCCATAGGAGTCTTCTTCTCCTTAGCATCCACCATATTGAATCTCTTGAGCATGTCTTGGATATACTTTGCTTGGCTAATAAAAGTTCCTCCTCTCAATTGCTTGATCTCAAATCCAAGGAAGAACTTCAACTCGCCCATCATAGACATCTCAAACCTATCGGTCATAAGCTTTGCAAATTCATCATTAAAAGCTTTGTTAGATGAGCCAAAGATAATATCATCAACATATAGTTGGCATACGAAAAGCTCCCCTTTAACCCTCTTAGTAAAAAGAGTGGGATCGATTTGCCCAACTTCAAACCCACGGTCTAACAATAACTCTCTAAGGTGCTCATACCACGCACGTGGTGCTTGCTTAAGTCCATAGAGCGCCTTATCGAGCTTGTAGACATGGTTAGGGAAGTTGGGGTCCTCAAATCCCGGGGGTTGCTTAACGAATACCAACTCTTTCAAAGGACCATTAAGAAAAGCACTTTTAACATCCATTTGTTGCAATTTGAAGTTATAGCAAGAAGCATAAGCAAGGAGGATACGGATGGACTCAAGACGAGCCACGGGAGCATAGGTCTCTCCAAAATCAATGCCTTCAACTTGAGAGTACCCTTGAGCCACCAAACGAGCCTTGTTCCTCACCACCATGCCATGCTCATCTTGCTTGTTCTTGAAAATCCACTTTGTGCCTATAACATTGCGGCACTCCTTTGGCTTCTCAACTAACTTCCAAACTTTGTTGCGCTCGAAATTGTTGAGTTCTTCATGCATTGCTAGCAACCAATCCGGATCTTCAAGAGCTTCGGCAACCTTCTTTGGTTCAAACATGGCAATATGAGCTTGATGATCACTAAAATTTGCCAATTGCCTCCGGGTGGACACCTTGCCTCTCACATCACCAATAACCTTATCAAGGAAATGTTCACGAAGTTCCATGGTTCTTGCAACTCGAGCTTGACGACGGGCTTCGATATCCTCATTGCATCTTGGAGGTATCACTTGATCATCTTGATCATTTGAGTCCCCGTCTTGACCGGAAGGTTGACCTTGATCATCAATGTGCTCGGCTTCAACATTTGAAGAAGATGGTTGAGCAAGGTCTTGATCTTGGCTAGCGTCATGAGATGGAGAGTTTGAATCTTGCATAGCAACTTGATCAACGGGTTGAGGGTCTTCAACTTGTTCTTGGGTTGGTGCAACTTGCTCTTCATGGGCAACGGTTTCTTGTGTAGATGAAGGCTCCACTTGAGTAGAGCATTGTCCTTCTCGATCCACCACAAGGGGTTCCTCAATGGGGCGGAAGAATCCCACACCCATTCTTCTTATGGCTTCTTGAGGAATTTCATCATCTACATCAGAAACATGAAATTGCGCCACTTGGGAGCCGTCATTCTCATCGAACACCACACTACAAGATTCTATGATGCGCCGTGAAGCTTTATCATAGATTCTATAAGTGTGGGATTCGCCACCGTAACCAACAAAAATACCCTCTAGAGATTTAGATTCGAATTTAGTGAGGCGACAACCTTTAATCAAATAGAAACACTTACAACCGAAGACGCGGAAGTAGGAGATGTTAGGCTTGTTGCCGGTGAGGATTTCATAAGGAGTCTTGTTCAAACCTTTGCGGAAGTAGAGCCGGTTGGATGAGTGACAAGCCGTGGATATAGCCTCCGCCCAAAACCTTAGCGGAGTCTTAAACTCCGCAAGCATGGACCTAGCCATATCCATAAGAGTCCGGTTCTTCCTCTCGGCTACACCATTTTGTTGAGGGGTATATGCGGCGGAATATTGATGACGAATACCCTCTTCACTAAGAAACTCATTGAGGGTGTAGTTCTTGAACTCGGAGCCATTATCACTCCTAATAGCCAATATGGGGACATTGTGTTGTCGTTGCATTTCGGTGGAGAAGTCGATGAAGGTTTGTTGGGTCTCACTCTTCAACTTGAAGAAATAAACCCAAGTGAATCTTGAATAATCATCGACAATCACCAAGCAATATTTCTTCCCACCAAGACTTGCTTCGGGCACGGCACCAAAAAGATCAACATGGAGAAGCTCCAAGATCCTCTTGGAAGAAACGATTGTCTTGCTAGGGTGAGGAGAATCATGCATCTTGCCTTCAACACAAGCCCTACAAACACGGTCCTTGGCAAAAGAGACATCTTCTTTTAGTCCGAGTATGTGGCCACCCTTGTGGAGACTTTGCAAAGTTCTCATGTTGACATGGGCTAGGCGGCGATGCCACAACCAACCCTTGTCGGCCTTTCCGAATAGGCACATCGAATTTGTAGTGGTTTTCCCCGAAAAGTCAACCACAAACAAATCATCCTCGACGTACCCAACGAATGCGACCTTTAGAGTCTTGCTCCACAAGATGACCATAATATCAACATCAATAAAGACGGCAAAACCCATCTTATTAAGAGCATGGACGGAAAGTAAATTGTAACCAAGGGTTTCGACAAGCATGACATTTACTAAGGTGACATCCTTAGCAACTACCACCTTGCCCAAACCCGTTACCTTAGATTTTGATCGGTCTCCAAATGTGACGGTAGATCCATTTAGACATGTTCGAAATTCCGTCATGATCTCTTTGCTTCCGGTCATATGTTTTGTGCATCCACTATCAAGCACCCATTTTGACCCGCCGGAAGCATAGTCCTACAAGGAATCATTGCTTTGATTTAGGTCCCCATTTTTCAATGGGTCCTCTTTTGTTAGTAACAAGGGTCTTAGGAACCCAAATAGAGCGATAAATAGGCACATTTCTAGGACCAACAAATTTAGCATAGACATCCCCATAATAATCAACAAAGATAATGTAATAGGGGTTAGTCTTTCCCGCAAAGTCATCACTAGTAGTTTTGCCCCTTGTGGCACTACCACTAGCAATGTTGACCCTTTTTGCTTGAGGGGCACTAGGGATGTTGGCCTTCTCAGCTTGAGGGGCCCTAGCATCTTTCATGAAGGACTCCTTCTTCTCCTTCTCAACGAAACCAACACCACCTCTCCCCTCCTTGGAAGGGACAAACGGTCTCTTACCACGGGAGATGGCATTAGCAAGGTTAACTTTTAACCTAGCATTTTCCTCAATAATATTTGCATGATCACAAGTAATAGGAGTAGAGGAGCTAGGCACATCAATTTTAGATGGTTGAGCTTGAAGTTGTTCATACGACTCTTTGAGGGTGGAGAGCTCACTCTCCAAAGCCTTGTGAGCCTTAGAGAGATTCTCTAACTCCTCGGTTAGTCTAGAATGACCAACGCCAAGCTCGACCTTTTCTTTCTTGCAAATTTTATATTTTGCTCTAGCATGATCACGTTCCTTAATGAGCTTAGCAACAATTGCATCATTAGTTTCTTCTATGGATTCTAGTTGTTCTTCAAGAGAAACTCTAAGCTCATGTTCTTCTTCAAGATTATCTTTTAGAGAAGCAATTTCCATGGCATCATCTCTTTCTATTTTACCTTTTACCTCTAGCATTTCAAGAGCATTATCATATTGACTCATAAGAGTCTCAACATGCTTCTTGGTTTCACCTTGCATGTTAGATATAAAATGATCCAAGGCAACAAGTTCCTCCTTAACTTCAAGACTAGTAGGATCATCTACATTACTCATGGCATTGGGAGTTGATGGAGATGATACCTCATTGGCCTTGGCCATAAGACACCTTGCGGAAGAGGTTGAGACATTTTCATTGGGGGATTCAAAGAGAGATGGAGTTGATGCAATGGCAATCCCGGCCACTTCACTTTTGGTTTCTTCTTCTTCTTCTTCCCCGGATGAGTATTCCTCTTGAGCAATTAACACCATCCGTTGAGGTTTCTTGTTGGTGGGATTCTTCTTGAAGAATGGCTTCTTGTTGGGGATCTTGGGCTTAACCTTACGGACAAGTTTGCCTCCATGATGTTCACGGTTTTCAAAGGGACATTCGGCTACGAAGTGATAGCGATCTTGGCAATTGTAGCACGAACGCACCCTTTGGCCACCCTCCTTCTTTCCACTTGACTTGTTCACAAACTCTCTTGCCTTAGATGGACTCTTCCAAAAATCCTTGTGCGAGTGAGACAAAGTGAGAGCCGAGTAGTCCTTGAGGGTGTCCTCAAGCTCCTTGGGATCCCAATGAGACACATCTTCTTGTTCTTCATCATCACTGTCTTGTGCAACCATCTTGGCCTTCAAAGCTAGGGGAGAACTCTTGTGCATTCCAATGGCTCTAGCACGAGCATCTTCGGCGTTCTTGGCGGCCACTTTGAATGCGGACATCTCTTGCATGACTTCCATAGATGACATAAGGTGATAGTTGTGCCTTCCTTGGAGACTCTTCAAGTCGGTTGACTCAAAGGGCCATAGAGCACTCACATACTTCCTCTTGATCCATGCATCATCCACATGAGTTGCCCCAAGTGACCGAAATTGAGTGGCAAGAGTCTTGAGTCTTCGATACATGTCTTCATGCTCTTCACCTTCTAACATGAAAAAGCCCTCGGCTTGGTTGCTCAAGGACTCAAACCTATTCCTCTTCATGCTCTCATTGCCGATGAACTCATTGGTGAGAGTATCCCAAGCTTCTTTGGCGGTGGTGGCAAACTCGATGTGTGACAAGTGCTTCTCCCCCACGGCGGTTTGGATCATGTTGAGAGCCAACTCATTGAGTTGACAATCAACAACCTCTCTTCTTGTCATGTTGTTGGGGTCGTGTGCCTTGAAGCCAACCTCGATGATCCTCCAAAGCTCGATTGAAGCACTCTTCATATAAGATCTCATAAGAAATTGCCAATTAGAGAAACAAGATGGATTAAACTTGGGTGGGTCACCCCTATTGTTTATATGAGGATGAGGGATAGGTGGGTCGGGGGAGTATATGTGAGGAACCTCACTATACGTCTCCTTCCCACTAGCATTTTTAGATGGGGATTGTTTAGTTCCATCACTACCCTCAATCTCCGATGCTTGCGCGGCGGAAGAATTTACCTCTAGCGGTGGTGGTGTGGGTCCTACTCCCTTATGAAGGAGTTGCGCGAGCATCTCACGCAATTCCTTCATTTGAGTGTCCATGGTGGATCTAAGACGTGTTTCCAAGTTCTCAAGATCCTCCGTGGTCACCCCGGGTTTAGGATCCGCATCATCACCGGAGGTACTCATACTCTCTTAGGCGGTGAAGCCTAGATATAGAGACAAGGCTCTGATACCAATTGAAAGGGGATCGTATGAGCACCTAGAGGGGGGGGGGGGTGAATAGGTGCTACCCAATTTTTAATTCTTTTTCAATTAGGCTTGACACAAAAGATAAATTCTCTAGATATGCAACTACGGTGAATTTATCTATATGACAAGCAAACTAAACAACTAGGCAATTAACGAAACAAGTAAAGGTAAGAGATAACCGAGAGAGGAAGCACGCGGAGACAAGGGTGTATTCCCGAGTTCCTCCTTGTTAAGGGAGTACGTCTCGTTGGAGGGGTGTGAGCTCGCCACGAAGGCCTACTCAACGCCACAAAGGCCTCACCCTATTCTCCGATGAACCTCGCCACAAAGGCCTAGTCCACCTTCCACTATCGGAGCCCTTCGAGGCGGATTCCGGAGCCTTTACAACGGTCTTGGGGCACACACCCACAACTTAATTGGGGGCTCCCAAATCAACAATCTGTAGCAATTACAACAAAGATAAGAACAACAAGCTAGGTCAACACAAGGCTAACCCTAGAAATGAGATCCTTCAAATGAATGAAGGGGAAATGAAAAACTGCTCGGTGGAGTTGTAGATCCGAGGCTTCTCCTTCAATCCTCCAAGAATCAATGGATTTGGGTGGAGGGATTGAGAGATCTTCGAATTTTGGAGCTTGAGCTTGCTAGGGCATTAATGGAGGTGAGAGAAATGAACAAGCTAACTCTTCAAAGGTAGGTGAAGGGGTATTTAAACCCCTTCACAAAACCTGGCCGTTGGAGGCCTCTTCTGGCCGTTGGGAGGCGTCTTCATCCCGCAGCGCCGGAAGTACCGCCCGGATGGCCGGTACTTCCGGTCCTTCAGTCAACGGACTTCTTCGGCATCGTCCAGTTCCCGCAGGGCCGGAAGTACCGCTGGGAGGCCCGGTACTTCTGGTTTGGCGGAAGTACCGGTGTCACTTCCGGTGCTACTTCCGGGAACTATACAGAAGCTCATTTTCATAAGCGGTATAGGTTCCGGAAGTTGCTCCGGAAGTAACCAGCGGTAGTACCGCTGAACACGCCGGTACTTCCGGTTTAGCGGAAGTACCGGTGTTACTTCCGGTGCAACTTCCGGGGACATTCCAGTACCGAAGAACGATAAACGGAACTGCCTCCGGAAGTTCCGCCGGAACTTTTCAGCGGTAGTACCGGTGAATTCACCGGTACTTCCGGTGAACCCTGAAGAAACAACTTTGCTTATCTTTTCGCGAACTTTGCTTATCTTTCCGCGACGATTCTTTTGCACTTCCTACACAACTGAGATTAAACATTAGGGCACCTTAATTGTATTGTTGTCAACATCAAAACCAATGGGGATAGCACATGTTCTTTCACCGGCGCGGCAATAGAGAGGAGGTTTTGGCGGCCGGCGCGGCAATGTAGGGGAATTTTCACGCCATTCGCTTCGTGTGTATGACGGGCGGGCCATATCTGTCGGAGGCTCGGGATGGACAGTGTCCGGCACTGCGAAGGCAGCCCCCAAAGTTGGAGGCCCTGTTCGCGGTGCCGGACAGAATTTGGGCCGGACAAAGGCTTTGCGACCCCCCGGTGTGGCCTGTTTTCTGTCCGGCGCCCTAAAGGAGCTTTACGATCCCTTTTACGACCCCCCCCCCCCCCGTGGAGATGCTCTAAGGCCCAGTTTTTTTCGAATATCTGGACGGCTCGCCGAGTAGCTGCATTCTCCTAGTTTTTTTAAGAAGCCGCCTCTAAATTTTAGATATGTTTTCAAACTAGTTTAGACTAAACTACTTTGAAAACCTACCTAAGTTTTCGGGGCGGCTTCTCTAGGAAGGTAAAAAAGGGCAACTTTCTGGAGAAGACGCCAAAAAATCTGGACATAAGTTCAGAAATGAGGCCTAGGTTGGTGGTCGGGAGATTCGGCGATGGCTGAGGAGAGAGGTGCTGTGTGGCGGCGGAGTCGCTCCAACTTGGGATGGTGATGGGAACAGGGGTCGGGATGGGAACCAGATCGAGTAGCGTCTAGTTTTGTTTTTTTAAGGGAAGCAGCGCCTAGCTTTGCAGCGGAAATGAGGCATTTTTTAATTCTGTTGGGCTCGGCCTTGGGCGAGCGGAGGAATTTGTTGTTGGGTGTTTACTAATTTCGGGTTATTCGGGATGTTCGGTTATCGCAACATAAATCCAAATTTCTCGAATAAAATTCAGGTTTAGAGTTGCCACCCCATATTGAGTTTGATTTCGGGTTCGAGCTTTACAGGTTTGTGTTCAGGGTTTTCGGGTTCGTTCTTCACATATCGGATTGTATGCCCAGCCTTATCTCGAGGTGTGTTGACGAGCCACAAGTCTACGTCCAGAAATTGGCTAGCCCAATTCGAGGTTAGGTCCAATAAGAGTTTTTCGGCTTGCTATTTGTCTTTTTTAAATGCGCAACTTTTAAACGACGCCATGGACTTGAAATTGATGCGCATTTAATGTTACTAGTATTAGTGCCTAAAAAATCAGCCAACCAATGTGAGGTGACCGATAAGATTTTTCTCATCTATTATATGTTGCATCGCTCGATGTAAGTGGCTTAAACCTTGATATGTGTGATGGATGCTTTGTTATCAACATCTGGTGTAATTTTTTTTTCATGTTTTGTTGTGGTCGATTTGCAAACCGACCGAAAGTCATCTGGCAAGATGGTGGTAAGTATGTCCTTACTTTTTGTGCATAATGAACATTGCAGGTAATTGATATGATTCTTTTTTTTCGCCCAATGTGGGATGTGTATCTACTTAACACTTTTTAGTGAGGTTTCCAAAAGTGGAGTGTGGAGAGGGTATCATAGTGCTCAAGCATCTAGTAGGATGGATGTGAAGAGGGTATTTGAGATTTTTTAAGCCCAATTTGCTATTGTGTGTGCTCTGGCTCGGTTTTGGGACGAAGAACAGAAACATGAAAGCTTGTGTGATATTGCACAATATATATGATCATAATTTTATGTGAAGGGTGGTGAATCCTCGTAGGCATATGGACCGCATCAAGCACCTATTTCATGTTCACCATCAACTTCGATAAACAGAGACTCGTCGAAAATTAAAAAAATATCTCATAGAGGAGTGTGGAAGTGGAACGGAGAACACCATTGAGTTTCTATTTCGGTTGTTATGTTCCTATTTCGGCTTTGATAAGCATTGTGATCTGATGCATCAGATTTATGTTTGAGTGATGAACATTGTGTTATAACAATTATGTGTTATTTTATTTCTTATTTATTCGGATTTTATTTTAGTTGATTTGAAATATAAAGTGGTTAGGTTTGCACATACACCAAAAGAACTAGAAGCACAGATGGGCAATCCATTTTTTAGGTAAAAAAATATATCATTTACCAATATCATCTCTCTCCGATACCTAAACCCACTTTGGATACCCAAATTATAGGTAAGTTGTTGGAGATGCTCTAACAAGCAGCACAAAAATAATCGCAACCTCCGCCATAACAAAAAAGGTACATCTAAACGGAGCCAAGCGTCCAAGCCCTTCATAAAGTGCTTTTCTATCTATCTATGTATGTTTCTTATAAAGCAAAACCCCACTAACTTCAATTATTATAATCTATCTCAACATGCAAACTCACATCATTTACTTATTTAGCCAACCATTTTTTTTCTATTCTTTAAGCCATCAAATTTGCCACGTCATCTCTTTTTTGTCGTTCCATTGATAAGGTACACTATCCCTCTATGTAATTACACAGTAAAATCGTATGCAAGTGGAATACCGGAATTAGTTTCGTCAACCAAGTGAACATTTTTCCAACTATTTTCGTTGATGAAAACCATATAACTATTATTTGAGATTATGTGTTCTTCTATATGTAGCTGCTTAAAAAATTTCTAAAAACATTATGCGGCAAAATGCATGACATCTTCATACAAACTATCCACACTAGCTGAATGCCCGTGCGTTGCTACGGTCTCTAAAATATATTTTGCAACCGCATATTCAAACATAACATACCTCAGTTCTCTCACAACATTCATTGACATGAAACTAAATCCTCTTGTTTCGCCAACAAAGGAATATAATTTTCCACAACATAATGAGGAGCTAAATAAGGGTTTTATGTTCAAATTAAAAGTTGAGACCGAACACCAATTAAGTAACAAAGATATGTATACGTGAAAATTTAAACCTGGAGTCAAAATTGATTCCAGACAAGCATTTTTCCATCATTTGTGGATTGATTCTTTCACCTATATATGCTTAATATTATTGCATTCATATTCGCATCAACAATTTAACACAATGCTTATTAGCTAAACACCAAGATGCCACTACGACGAGCACGATAGTGTGACCTGCGGCGTCAATGGTGTTTCTGTACATGCATCAGACAACTGCAACTCACAGCCATAAAAGTTTCATAAGCTATGAAAAATACCATGAACATGTCAGATAAAAAAGTAAGATGCAAACAAAAATTTCCTTGCAATGTGATTACACGAAGCTCATTTTTAGAATATTGTTTCTTTCTTTTCAACCACAATGTACAGAAAATGTATTTGATTCCTTTGCAAAAAATATGTAACAAAAGTTTGATAAGACAAACGCTGGATTGGTTAATTTCGGGAGCAGTTTTTGGTGGTGATATTTTTGCCCCTCCGTGGCTCCGTGGGTTCTAGCTTCAATCTTGTATCTAGGACAACAACTTGGTCTATTTTACCCGTTTTCAATTGGTTTGTTCCGGCTGTCGTTTTTTCTTCTTTTACGAACCGGTATCCCCAGCTCGTGTCAGACATGGTTGCTTTCATAGAAAAAACATGGCCATCAGGCCTCTTCTGTATTTTTTTTTATAAGATCTTGTCCAGTTGACTCTGAATTTCACATTCAATACAGGCTCGTATAGTTTAAAAGTTTGGTTATATTTGGTAGTTGCTATATGCTTAGTCGACACCTGAATAGCTTACACTTATTCAAATACAGGCATGCACACTGCATCTGACTCATTCCAGAATTCTTCACTACGACCGTACAAATTAGCATTTACATATCTGATGTACAGATGCCCAGAATTAACATTTCAGTAGTACTAACTTTACCTTGCAGTCTAGTTGATTTCTCCTATGCCACCACTAATATAATGCTAAAGAGTAGCTAGCTGATGAAATGCATTTTTGATACAAGAGTGGTGAATCTACGATAATAGGTGTTGCCATTACCAGGATCCAAGTTTAAATATGTACTTTTGTACATGAAACCTCTGCTGACCTTTCTTTCAGTTGATCAATTCACCACAAAAACAAAATGTTTTTTAGGTTGTTTAAACTATCACCTCCTTGAGCTATGTGAAGAACTATAACAAGAAAAGAAAGCATACTTAGATCACACATCAAGCAAGCAACCTAAGAAATTAAGAGTTGCTCAAGCTGGGCTTCAAACTGGAATCTGCATGGAGCTTTATTTACCCAGAAGTTCAGTCATATCGAGGAAGCGATGGTCCTCATCCGATCCGCTCATGCCGGTCACACATTCCAGCCCATCTCCACCAAGCACGCCTCATCCCACCTCCGCATGCTCTCTCCCGCTCATGTGCCTCGTGCCTAGAGCGGCTGCTCTTCTTCTCTGTGCAAGAGCCACGAAAATCTGACCAGATTCCAGTAACCACTTCCAATACTTTGTAGCCAAGGACGAATATTTGCACAGGAGAACCGTCATTTTGTTATAGATTTATTCTGGATGAATATTTGCACTTAGAAGACCGTAAAACAAAATAACCACTTCCAATACTTTGTAGCCAAGGACTAACCAGATTCCATCACTTGTTATTAGAAGAAACTCAGTATCAGCAGTTATTTCCTCCTAAAAAGAAAGGGCAATTTCCATTATAACACACCCATGAAAACAAATTTATATTCCACTAACACAGCTAAATTACAAACTTACAGTGAGAACGTTAGGATCACATGTCACCATTTGTTCTGTAGCAGGTAAATCATTGTTCGACTTGAATTGAAAATCACTCCCTTTCTCCTGTAATCGAGTCACCTGCTAGTGTCATGAACTTGCAGTTATTCATCTCACACACCCAAGTCAACAGATAAGATAAGATAATTCTGATGCTGTGTTTGGATGCACTGAATTGGGCTTGGTATTGAATTGGGACCTCAATTCTGCTGTTTGGATGTCGTAGTATTGGGTTCTGGTATTGAAGCCCAATTCCGAGCGTAACCCACCGCGGAGAAAAATAACCCTTGGCCCAATTCAGAGGTAGCGAGCTCCGTATTGCCTCAGAATCGAGTCGTCGTCCCGTGTGTCCCCGCCCCGACGCTCTCCCCATCTCCACCCCGACGCACGACGCCTCTCCGCCCCGACGCACGACGCCGGCAGGTACGTCCGCCGCCCTCCCTCTCCCCCTCCGTTCCTACTCCGGCCAGCCTCCTCCGCCCCTCGCAGTTAGGCCCCTTTGGTCCCCTTCCCCCTGGCTCCACGCTCCCGCGCGACCCGAACCCTAGGTCCCCGCGACGGCGGCAGGTGAAGAGCGGCGGCGCCGTGGTGGTGAGCGCCGCTCCCCGCGACGGCGGCAGGTGGAGAGCGACGCCGTCCTCCCCTCTTCCCCTGTCCGTCCTCCGGCCTCCCCTCTTTGAGAGGGCCGTGAGTGTAGGTGTAGGTGTAGGTGTAGGTGTAGGTGCAAGGACAGGAGGTGAGTGTGCTCAAGATGGATCCTCATCCGTTCCTCAGGTTGTGGAGGATGATGAAGAAACTCCTGAGCTGCCTAAGAAGAAGAAGCAACGCGCTGCTGATGCTATCATGAGCATGGTGGGAGAGCTGAGAATGACGTTTGAGGAGGCTTTGAACTCAACCGCCCCACTACCACCACCACCACCACCACCAGCAGCACCGAAGGTTACTCCTTCATCTGAAATCCTGATTGAATTGAAGAAAATACCTGATTTGGTGGGTAATGATCTGTTGATAGCTTATGGGAAGGTCACCGCCAACGAGCGCACATTTGAATCACTCATGGCACTACCCATGGAAATGCGGAAGGCATGGCTCATGACCTTGCCTTGATGATTGCTACCATATTATGTACTTTCATGTTTATGGATTGTGTGAGACATAATGTATCCACTTTGTGCTATTTGTGAGACATGATGTATCCACTTTGTACTATTTGTAAGACATAATTATCCACCTTTTGCTATTTGTGAGACATTTTGTGTTATTTTTGTCATGTGTCTTATATTTTCTGGATTATTAATATATTATTGTGTCAAAATTAATATTGAGAAACATCTGAAATATACTGGTATATTTTCATTCATATTAGAGAGGTTATATTGTTCAAAGTCAAAAATACTCTCAATTCCACACATGTGACATCCAAACAGGATTTGGTATTCCATTGAAACCTGAATTCTATAGCTTAATACCACGCGCATCCAAACACTCTTTGTGGTATTCCATTGAATTGGGGAATCTGGTTTTCCATTGCCAATTCAATACCAAGCCCAATTCAGTGCATCCAAACACAGCATGAGTTGTATTAAGAATGTAGCTAGGTTAAATAAAGGTCCTTCCCTAGAAATACTCAAATCAAAAAGCTTGGCTGAATCATTCTAACAAAATTTCCTTCAATCAACACTCAGTCTGTGTAGATAATACTCCCTCCGTTCCAAATTAGATGACTTTCGTTTGTCTACATAAGGATGTATTTGGACATCTTTTAATATGTAGATACATCCATGTGTAGATAAATGGAAGTCAACTATTTTGGAACGGGGGAGTACTTTCTTCGGCAAAAAAGCCTTGTGCAGTTCTTTGGTTGGTCACATTAGCTCGTATTCAGTATGTTGGACAGAATCTGTTGTCTCCAGAGAGCATTTCTATGTTCGATGCTTTGTGCAAATTTGGTGATCTAGATAGCTACGAACAGCAATTAAAAATCAGTCGGGGCAAAAGTGGAAAAATCAGTGAACAATCAATAGCCAGAGCCAACGATGAACTGGACTGCCCACCTGCATACGGATGCGCTGCCTCCTGCACTGGAAATCTGGAATGAGCAGCGACCGAACATGCGCGCATGAATGTGGTCTACGACCGAGCGGGGATATTGCCAAGGCGTGCGGGTGTAGGTTTGAGATGGTGGTGCTTCGGCATCTCGGGTGCCACACGGGCGGCGGAGGTTCCAGCAAACGGTGGCAGATCCAGGGCGTCTTGACGGGGAGCTCGAGGACGGACCAGGGACCGCCAGTGGGAAGGAGGGTTGGACGCCGGTTGGGAAGGAGGTGAGCCGCCGGAGTTTAGAAGCTAGGAGCCGATGCGCAGATCTAGGCGGCGTGAGCTCGAGGACGTCGCGCCTGGCCAGGGCGTTGGGTGTGAGCCATGAAGAAGTGTCGGCGAGGTGGTAGGAGCTCGGACTTTGTCCGGGCGAAGCAGGTTGGGCGGCAGCGTTGACACTTCGATCCACGATGATAGGAGCGCTAGGTGCTGGAGGTGGCGGCGGTGGCCCTCCTAGGGCATCACCACGGGAGAGACGGGGAGAAGAGACGACCAGCGTCGGTCTGTCGGTCTGGGTCGGAGCCTCGGAGGACGAAGGAGTTCTATGTTTGGGTCGTTTTCTTGCTGGGCTGGGCCAAGACATAACGGGTTAAGGGTGGGGAGCGGGGACGACGAAGGGACGAGCAAGTGATCGAGGGATGACAGACGATGGGTTGACGTATGAAGCGTCCAACTGCAATATTATCTATAAATTCAAAAAAAAAAAAAACTCCAATATTATCTATACTATCTATCTATACTATAATATTGCAGTTGGATGTTCGTACGTCGCCCTGCCATCGTCTGTCATCTCTCCCTCGATCGTCCCCTCGCTCGATCGGCATGCCGTTTCCCTCGGCCCATCTAACACGGATGGGGCCCAGCAAAAACGATCGCACCTGCTGGTACGGTAGAAACCCTAGCCTGGCTCCTCCTCACGCACGGACGCACCCTCTCTGCTTCCCTTTTCTTTCTCCCTCTGACGAAGAAGCCCTTTTGTGCGGCCGGCTCAGCCGCCTCTCCCCACGGCATCTCCCCTGCCACCACGGCACCGACGTCCTCGTCCTCGCACTCTGCCGCATTTCCAAAGGAACGACTGGTGGCCGGCAGGAGCAGCGCAGCCTTGTCGTTGACAAGCCATGGCCGGATGGTGGACGGCGTCACGGTCGAGGACGACAAGGTCGGACCCTTCTACAAGCTCCAGGAGATCTGCGAGCTGGTGCACGCCACCGACGCCAGCATCGCCAGCGCCCCCTCCCTCACCCATCCGACCCGCGCAAATCCCATAACACCACCGCGAGAATTTCCTCCTCCGATTTGGGAAGGATTTGGCTGCGCAGCTCAGCAGCCACTCGCGCGCTTCCAGGTCCCCTACCATGGGTACCCAGCTCCGCCCTCACCTGGCTTCGTCTCCCTCAACAGGTGATCGGCCCCTTTTCCCAAATTGTATGCCAGTATTCTTCCCTATATATGAAATAGGAGAATTATGCTACAGACTAGCTTCAATTTGCTTGCTATACATGTGATTATCCAACTCGATATTTCGACGATGTGTGTTGGATGTGAATTTGGAAATCTGATTGTTGGAGTAGCTGGTTGGCCGTAGAAACAGGGGAGACTGCGCCAAAATCCATTAATATCTTCAGTAAAACAGTTCCTGGTCCACTAGCGAGTAGGAATGTAAGATTTAAATTTCCGTTAACTAATTTGTGGTTATCACATAGTCTTTACATGGAGCTATACTCACTGGTTCTGCAATATCTTTTAGTTTCTTATGATACCATGGTTGTGCTTATACAGTTTCAAACATGAGGTGTATATGGAGGGATTGTACACTACAATTACAAGTAAAGACATGTGCGTACAGAAATGTTTATGTATCATAGTATAGCTATCTCACATGTACAAGCTTGCCAGTTTCGGTGTTGATGTAGTACTTTTATTTAAATGTCAGATTATGCAATTGGATGCATGCGGCAGCAGCACGGATAATCATCTAAAGAATGCATGGAATGTACTTGAGTTCTGCGTGATAGCCTGAGACGAGGATGAACCGGCCAATTTCACGCTGAGGTGCAATCAGATTTTTCTTGTGTGGTTTACTTATGTTATTGGGCATTTCAGATATTTCAGTTAGCTTTTTTTTGTCATGTCTTTGATGAATGAATTCAGATACGAGCATGAGCATTGTTGAATGAATTGTGATACAAGCGCTAAGAGGTGAAGATACACAGGCCTAGAAGGACCAAGAAGGGAAGCTCCATTGGATGACGAGGCAACAGCCCTGGATGGCTTCGTCATCTCCGGTAGCTACAACGACACCCACGGCAACGAATTGTGGCTCCTGGCGCACGTCAACTCATTCCCCCGCCAGCACGTCTCTGACAAGTGCTTCTCTTCCTCGATTGGCTTATGTCTCCGGCGACTGACATCTTCTCAATTATCATGGACGAATCAAAAAGGAAGATGCACACCATCGGTTCAATCCCCTGTCTATTTAACTTCACTTCATTCAGTTTTTTTCTGCCTTCCGATTTCTCTGTTAATTAATAATTGTAGGATTAAGGTTCCGCTTTTACATATTCTTGGTTTAATTTGTGGATTTCACCTCAATGCAGCCAGTGATCTTTTATTACAATTACGAAACATGTTTTCTGATGAAAGAGGAAGCAAACAGCAAGTACATATTATTCAGTATGATTCCTTGTACAAAACGTTTAGCTGTATTTAACAAATTGGTGCAAGCTTGGACACCATAAATTGGAGGGTTATTGCATTCAGTTTAATGCAATTACAAGAAGTAAATCTTCTTTTCCCCCTGAATATTTTCTATCTTAAGTGAAACAATTGATAATCATTATATGACTGTACTATAATTCAATAACAGAAATTGCATGTATGTGTCTGGGGAACCTACATCCTACACCGTTGATGAGAGGTCGAGCCCTGGACACACCGGGTGTGTTGCAGCAAGGAAGAACAAAGCCTACCGGCATCAGGTTCATCCACACCGTATCGTGAGATTTGTTGCATATCTGAAATCTGATTTCCACAACTGGAATTAAAATGCTCCTAGAGTTTCACACCCGAGCCATAAGAATGTACTGATTAATTTAACCATACATGTATTTTGATCAATACAACGATCAATTTTAGCTGACCAAGAAGAAGATGAGGAAGAAGAGATGCTAGAGATTGTAATACCGGGACATCTTTGAGCTTTGGAGATGAATATAACGATCAATTTTAGCTTTATACCCCCTTTGTTTTTAAATATAATCTATACAGGTTTTATCGCGTTGGTTCACTTATTTTGCTTCATATGTAGTCCATGTTAAAATATCCAAAACATTTTAGGACGTTTGGAATGAAGTTTATAATTTGGAATGAAGTAACTCTTACGATATCCATCATACCTCCAAGACTTTGTATGTTGTTGGAAGGTGCTCACTTAAGGTACATATTCTTGGTTCCTCATTTGTGTGGAATTTCAATGATGACTCGATATAAAAGGAGCGGAGCTATTAAGTGTGTGGTATATTATTGTAGCTACTTCATTTGAATGGAATTCAATGCATCATGTGACTTTGTGTGGACACTGGAACTTAATAGATGTTGGATGGTAACTATTTTGAGGGGGACGTGAAGTGGAGCAGGGCATAGTAGGAAGACAAAACATGAGTGCAGTGTTTTGGCACCCGGGCTCCATTTATTTCAACCATTTGAAAAACAAATTTGAAAGTTTGCAAATTTTTTAATATATATATATATATATTTTAATATATATATATATATAGCCAATGTTGTATCCTACAAATGTGCAAAATATCAGTCCGAAATATGTTGTATTATACGCTACACAAAAAAGACAAATTGGTAGATCTAGGTGTGTGAATAGTGTGCTCCAAAGTTTGTCACATTTTGTCAGAATTTGTCCTTTTTATAGATCCCATTATACAAAGATTTTCATATTGCAATTTTGCACAATTGTAGGATACAATATTAGCTACATCTAGATTTTTTATAGATTTTTTTAAAACTTTAAAATACTGATTTCGAAAAGTTTAAAATAAAGGGCTACATGTAGCCCAAGCTCCAAAAGGCTTTTTCGGACAAAACGTTCTCTTCTTTGAAGGTAGTGTTCAACAAGACTGCAGTAGGAGGGTAAAATTACTGTTAGGTGAAACGTGCAACATTTGTGAAATAAGACAACAATCGACATTTATATACCTCCGTAGCAACGCACGGGCATTCGACTAGTAATATATAATATTACAGTTGGACGTTCGTACGTTCGTCTGTCGTCCGCTTGCTCGATGGCCGCTCGATCGATGCCTCCAGACGATTGCTCGCTCGATGGCCGCTCGATCGATGCCTCCAGACGATTGCTCGCTCGATGGCCTTGCGCTCCGTATCGCCCGTCGAAGGTCGACGGCGATCCGCCGGCTCGATTTCTGGACCCCGTCGCCCCCACGCTCGAGATATCCGTCGCCGGCTGCATCCAACCCGCACGGCCGCCTCGAGCTCTGCCCCCCCCCCCCCCCCCCCCCCGAGATCTGCGGGGGAGGGGCTCGCGACGCGTACACAACAAATCGCCCCGCTGCCGATTCCTCTACACATGTCGACTGGTTTTAACAACTCAACTTAGAAACCAAATGAAAGTTTAAGCTCTCCCATTTGCCGACAATGCTGATGGTTTCTGTTATTTCTTAGTTGTGCATTTCTTTTTAAACTGTAAAAGTAGCTCCACTCATATGTAATGACCATTATCTTTGTTTCATAGGTAAGCTGAACTAGGTAAGTGGTTCCTCCGGATAACATAGTTTAAATAGACTCAGATGCCCTGCTGATTGTAATTTTAATTGTGAAATTATCTTAGATAAATCTCCATTAAAAGTGTGGAATGTCTTGTTTGTTTAGGTTGTGTGTATTTAGGGAGCATTATCTGGCACAATTATCTTAAAGTCTGATTATGCACCCGTTTTTGCTGACATGAAGTTTTTGTCCGACTATCACTTTGATGTCTGTTTGATCATCTAAGAGGCTGGAGAGCTGCTGCAAAATGGGACCACGACAATATAAAAAATCTACAGTGAGGCCGACAAGGTTACTCAATATGCTTGGAGGGGGCTAAGTAAGGATTGTATTTTTAGTAGTACTACGGCTTGTACACCGGTTTCAGTCTGATTGTAATTATGTGTTGATTAATATAATATCTGTCCTTTAAAAGAGAAATAAAATTTCATCTCTTTTGTATATTTTGTGCAAATTGGATGTATTCTCAACTCTTTTTTATGCTCTTTCCCATCTATCTGGGTGAAGCCTGAATCTGTAAAAGGGAGAGGTCTCTGAAGCTTCATTTTTTATTAAGATGTATCTATTTTGAATAGAACTAGGTAAAAATTCCATTTAGTTATCTTGTTTCTAAGCTCGGAACTTGTCGCATGACAGTTTTTATTTTGGATATGCACAATGTAAAATAACTAAGTGATGGATGTCACATTATAACTAGGAGAAATAATAATATGAGTGTTTTCAGTTTTATGAGCACATAATTTGTTTCAGATCCGTTGCGGAGCACGGGCATTTAGCTAGTAGTATAGATAATATGTTTCTTCAACCCGTTGTTTCAACTTATCTATATAAATCCTCCTGAACTGTAACGATCTTTAAATTGTAAAACACGCATACATTTGACGTCTATTAAATATCTCTCTCGTCTGCGAGGATCGAGATTCCCCTGCAATGCGCGGGGGTATGGTTCTAGTTTATGGAAATGGCACGACCATTCTCCCATTATTACGACCCTAAAATCCTCGGAAACTATCTTTTGTTCTGAAGAAAGGTTGAGAACCCTTGTCTCAGCAGTGAGCCAGTGAGCATCACCGGATGTCCGGATCACCCCTTTCCCGTCAAATCTGCCACCTGAAAGTATCACGTCTCAGTACACAATCGAGACGGTCCACGAGTAGAGTTCCCGCTCCGGCACGCCGACCTGGAAGGTGACCAGGCCGCAGCCGTCGTCGTAGGAGAAACCGGCCGCCTCCGAATCCACAGCTACGCTCTTGGGCTTCGTGGAGGAATAGACTCCGACCGTGCCCGCGCCCCGCACTTTTACCTCGACGCCGCAGCCGTCGTCGCCGTAGCTCACCCCCGCCACCGCCCCGCCGGAGTTGAACATCCCGATCAGACCGATCGGCGCGAAGGAGGCGCCGTTCGGCAGCCGCTTCAGGGGAACCATGGTGAAGACCTCGTACTCGCGCGGCTTCAGCGTCACCGGCAACGCGGCGTCCTTTGGCAGGACGGTCACCTCTCCTGAAAAAAAACGAAGGGGGCAGAACCAAGATCAGTCGTTGCCGCCGTAGTCATGATCACAATACGCCGTGTTATTAATTGGATCGAGTGATGCTATACCTGCTACATGCGAGTAGACGATCACGTCGTCATTCCAGGCATCGCCGGCGATCTCCGGAAGGGGGCTGACGTCCCGTCCCCGGACGGCCCCGGTGACGGTCCCGGGCTGCACGTCGTGGATGAGGTTCTTCTTCCCTGCTGGGCACCACCCGGCGCCCTGGCAGTTGAAGGCTCCGATCACCCCGGAGTGCGCGTTCAGGTTCCAGATCTTGAGAATACTGCAGTTAACACCAAACGGTTCAGGACAGTTCAGAGCTGTATCAGCGTTGTTACTGTCAGCTATTAGTGAGAACCAGATATTTCTGCAAGTCTACTGCTAACCTTTTGCCATCCCTCGCCGGATCGGAAAACAGGCAGTCTCTGGTTGGTCTGCCGGGTAGTTTGGCTCGCAGGATCGATCCATCAGGAAGCACAAGCTTCCTCAGCAAATTGAAGTCATGGTTTCCGGGTTTGTCACTGCCATAATCAAGCACAAGGTTAGCATCAAAGTGTTCATCTTCAGCGCATGAAGAAGGTGAAAACTCTGTACAGCTCGTAACTATTTTGTTACCTGACGTATATTGCACAACCGCCGACTGCTCGTGCCGCGGCGTGGTATTCCGCCATCGGGTGAACGCTCTGTCAGCGCAAAAGGGAGATCAAAAGTTCAGACTTCAGACATCATATGATTGACAGTACCAGGAGAGCAGAGGAAGCAGTGATTCTCACTCACATGGAACATGTCCCAGTCCGGCTGCATGAACTCTCCAAGGAAAACGGTATTGTACGCGACAGATGCAATGTGTATGGTATGTGAAGCTGGGTCTCTAGGCCAGAAGTCATCCGAGGCTCTCACTACCGCGCTTCTTTTTGAACTGTTGCAAGATCAGTACCATGTAATGATGTAAATCACCAGCCGTATACTTCTGAGAAAATATCTTCAGGCAATTTGCACCAACTTTATGTATATTCAAGAGCAAAACAAAGCTTTACCTGTATAAGTTGTCAGTGTTGTGGCTCATGCAAGATATTATGCTGTTGTCACGGAAATTCCGAGCTATGGAAGCTTCTAGAGCTTGCTGATACTTCCTAGACAAAAGTACCCTCCCACCATGACCAGCACCTAGCGCCTCGAGAATGTTCTGCACATCTACTTTCACGCCGTCGATCCCGGCAGCCGCAAGATATGAATGGAGCTCGTTGTAGAAGCTGAATACTTTGTCAGGGTTAACAAGACCAAGGCCGTTAGCTGCTATGCTGTTAAAGGCCTCACAGGGTTCGGTCTTCTGAACTCCCGGTGATGACACAGGGTACTGCATCTTGGATTGGTAATGCTCCATCCCATCAACACTGGGCCTTACTCCACCCCAGTATCCGGTGATCGCGTGCCATACAAAAACATACCTGAATTTTGGCATATAACAAGTAGGAAGGGTGAGAACTGTCACAAATATTAGTTACCATGATGTATGAGGCAGACAACTAACAAGCAACATCATACTTGAGCTCATGTTTCCCCTTAATTTCACTGACAATATGCGCGAGGCCATTTGCCGGATCCTCTTCTCTGTGACCCTGCCTCCCATTTTTCTGAAATTTGTGGTTCTCCTTAATATCGTATAATCTGTTTGCAAAGCTGTAGACAGAGGACAGGCATGTAACAGTGATCAGAAATGAAGATCGAGCAACTTGAGAAACAACATGATAGGTAAAGAACGAGACATGAATTCTTGTAGGCTGCTTACTTGGCTGCATTATCAGTTATACATGCAGTTCCCGCAGGATCCATACTGACCGATTGCCACCCGTCATCGATTATGACAAACTTAGGAGCCGTTCCACCTTTTTCTAAACTGGGAGAAATACACAAGTACATTGTGGAGTTTCAGCATAAATGCATAATTGCCATAGGTGGTAAGCGTTAGTGTCTGCGGAAATATGCGAGATCGGTAAAACACCTCTGTAATCCTTCCTTCACTCCTTCAGCAGTCACCTCGGTATAAAACGCATCCCATGTGCACCATCCAAACCAGTTTAGCATGTCTGGCATCTGCAGAAAGTTGAGAGTTACAGGCCCTGGGGTAGTAGTAAGGATGCAAATACAGATGCTATATATATTATTACTTCAAGAAGGTACCTTCTTCTTTTCCCTGTGAGAGAATGTCTGCAAGTGCCTCTCAACAGCTCTGCAAAAAGACAACTCATGTGGTGTCAGAGAGAAAGCAACGCATTCAGCAAACTAGTAGCTGGCAAATTTGATCTGGAGAACCGTAGGGAATTAAAATAGGAAGATCAGTTTAGGAAAACATTGACATACTTGACAGCATTTGTGATGACCTCAAACGGATCCGATCCCGCGCCGACGAAAACCAGATGGGTGCCGTCGAATGATTCCACAGCTGGATCACCTGAATATTAAAATTACAAAGACAAAAGGACACGATTGCCACTATCACACATCAATGAAACAGCTGTGCTGAACTCAACGAAGATAAAATTATATGATCCTTCTGTCAGATTACCACTCTCCAAGCAAATTTCCAGCTCGTCATCCGCGTTTCCCTGGAGGACAGCACGGAAGGAGCCCTCGAGGATCGGGAGGAAGACGGTGTACACCGCGGACTGCTCGTCTCCGCCGGCGGCCTCGACGATCAGGAACTGCGTCTCGACGGGGATGTCGCGGCCCGACGAGCCCATCCTCTGCGTCATCCACCACATCTTGAACCGGAACGTGCACATGAATCGCAGGTCCCTGCAACACCAGCATGCCATGGCTTACAATTTTTTTTTTCAGTTCATTCTTTATGAATTGCAGGAGGTCCCAACGATTAAAGAATTTATTTTGCCAGCAAAGTGTTCATCAATTATTTTTGTTTTGGCAGCGAAGTGTTCATAGTTGCAGGAGGTCCCAACGATTAAGAACTGCAATGTTATGGTGTATCGAGTTAAAGATTTCCTCCCATTAACAAACACAATCACCAACTAAACTATACCAACAGAAGTTACTGCACATTCTGAACTTTTACGTTCCAGGAACTACTATTCCTAGTATTTGCCAAGAGTGCAGAGAAGACAAGATTGCAAACTGCGCAGTGGCCAGCCAGTCATACCACCTATGCACATGGTTCTGGCACATGACAGAAACAGATAACAGAGCACCAGCGACAAAACAAAACATGTGAACAGATCGAGCTCAAGAAGAATAGCAGAAAACACGAACAACGGAGTCACGCACGCAGCTCTGCCTGCTCTGCTCACCTGAGCTTCCCGACGGGGAAGACGCTGCGGCTGCCGGCGGGGGCGGACCGGACGCCGAGGAACGCGCCGTCCAGCAAGCCGCCCCCGGCCGCCGGCGTCACGAGCACATTGTCGCGCACCTCCGTCAGCACCGTGGCGCCCAGCGCCGCCAGGGTGCCGTCCTCCCGCACCTCGATCCCGGCTCCCACCGTCATCTTCCACCCCGCGCCACAAATCCTCCGATCAAACTGAACGAATGCCGGAGGAAAGCCCGGGGATTTGCGGCGCCGCGGGTGTGATGTTGACACAGCCGAGCCGAGGGGTGCGTGCTGGTGCTCCTCGCCCGCCCGTGTGTCGCTCGTTTTATAGCCCTTTTGGGGTGGGGAGTTTTGCGGTTCGGCCCCCGGAGTAGGGACGATGTGTCAGACGAAAGTGTTGGCGCTGCCTCGTCCGGCCGGCGTCATCGTCGTGGCACGGATAAGAACTCCGGCCGGCGGCGACGCATCGCGCGCGTCCCGATCGAGTGCGGATCACCACCACAGTTCCGTCCATGCGTTCGATGGGAATATCGAAATGTGAGAGCTAGGCTAACCTTTTTTCTTGGGGTCGAAACGTGCGATCGGTTTGGTTGGCGTGCATATTTTCTCGCTGTGCTTATCGTACTATTTTCTGGGATTTTTTTCCAGACTGTGAATCGGGACTTCACGTGAGATCCGAGTACTCGACTGCCCGGGCCCAGGAGACCGTGTGTGGGCGGGTACATGTTCCCGTGAGCAAGAGGGGTGTGATGCGGGCGCCGCATCTTTGCAGCTGCTGATGCTGATGGGTGGGGCCTAACCGACCGCAAACGCAGAGGTTTGTTCCTTCCCAGAGCACGCGCCAATCCGGAGAAGTGCCGCTCTGCAACTCGACTGCAAGGCAGCGGAAACAAACAAAGATGCAAGAGCTTGTTTAGCTGTGGCATGTAGCATGTGCTGTAATATGGTTTGAGTGGATGTTATATTTCCTATAAAATCTAGTATAAAGCATTTTTTAGAAAAAAAAAACTTTGGGATGCAATCCTACAAATCGACAACATATAATCTATTCTGTGTCTGACCACGACTCCGCGCGTGCTCACCGTGCGCTGCCGTCCGATGCGAGACGGACGTTATCGCGCGACCCGACCGCTCGCGTCCATCACCGATGGCCCACCAACAGGGAGACGAGCATTGCGTGTAAAAGTCGTCCACCTCCACCATTTTCAAATTTCGGGAGTCACGCCCATAGAGAGAGAAATCGCCGAGGCGAAGTAACATTTCGTCCCCCTTCTCATCCTCATATCGATTCCTCTCTGATTTCTTCACCGCCGGCCGCACTGTCCCGGAAGAGCGAACACGAGCGTCCGCTCTCGGCTCGCTCGTGCTGTGGAGGGGGTGGGGGGAAGTTCTGGGTAGGCAGCGGGAAGGCGAGGGGGGAGGGGGGGGGGGGGAGAGGTGCGTACGCGTCTCGGCTCGCTCGTGCTGTGGAGGGAGCGGGGAAAGCAGCGGGAAGTGATTCTCCGTGAAAACAACAGGTAGATCTGGCAGGTTACATCGTCTTCCTCGTTGGTTTTAGTGTTTCGAATCACGAGCGTGTTGTTTGAAACGTGGTGAGATTTTTTTTTTAGGGAATAAATTGATCTGTGGAATTCCTCGTATTCGTCTGCGCACCGGCAATTTTGTTTTGACCACCAGGTTAGTGTTCGTCTGTGATTCCCATGATGTTCGTGTGTGTATATGCGGTGGTGGCTATGCTGTGCTGGTATTCACAGATGTTTTTGACCGAATCCAGATTTTTTTGTTGATTTGCTGGGTGTCTGTTTGAGGTGGTGAATCGAAGAGGGACGTGTTGATTTGCTGTTTACCAGATCGAAGGTCAGTATATGTGTGTTTTTGTGTTACAGATTCAGTACCAGTTCCTGTAGATTTTTCAATTCTGCATGTGTTTAGGATGTAACTCTGTGCCATTGTTTTCCGACAGGAAATTTATGTGTAATTTTTTGCTTCTGAGATGATACTTATATGCACCGAAAAATGTGACCTAATTTCTGTGCTGAAATACATCCAAAGTGCGGTAGGATGTGATTGTTTTTAGTTTTGATGAAACCAGTATTTGCTTTTAGGATGCAATTCTATGCCATGGATTTCGTCAGGGTATTTATATGCAATTTTAGGATGTGACTTTTTAGATTTTGATGGACCCAGCATGTGTTAGAGATGTATGATTTGATGAAACTTTTTTCAAATAGAGTGTTGATAATTAAGAATCTATATCAGTACACAAAGTGGAAGTAAATTTTATCTGTAGGTACTTCTACTTATATAGGATGTTGTATACAGATGAATTCTACTGGTTGTAATTACATTTTGTAGGGGTAGTGGTTCATTTTTTAATTCAGGGCCCTTCTAATTTGTGTGTCCATTTTTTCCTTGGTCATAGTTAACTTTTCGATGGCATCCAGTGAGGACTATAGTGGCGTATTGGTGTCACGTATTGCTATGAAGTATCTTAGTGCCAAACCAGGGCCAGTTAAACTGGGTATCCTTTCATTCCTCAATAAACCACAACCTAGCTGTATAGATTGGCCATACCTGTTAATCCCTATGAACGGAGCGCATGGCATCTTATACATATTGGTCATATAAGTAGTGTCAAACGAGATACAGTCGTTGTAGTACTTACACTTCCCTGGCAGCCCCATCAACCCAAAAAATATTCTCCACCCTATCTTCACTGTCCAACTTGTATTTGTAGAAGAAATTGGGGTCTTCTTTCTTCAACACCTCGAAGTATTCCAACAGTTTAGGGATGTCTTTGACCCTATGTCTTTCAATTATAGAGGCCTTGTAGTTACTTATCGTCTTGCGGTCATAAGGAACCACCTTAACATTGCCAAACAATTCAGCCATTATATCCATGATTCTGCCCGCTGATAGGTTGACATTGTCCAAGAGGTCAATGAAATCCCTTTCTTCCTTAGGAATTCCTTTATGTGATCTCAAGTACTTTTTCAGACCAAATTTCTTGATTAGTGCATGTGTGTGCTCTTCAATGAACTGAGTAACTTCCCAATATGCACATGTCCTTTTCACATGCATTTTTGCTTGGCATTCAGTGCGGATTGTGATGATTTGTTGCACACAAACAGGTACTTGTCCAGCTGGTTGTCCCTCACAGATTTCCTAGAAGAACCAATCTTCATGGAAAAGCCCATGTGCTTGGCATACCTGTTGTAATGTATTTTTCCCGCCTCCCATGTGTCAAATTTCATTCCAACAAAAGTTTTTTGATGAACAAAACCTTTAGGAGTTGACTGCACCTCGCCATCGCTCCCGCTATCCTCACTAGATAGTGTATGGCCTATTGGTGCACCTGTGTCCGTAGTTTCACATATAGACATGAGGACTGCATCAACTACTGGATCATTTTCAGTCTCTGTTTGAATGCTGGCAAATGTTGCTCTAGGTTCAGTTACTTCCTCATGGTGTTCGAAATTAGCTTCAGGTCCATCTGTTTCCATGCCTTCACCGTCTGCTTCAGGTGGCATGAAAGCTTCATCAATCGGTGAAATGTTCAGATCAATACCACCAAACATTAGTCCGAAATCCATGCCCTATAGTTTTGGGAAGCAACATGTTATTGAGCACAAACTTTTCTCAACCACCACAATAATACAATGGAAATACAGAATTACTTGCAGTTTTTTATTTTTTAAAGATACTACTTTTGTTGTAACTTCCATTCTATCTTTGAACTAACATGACTTAATTTTTCTTTTTTCCAGGTAGTTAAAACCATCTTTGTGTACAAGACTTACTTCCTGGATGGGTAAAGGATACAGGGATTTTCAGTGCTGCGCATAAAGTTACTACTTCCATGTTGTGTACAAAGTTTCTTCCTTTTTTGTTGTGTTCAAGATGTACTGCTTCCTGAGGAACTGCTGGAGAGGTGATCACTACTTCCTGATGGGTACTAGTTTCTTGAAGTACTGAAGTACTTCCTGATGGTGGACATGTAGTGTTTTCCGATGTTCAGGATTGGGGAACATCTAGTTGTACAAATCGGTTTCTACCAAAACCTGATGATACGGATGTAACTCACTCCCTGGGTGTGAAATCTTTTGTTCTACAAAGTTTATGCTCCTGTGGATTTCAATCCCTCCAACGTATGTACGAGAAACCAGGTAAGGGAAACTGATAAACTTACTTTTGGGTCTTTGGTAGCTCCAGATTTTTGTGCTTCTTTGATGTCAAGTTACTTCCAGATCATGGAGAAGTAATCGGGGATTGGGGGTGAAAGAACAACTATGCCCGAGATGTCGCCTAGAGGGGGGGGGGGGTGAATAGGCGATTAAAACTTTTTCTATTTAGGGGCTTGATAATTGCGGAATAAAACTAGGTGTTTAAATTAACAAGCCAACAACCTAAAATTCTAGGTTTACCTAAGTGCACCAACAACCTATGCTAAACAAGGTAAGTAACAAGGTGATAGCAAGATATAGACTTCAAGCACGATGGCTATCACAATGTAAATTTGCATAAGTAAAAGCTCGGGTATAGAAATAACCGAGGCACGCGGAGACGAAGATTTATTCCCGAGTTCCTCCTTGTTAAGGGAGTACGTCTCGTTGGAGGGGTGTGAGCTCGCCACAAAAGGCCTACTCAAGATGCCACAAAGGCCTCACCCTATTCTCCGATGAACCGCACCCAAAGGCTTGGTTCACCTTCCACTATCGGAATCCTTCGGGGCGGATTCCGGAGCCCTTACAACTTTTGGGGCACACACCCACAACTCAATTGGGGGCTCCCAAACTCGTGCCGAAGCTCCACAACTCGAAGTCTTCGCGGCACCTCCAAACCGTCTAGGGTACACAATGCACCCAAGAGGCAACAAGCTCTTGAGAACACAATGCACCCAAGAGTCAACAAGCTCTTGAGAACACAATGCACCCAAGAGTAACAAGCTCCCAACCTTCAATCCCACGAATCACCGTGGGGAGCACAACCCGATGCAACAAATGCAAAAGGGGAAGATCACACCAAGTGGTCAAATTCTTCTCCCCAAAATCCAACCGAAGCAACTAATGCTACGGAGGGATTTAGGAGGAAGAACGGAGGAGAAACACCAAGAACTCCAAAATCTAGATCCCACAAGTTCCCCTCACTTAGAGGAGATTTTGTTTGGTGGAAAGATGGATCTAGATCTCCTCTCTTGTTTCCCTAAATTTGGGCAAGAATCATCGGAGGGATTAGGAGGAATCGAGCTCTCAAAATGTTGGCAATGGAGGAGAGAGAGCTAGGGATGAGATCTACAAGAAAAATGGGGAAGAAAGCCCTTTATAGGTGGCTCCAAAAAGGAGCCGTTGGAGGAGAAAAAATGTGGACAAAGAGGGGAAAAAATGCTGCCAGGCGACCCGGCCTGGGGCCGGCCAGCACGCCGGCCTGGCCGGCCTGGAGTCGAACGAAGAAACCGGCCAGCAGGGAAACCAGGGGAGCCGGCCTGGGAGACCCGGCCTTGGGCCGGCCCACGCGGGGGGAAAGGCCGGGAGGCCACCCGAGAGCCCCGGCCTGGGCCCGGCCGCGGCCCAGCCTGGCGGGAGAAGGCAGGCCGGGGCACCTCCCGAATGGCCCGGTATTGGGCCGGCCTCAGCCCGGCCTGGCCGGCTGGCTCCCCTTTTTTTTTTCTTTTTCAATTGATTTTTCTGTCAAATAAAATCTCCGAAATAAAACCGCAATAACTTTCACATACGAACTCCGTTTTCGATAAACTTGGACTCGTTGGAATCGTCATAACGAGCACAACAAGAATATGCAGAGAAACATCATAGTCCAAGAATATATTATAAAGATAAATGGGGAAAGGTAAAAGCTCCCATTTGCAAAATCGGAAATACAATAACTTTCACCCACGAACTCCGTTTTCGATAATCTTGGACTCGTTGGAATCGTCACAACGAGCACAACAAGATTATGCATAAAAACATCATAGTCCAAGAAAATATTATAAAACCAAATGGGGAAAGTTAAAAACTCTTTTTCGCAAACCGAAAATGCCGGAACTTTTGCAATTGACGTCCGAATGAAATGAAACCAATTTTGTTGGAAAGAGGACGACAAATGCTACCTTTGAAAATGACAAACAAGCAATGGAGATTTTGCAAAGAAGTGGAAGAGATAAATCTCCCGCACGGATGAACCGGCAAAATCTCCAATACCGAAACCGCAATAGAAGACGCATATCAAAACCGTTTTCGGTGAACTTGGCTTTGTCATGACAAGCACGACAAGCACCAAGGCCACACCACGATTCGAGACAAATAAGAACCAATAAGGATGATTGCATGGATGCAAAGGTTTGTGCTCTCTACGATGATACGATCACGATATTCGGTCGAGAGCCCCTCTTGATAGTACGGTTACCTATCCTATAATCCGGTCTCTCACTAAACAACATGAGACCGGTAAAATAGAAACCCTATCAAGATCATACCTTTGCCTTGCGCATTAATCCACTTGAGGTCGAAGAAGATGATCTTCATCTCCTCAAGATGCACCACCTTTCTTCATTGCGCTTCGCTTGGTGAAGATTCACATGTGGCTCCCCCATACACCAAGATGGGAGAAGCACCTCTTCGGCATATCTTCACTTGGCCTTTGATCAACACAAATCTTTTCTTCCCTTGAGCTTGACTCCAACAAATGGAGATCAAGCAAAGCATCTTGACTCCAACACATGGAGACAAGCTAGTTTGGCCTTGGTCAACAAATGATCTTGACACAAGCTAAAGGACAACCTACACATAGAGCTCAAAACAAATCTTAGTCCATCGAGATTGTCATTAATTACCAAAACTATGCATGGGGGCAACCATGCACTTTCAGGGGGTCTTCCTTTGTTCTTCCTGTTCTATGCTGCCTTGTTGTCGGCGGCTGTGGGGAAGAAGGGGATGGGGGGATGGAGAAGTAATCGGGGGCTGGGGTTGGTGAGATCTGTTTTTGTTGCCTGTTGGCTCACGTGCGGGTCGGTGTATCGAGGGCGGGGTCGGGGGGTCACGCGCGGGGCGTGACTTGCTTTTTTCAGGATCGATCGCGCGGGCCTTTCCTTTTGGGTTTGTCGGAAACTGAGCACCGCGGAAGCCCATTAGTGGTTGAACACTACCTAGTCGCGTCCAATCAACAAACCACCATAGGATTTTCTTTCTAAAAACTTGAGTCCTCCGAAATTCATGTGCAAATATTTTTGAACCAAAGAGGCCCTAAGTGTATCATGCCACAACTATAACAATGAAACTAATGTAAGACACAATCAAGAATCAAATACTACGATGTTGGAAAGTTAGGAAAACACGTCAATATGAACCAAATATGAGTCACATGTTAGTGTTACTTTTTTTAGATGAAAGGCCGAAGCCCGACGTTAAATTAATAACGCTAAATGGCGAAAGATACATGAGTGCTTAACTGAATTACATCAAACCACATAAAAATCTAGAGAACCTAGAAACCAAGACACTGAAAGTAAACCGGGTCAACCGGGAGCGCAAACGGAGTACAAGACTAACGCCTAAGAAGAGCTACGCCGATGAGGACAGGAAAAGTCGTCTCGCCTTTAGTATTTGTGGCCGGATTAGATCCCTGCCCTTGGTCAAACACAATAAGACATCTTTGGCTGGTCGGAGCTCACCCTAGAGCTCGAACCAACGCACCAAAAAAGGATGAACACCGTCGAGACAATCACACCACCATCGCATACATCGCCATCAGAAAGTTTCACCCCCCCACTACGAAAGCATCATCGTTGAGAGAGAGATGGACAATGGGCTCTAAGATGACGCCTTCAGGAAGGGCGTGGCGCCGAAGTAACACCGCGGCCCGGTCCAAGGGGATAAATGGTTTTCACCCAGAGCATCGGGAGGGATAGGGATGGAACCACACCAATGTCTTTCAGGAAGAAAATATTAACGCACACATGCATCGTCTTCGTTGGCCCCGGACACGACAGACAAGTTTTCACCCTGGCAAAAAGAAATATGTATCCGAACCTGAGTGTGGCTAGCCACCATACGACTGCTAGACCACTACTTGTTTCTTCCGTTTAAGTTGTTAGGATTCCCATAAGGAAAGGATGTAGTCCAGTAGCAAGATTTTCCTCAGTTAAAAATCAAGATTTATTGAATCAGTAGAATCTATCATGACGTTGATCTAGCATCAACACCTGCGCATAATAACCAAAAACAGCTTGTACCCAACATTTAAGGTAGGTTGTCAAGCCTGTTGTCTTGCTAGCTATAAGTATTAAATATATAGTGTGGTATGAATTGATAAATGGGAGTAAATAAGCAAAGTGTCCACTAGGTAAATGATAATAATTCAAGTGGAGGAACGGTGTAAACAATATTAAAACATCGATCGGGGCCCAAGGTAGCTTATGAGAACATTGTATTGATTAAAAAGGGAGAGAAACTCACCATCTAGCTACTGTTATGAAATGATGTCCTTGTTTTCAGCAATGGACCTATTCATTCATTTGAACACTGGAGTTGATTTTTGAAAATGGAAGGAAAAGACTCTCTTCATGTTAGAGATTATGGACCTTCACATTGCACTATTCGAAGAGGCTCCTAGAGGTTCTATTGAGAATTTTGTCGAGGAGAAGGAAAAGTATGAGCTTAAAGCCGCTGAGTGGGAGAAGTCAAATAATGTCTCACTCATTATACTGAAGCATGTCACCTCCTCTGAGATAAAAAAATAAAATTCCCGACTCAGTATATGCCAAAGAATATTTGTCCTCTATTGAGAAATATTTTACAGATGTATTACCCGTTGAAAACGGGCATTAAAGGGGTTTTGCTATGAGGACAATAGAGAATAAAGAATTAGTACTCATCTTTTTGTTTGTAATGCAGTCAGTTAAGGTCTTACCATGTGATGAGAAGATTAATGTCCTCGATGGATGAGTTTTTTGTGCCATGTCACTCTTAAGATATAAGTGAATAATGAGACCTCATCGAAATTATGGTTATGTTTACCACATTTCGAGGGGCGGAATGGAATATCTCATTGAATATGGGAAATAGTGAATGTTTTAGTTTCTCCGAGTAGGGTGGAACAACCGAGAAGTCTTACTTTGGAAAATTAATGATTATAGTGATGAAAAATCACATTGAATGTTCTGACTCCTTTTATCAAGTTAGTGTGGATTTATTCCCTTATGAGTATTATGAAGCACACATGAAAGTTTAAGTGACAAGCTTGCTAATCTAATGTTTATTTTGATGTGGCTCATGGTTATATTTCTGACCAACATTGTTTATAATCACGTGTCACACTTCACTCAAGTGGCAAGTTTTGCCAGTATCATGTGGCTCATGGTTATAATTCTGACCAACGTCGTTTTATGATTATGTGTCGCAGCTCACGAAGTTCTTTTCCATCTTCTGCCCAACGGTGTTGTGGTTTTGAACTGAAGTGATTGTTAACAAGATTTTGGATGTATTTTCCATCTTCTAAGTAAAGTGATCATGAGGGAACCTGGAGCGTATGAACATGAATCTTAAGGAGAACTCCATTAGATCTTTGTTCATATGCACGAGGTAAGTTGAGAAGAAGTACCTAACGCAACACTTAGTGTTGATAATCAACAATTTCCTTGTGATTGCAAATGTATGTTGATAATCATCTTAGAGGCTTCTGGCTCTAATGATGTATAGGACTCAGTAGAGTTTCCTCAGTTATTTGTCATGACGCTTGTGTTATTATTATGACATGTTGTTGTGTTGACTAAGTTAAGAATGTATGTAACTCAACCGTAAAGTTTTGACATACAGTTGAAGTTAACATAAGGTATGTTGCCTAAAGAATTTCAATTGTGAAATCAGACGAGCGTTATGACACTCATACCATAAGATGAGGGGGAGTAAATTTATTACCTTGTGAAGATGGAATATTTTCGGTTAGCCAAGAAATTTATATCTTCTATTTATGACATGAATGATCTTGGTGATACCTCATACTTTGCTTGTATTGAGTCTTGCCAAGATATAGGTCCAAAAGGAGTATAGGTCCAAAAGGTCGTACCTGCTAATAAAGTTAAGGGCAATAAAGGTGGACATAGTGTCCAAGGAACCATTATGAGCTGATCAGATAATGTCGGTTCTCTATGTTTCGGCTGTCAGAAGCAATATAAGTATTAAAGTATGAACGTGCCCTAATTTCGATCGGGATAATTGGCAAATATATAAGAAAAGTACAGAAGTGGACCACTGGAAATGCCGCCAAAAGTCTTGCAGATATGCAAGGCAATAAAGTTTACATGCTCACTAAGAAGTTTGGTAACCTCGACATCGTGGGTTATTCAGACATTGTTCTTGCGAGATGTGTGGATATTAAAGTTTCCACGGTAAGTTACATCCACACCCTCGCATATAGAGCTATATCGTGGAAAAGCTCCATAATGACTTTAATGGCATCAATAATGATGTAATTTATCACGTGGCATGTTAAGAGGCTAAAGAGCAGGTTGTATGTCAGCAAGTTTTATTCCCGAAATTATGGTGGTAGACAGTATTTCTAAACCACCTACTGCAATATGAACACGCAGTTTTCTATGCGAGTAACAACAAGTAAAATGGCGTTGCCAAAACCATTGACAATATGTATCGTGTTGTGAAAGATAGAATCTAGAATCAAGCTTATGATATTAAGCATATAAATAAGATTTATATGTTTTACGGATCCGTTCTGAAGGCTTACCACCCAATTATAAGATTATGTTGCCGGTATGGGTAGCCTTTTGATTCTTGAAATAAGGACCGTACAATAATCCAACTCCCATAAAGTTTATGTTTTCCATTTTAAGGTAGAATGATATACTATAAGTACTCCTGTGTCATTCGACCTTACTTTGGTATGTTGTTTCTATTGCGAGTGGGCTTATGATGTTTGTTAACCTTACGATCAAGGGGGAGAATGTTGGAATGTGATCTCAGGTAACAAACCGAGAAAAACTAGGGGGGTTTGACCCCACACCCTTTCACGTAGAAGCCTTGATCGGAGGCCTCTAAACCAACAATTTGGACCCAGTCCCCAGCCCCAGCAATTGGTATAAAAAGAGAATGATAGCACGTACGAAAGCTAACAAAAATAGAGACAGTGCCTATCGACCCAACTACCCGATCCTATAGTTGCGCTAAGGGGCTGGAAGACCGAAGTCTACCACAGCCACCAGGAGGGGAGTGCTGTCGGCGTCCATGGGCTTCCCCATCAACTGGGGTGCTCCGGCGACAGCTACCTCGTCAACTTCAAAGCCAATTAAAACCTACACCAAGCACGCAATTGCATCTACTTCAGTTACCTGTAAGCATCCCCTAATCCTTCTGTTAAGATCCAATTAGGTGTTCTACTTGCAATCAGTTTAAGATCCTGTCCTCCCTAATGAGGAATTAGTTATAACAAGTGATGCTAATGAAAGTATACCAAAGTGCTTTCCTTTAGATTATCTCGAATCAGGTGCCGTCACAACAAACTGGGTGGGTAAGAAAGGAGAGTTCATCATGTACACGAGGATGAAAATTCACTCGTTTCTTTGAGCAAGTGGAAATATACTACTGTACTCACGTACGTACGTTGATCAAATCCTCACTCGTTGAGCTGGACTTTTTCTAAAAATCAAAAGAGTTGCATCATGCCGGACCATGCATGCAAATAGAACCACCAGGTGATGGACCAACGGCGCGTGAGATCAGAACAGAATGGACACATCACGATCAATCATGGGCGTGATAATGAGAGCGACGCGCGCGGCACGGACGGACGAGGGGAGGTGAACCGTGAACGAGGCGGCGGCGGCGGCGTCGATGGGTACACTTGCAATTTTCAATTTGGAGGTTAGGCAATCTCGATGCACATGCAGAGCTGGAAGAAGAGTGTGGTTGCCCAACCCAGCGGCCTCGGGCCGACGAATGCAGGCTCTGGGCAACAATCAATTTTCTCTACGGGCACCTTTGATTTGTAGGAAACGTGAAGGAAACATGCAGGGTTAGAAAATATCCCAGAGTTTCTACTATTCACGCGTTTGATACATAGGATTGGTGCTAGGGAAGAGTAAAGGAAAATTTCCTCCGTGTCCCTCTTTCTAGGCAGAATGCGTAGGAAAAGAAAAATTCACTTGGAGCTCATTGTTTGAATCCTGTGCACAAGGAACGATGTAGGTTTGCACCGGACATCCTATCCTATTCCAATCCCTTTCCTATTCCTTTGATTTCCTTTTCCTTTAAATCAAAGAGGCCCTACCTCGGTTGATCTTGCTGTGTTACTGGTGCTCCACCTTTTCCGCTTCAGCCCGCGCAATCACTTCTTCGGGCAAGTTCAGAGATTCGAAAGGTTTATCTACAGCATACCTGAGAAATCCCCCCCCACCAAAAACATGGCCCACACAAGTCTCGAACCTGAGAAATTCTACCAAAACAAAGTTTTGAAAATTAAACCAAAAAATATGGCCCATACAGGTCTCGAAACTGTGACCTTCGCGTTATTAGCACGACGCTCTAACCAGCTGAGCTAATAGGCCTTTGATGCGAGTTTTCTTTACTCTGTAAATATAGAGAAAACAAGATTTCAAATTAGTTGAACAATGACAATGGATGTATTCTCAGTGAATAACGCCACCGATGATGCCCGTGCGATGCCCGTAAATGTTACTAGCAAAATGCCCGTGCGATGCAACAGGTCAAAATAAATTAAATATCTTATGTTTGAAATATACTTTGATTTGGTTATATCATAGTTTTAAAAGTATGTTACCTTTCTCCCTGATTTCAGTTCTCTTACATGTCTTGCTATACAACAATCCTCACAAAACTAAAGCAAAATGTGACTACTTTGTAATCTTCTTTGCATACATCATGGGTATGCAAAATTATGAAATCATCATGCATAAAATATCATGTCAAATGTTTCACACATTCCTGAACCCATTATTTTATCTCATCCACAACCAAATTAATCTTAGACTAAGAAAATATAAGTGCAACTTGGAGCAACCTCAAACAATTCAACCTAAAATAATTGAAATGAACACTGTATTTATTAGAATAACGGGACAGCAATTGCCCAAGTTCTACAGGCGGACTCCCGAGCGCCGAGGTTTTCCTACTGCTGCCTCCTTGGCCCCTGTTGCCCTCCATCTCTGATGATTTTTCTCTCTCTGAATCCCTATGAGCTGAGCACCTGCCTCTCTGTGAATATATCTGCACTACCAGTGTGTTCTTTGGAGCCTTGACTTTTGTACACTGCAGTCATCAGCCGAAAACATAGAAGTGCACCATGCAGAGTAGCATCAAGCTGAGCAGAAGAGAATGAGGAAGAGAGGCTCAACAGTACACCCATGGGCAAATCCTTCCGCAAAGCATTGCCACGAGACCCCATCAGTTCAGCCGAGGCATGCACACACGCGACAGCGCAACCCAGAAAAAGCACTGCATACACAGCTTCCATAGGGCTACGCACAACAAAGCGAGTGACACAATAGGCTGAGGTCGTCAACACGCACGGCCGTCGGCCGGCACGGAGCTCCTCCAGAAGAGCTTATTGCAGACGAGCATAGTGCGCATCACCTGCCGAGATGGCTCAGCTCGAAAACTTAGCTTGGAGTAGAACGTGATGGACGCCACGTCTAGCCGGCAAGCCGCGGTGTGCTACGAATCCTCCATCGCCGGCGCATGCTGCAGCCCCAAGTCCTACCAGCACATCATCCAGCGAGGCCAGCTAATGCTGGAGGAGGTGCCGGCAGCCAAGCTGGACCAACATGGCGGACCAGCCGCAGAGCAGACGACGACACCACCCGCAGGGGAAGAACCAGATCGCCGATATCCGAGTGTTGGGGTTTCGATCAAGAGATTTTAGACCTTTTTATGCAGGCGGGGGAAGCCATGGCCGGGTGTTCTAGCATAGTATGTCTCGGAGCAGTGTTGGTATAGGATTCGATCGGGAACTATGCAAGGAATGGCTAGCAGAGGCGGCCCTTGATTGGGCCGGCCCACGCCAGGGAATCGACAACAGACGCGGTAGGAAGGCCCACACCTAGCGATCAAACAGTGCAACGTATGATCGGTGTGGCGTACCGATCGTGCTGCGATGGGACGCTCATGCAAGGAAAATCGATCTACAACTCGTGTACGACACGGACACAGACGCTTGTTGACTCACGCACATCACATCAAATCAACTATTTTACTACACGGATTGACGGTTCGTTTAGGAGACCATCTTTAATCTGAACCGTTATAATTTCTGGAGAGTAGATCAACGGTGGAGGTATCCCGACCTACCATTGAACCATCACCTATTGCAATATTATAGTTTAGAAGATTACCGCCAACTAATCATGGCTTGTACGCGCTATTTACATGCTGTTGTATCAGCAAGAATCCAGCAAACAATGCACAAATGAACCCACCACCCAGTCCCCAGACGCACAGGCATCCATCCTATGCTCACCGGCCACTCCAAGCTGCAAGAACACCTTGAAACACTTCAGCCACCAGATCCCGGTCCGCCGTCTGAAGGAACACGTTGAACTCGTCGTGCATCTCGTACACCTTCCTGAAGTCGACGAGGAACCGCAGGCAGCTGTCCTTAAGCCTCTGCAGCCGGTACAGGTGCGCCGTCTGGAGCCTCTCGATCACGTTGCCCGTGTCGATGTCTTCCAGCAGGCTCTCGATGCACGCCTCCTTCAGGTCAGCAATGTCGTACTTGTCGGCGGCTCTGAGGAGGGCCAGCCTGTGCGCGAGGAACTCCTCGTTGCGTAGGTCACCGTAGATGTAGTTCAAGAAGCCACGGCACGCGTCGAGGGACATGTCGGAGATGTCGATGGTGGCGAGCTCCTTCTCCTTGAGGTCGTGCGAGAACATGCTCCTGAAGACGGGCGAGCGGGTGGCCAGGATCGCGCGGTGGGCCCTGATGCTGCCGTCATCGGCGTTGATCATGATGTCGGTCAGTACGCCTTCTTGCAGCATTCTTGCAAGGGATGCCAGTGCAGTGTTGTCTGAAGACTGCCTGATTTGGTGGGAGGCCCAGACAGAGGCAGGTTCACCACCCTGGAATGAAGAAAATAGAAATCAGTAAACTGTATGCTCAGGTCCTCAGGAGCATGAATGAGGCTTAAACGTCATTGCATGCGCAAGTAACAATATCTTGTGTTGTTTTTGCTAGTGCGATTCTCGTTTCGTGCAATTCACTGAATTCTTATTTGCTCCAGGTTCTTGATTCTGAATTCACTAGACAAAAAGTTTGACTTTGCGCTCTGAGAAAACATTGGACTGTGTTGCATCTCCATCTGGCATGGTGTTGTCAGCTGATGATATCAGCACCAGCAGAAGCTAGTGTTCATTTTCAATATTTCTCTGAAAGACATTGAGCTTAACTTGTCGATTAATTTCTATCTGGGTCGAGTAATGGTTGACAAGTGGCACCCGATTTCTGCTTTAGGTTTCTGTTTGTGGACTTGAAACTTTTCGGATCAAACATATCTGTGTGATAGAAAGCAAATATAGACACCTCACACAAAAAACCAATAGATGTTTCTACGTTACTGTGCATCTGTCCTGATGAGATGTCAATATAGTGTGCATATGACTAAGATTATACGGGATTCCAGGTGAGTCAAGGATATCACTCCACACCCCCTAATTATTGTTGTACCAAACATTGACAAAGCAGAAGCAGAAAGTGAAACAGTGCTTACAGATGGATCTGCAACTTTCAGGTCAAGAAACTCTATCTCAATCACAAATCTTCCTGTAACGCTACTGTCAATCGTCCACACAAATCCGTCGTGTTTCAGATGCTTGTCAAAGATTCCTGAGTTCATGTAAATGAGATGATAATTAGATATAAATGAAATATGCACATGGTTTATACACTCGCTGATATGTGTGCAGCTCAACTTGATTTTTTCAATAATAATAAGTCTTAGAATTTAAAACCGGCATGTATGCCTGATCATTTATAATGTACAGTAGTTTAAATTTGTATGCTGCTTGTTGCATAACACTCAATTTCTGCACAAATCAACTCGTAGCCATATGAACTGAAAAAATCACTTATACTAATTCATCATCTACATATTTAGATGTCGAAAGATATCTTCACCTTTCGTGTATATTAACACAAGCGTTGCAATTATATGGAGAGGAAGTAGAAGAACTCTTCAGCAAGAAAGCTACCTGGATGAACTATGATCTTTTGATTTGGAGGAAATGATATCAGAAGTTTCGCGACAAAGGAAGCTATTGGTGCCGGGACTGTGTTCTTGGCAGAATTGGATAACTCTGCAAAGAGCTTAACACAGGTTTGCTTGTTGTTTCTCTCCACAGATATGTACCTTCATATAGCAAAATCACGTACTTAAGTTAGCTCATGAGTTACACACTGGCAGCACCTCATAATCCCCTTCTATTGATCCTTTATAATTTTAGTGTGATAAAATGGTAGTTTGATTTACATTTATCCCAATGAAATTTAGAGAAGCAAACGTACAATCAAATTCAAGATTTTTCTTGATAATAATAGTAGAAAAGTTGAAAGTGAGCGTTGGGGAAAGTGAAACCTTTTGTCTGAATATCTTTAGTTCCATCCAAAGTCTTTACGTCTCTCTATAGACCAAATATGGCCAAGAAAACATCTCAACCAGATATCACTGACGAAAGATTTCCAAATTCAACTTAAAGTCGGTTCAGTGCAATCTCGGACAGAAAAATAATAATTAAGCGGACCCATCCAAAATTAATGAACTACTAGCACCTTAGTAAACCGAAGAAATCCACTGATGCTGCTCTGCTACCAAAAATCCAAACTTTTTTCAGAATCAAACAAACAAGAAGAAAATTTCAGAAACGGCACCAAATCGTTCTTTGGACTCGTAAACCACCACCGAAAACCTCAGATTAGACTGAGGTCAATTGCAATAAGCATCACAGAGCAGGTCAGCCGGATAGACTGTGCTTTGCTGGACATGCCAGTCAAGAAACCAAACAGGTAGCAGGCAACAGATTTGCAGAGAGCGGGGAGGGAGGAGTCTGAGCGGGCACGGACCAGTTCCAGAGGCCGACGCGGAAGGGGTCGGACTTGCGGTAGGTGTAGCACGGGAGCGCGTCGACGCGCCATTGCGCGAGCCTCGGCGCCGCCTCCACCCGGGACCCCGCGCCGCTCATCGGACCCCACGACGACGCGACCGCCGCCACCACCTCATCGACGCAGCCCAGCAGCCCCAGCGCCCCTCCCTCCTCCTTCCCCAGGCTTCCTCCTCCCTCCCCCGCAACCCTTCCTCCTCATGTACTGTGCGCGCGCCAAGAATTGCTGGCTGCTCGATCGTCCCGGTTACTGGGAAGTGGCGAGCGCAACGAGGCGAGGTGGTACTGCGGATGGTGGCGGCTATATGGTGGTGGCCGACTGGCCGTGGAGTGAGAGAAGCTGAGGCAGAGGGGGGTGTGACGTTGCTGTTGCGGGGGAGAGAGGAGAGGGTTAATTCGCTACGCAAATGGGGGGACTTTCTTCTACGCGAGTGGGGAAGGGAGGAGACGGATGGTGAATGCTCCACTTAAATTATCCAACCGATTGGTTCGTGCTTCCACTCCACTTCAACCACTGCCGCAGCATTCCCTGCAATTTCCGCTGCCATTTAATTCTTTTCCAGAGACATTTTTCGGCAGAGACGAATCCATCGCAACGCACGCACGGATTGTTCATCGAGTTTCAATTGCTTGTCGCGCCAAGGTGCGGTTAATCAGCCACCCACAATTGATCCTGCACTCGTATCGTATCGTATCGTTGTGTCTACTGTCCCTGTCCAGGGATGGCCCAAATTAAGATTTTTCCCCTCCACATTTCTGCCTTTCCTCTCGTCGGTAGCAAAGATCTTGGCTTTTTACGGCAGCGAGCGCTTTCTTCTGCCTCTAAAATCGTAAATTACTCGTCAAATTGGCGAGCCAACCACTTTGCTTATCCGCCGGCTCCCTTTCTGAACCATCCTCTGCCAGAAGATTTGCTCGCCGAATTCCCAGCCACAAGTTGGGATTAAATTAACAGAACCAAATCAATCAGGGGCCGTAATTACTGTCGACGAGATAGATACGCATGCACGCACGCAAAGTATCTCGGAGCGAGTTTTTTTTTTTCGCAAATTATTTTTTGGAGAGGAGAAATTTGGGGGGTGTCTGGAGTGGAGTGTTGTTTGAGATCCCGAGTGGACAAGGAAAGTATCTGCGTGATTCGACGTGGGGCCCGAGCATGTTGCCCCCTGGATTCTTTCTCTCGCTCGCACAAGCAACCGATGCTGGCCCCATGCCCTGGAATCTTTGATTCTCTCTGCCTGCTCTCCGATGTGGATGGCGGCCTGCTTCCTTTGCACGCGTGTGAAGCAACGCAGTATGACGTTTTCATTTGCCTGACGAATGGTGTAATTGTTACTGAGAATTCGAGAGATTAAAAGAAGTCTGATGCTACAGCTTAGAATTGTGATGATGAAACGATGAGTTAGAGGATAGGCTGATAGCTAGCAAGATGCCTCACATTTTTTCGATAAAGCAAGATGCCTCACATAAGATAATAAAATATAGTCCATCTGAATCATAATATAACATATATAAATGTTTGTATGTAGTCCGTATGAAAATAGGTAAAACATTTTATAGTATGTTACGGAGGGAGTAGTTAGCAAGATGGTAATAAAGGAACCTCAGCGACGAATTAGTCAAAACCTTCATCATCAAGCTGTAGCAGTTTGGATGGGCATAGTCTGATGTTCATTTCGTGGGAATATTAGGGCGTGTTTGTTTGGTTGCCCACGGTGACCCCAACCAGGCCGTGTGGACAGAAGAAATGCCCGGTTGGTTCTTTTGCCCGCTCCGCGTTCTTGACCGAACTTTAAAACACCTCTCAGCCAGGCCCAGCAGGAGCGTCCGAATCGGCCGTTTCCGCTCAGCCACCCTCTCGGCGTGTAAAAATGGGGAGCGCGGAGACGAGCTCGTAGCAGCTCGTGCGAGGGCAGAGATGGGGCGCGTAGGCGAAAATACGACGGGAGAAATTTCGCTCACCGCCCATCACTCTCGCTGGCTTACCGCACAAACTCCCGCCACCATTTCCCCCTTTCGACCTTTTGAAATTAAGCTTGTTGGAATCAGCCAAAGAGCCCAAAGAACGCACGGAAAAGGCATCCGATAAACTATACGCTGAAGGCCTGAAATACTCGAAATAATAGCAAACGCTTGTGCAAAGGAGGCCGGACACTAGTTGCACCCAAGCAAGGTGCGGGTGGCACTCCAAGCAAATCCGGCCAAGGAGCAGGAGAATAAAAGTTTGATAGGCTGATAGCAAAAAAGCTAGCTAGATGGAAATAAAGGAAGCTCTGCGACAGAATTAGGCAAAATTTGATCATCAAACTGTGCCAGTTTGGATGCGCATAATCTGATGTTCATTTTGTGGGGATATTACTCTATTAATAGTTGGTTTAACTACTGAACACTACAGGAATGAGCCCAGGTGCCGACGGCCTTTTGCCGTCGGCCTAGCACCTTTTACCGTCGGCGTAGGTCTACGCCGACGGCTGCCGTCGGCGTATGGCCGTCGGCATAGTACCCCGTAGTCATAGGTAAATATACCGTCGGCGTAGCAGATGCCGTCGGCGTAGGCTACGCCGACGGTTTTGCCGTCGGCATAGCTCCCCATACGCCGACGGCTTTGCCGTCGGCTTAGGTTTTCCAATTATTTTTAATTTTTGAATTTTTTTTTTGAATTTTTTTATCTTTTTTTAATTCTTTTTATTTGTATTTCAAAATTTTTGACTTAGTCACATACTTAATCCTTAATTGCACACTTAATTATTATAGGTCAAAGTACTTACCCTAGTCAAACTTCCCAGTCGGTCACCCATCCTCCAGCCCGAGCACGCTTAACTTTTGAGTTCCTTCCAACCTAGATTCCAAATGAGAAATTAGAACTTACTGATATTAGTACCCTATCAATCATATTAACCCCTAGGTTATGATGTTACACTTTTCGTTGTTTAAATTTTAAAATTTTGTTTGAGTAAAGTAACAATAATTATGTAATAGTATATTTCGAATAAATAACAATAAAATGAATTTTACTTTATTTTTTCCTTTTATATTTAATATGTAATAATTCATATCTTTAAATCCGTAAATCGAAATTTGACAAATAAAATACCTAAATCGATTAGAAAAATGAGAGGAATTCAAATATTTCATCCATATCATCTTTTGCATCACAAAACCTTGGATATAAAAACATATTTAGTTATTTCAAATATTTTAAATAAGTTTCTAGCGATTTCGCTGTAAGTGGGTCTCAGTTTCGGGCTAGGGTTAGACATAATTAATTAAAAAAACAAAAAAAAATAGAAAACCTTCACATGGCATCCTTTTATTTGACCTACCACCTGGAAAAAATTATAAACCTGAGTTATGGAGGTTTTTATAAAAAAACCTTTATAGAAATGAGCTACGAGGTATAAAGATGTATGGTTTTCGACTGAAATAAGATAGGGTATGACATTTAACATAGCAAAAAATGTCGGAATGAGGAAACATTTGACACACTGGTGTATCATGGTTGTAGAATAGTATTGACTAAGGGGTTTAGGATTTTCGTTGAATAAAAAACCCATTTTTCATTTTTTTATTGTCAAAACAGGCTTTTTTGTGAAACAGCTACCAAAACGGCTCACCGAAAGAGAAACATCCAAATAAATAGAAAATAGTAGACCATCTTATAAGTGCATTTAACCCTCGGTTTCGATATAAAAACATACTTAGGTGTTTTAAACATTTCAGATAAGTTCCTGCCGATTTCGTTGGAAGTGAGTATGATTTGAACTACGAGTGCCGCATATTTTGGTCATGATTTTTTGAGAAAATCACTTTTAGATCCACAATGTATACTTTCTTTAGAAATCTTTGACGGTTTTTGCTGGATCGAAGTTACGGTTAGGTTTAGGTTTATCGTTAGGGTTTACGGTCTTGGTTTCAGGCTAGGGTTAGACATAATTAATTCAAAAAAAATCAAAAAAATGGAAAACCTTCACATGGCATCCTTTTATGTGAACTACCACCTGGAAAAAATTATAAACCTGAGTTATGGAGGTTTTTATAAAAAAACCTTCACAGAAATGAGCTACGAGGTAGAAAGATGTATGGTTTTCGACTCAAATAAGCTAGGGTATGACATTTAACATAGCAAAAAAATGTCGGAATGAGGCAATATTTGACACACTGGTGTATCTTGGTTCTAGAATAGTATTGACTAAGAGGTTTAGGGTTTTCATTTGAATAAAAAACCCATTTTTCATTTTTTTGTGTCAAAAATGGCTTTTTTGTGAAGCAGCTACCAAAACGGCTCACCGAAAGAGAAACATCCAAATAGATAGAAAATAGTAGACCATCTTATAAGTGCATTTAACCCTGGGTTTCGATATAAAAACATACGTAGGTATTTCAAACATTTCAGATAAGTTTCTGCCAATTTCGCTGGAAGTGGGTCTGATTTGAACTACGAGTGCCGCATAGTTTGGTCATGATTTTTTGAAAAAATCACTTTTAGATCCACAATGTATACTTTCTTTAGAGATCTTTGACGGTTTTTGCTGGATCGAAGTTACAGTTAGGTTTAGGTTTATCGTTAGGGTTTACGGTCTTGGTTTCGGGCTAGGGTTAGACATAATTAATTAAAAAAAATCAAAAAAATGGAAAACCTTCACATGGCATCCTTTTATGTGACCTACCACCTGGAAAAAATTATAAACATGAGTTATGGAGGTTTTTATAAAAAAACCTTCACATAAATGAGCTACGAGGTATAAAGATGTATGGTTTTCGACTGAAATAAGCTAGGGTATGACATTTAACATAGAAAAAATGTCGGAATGAGGCAATATTTGACACACTGGTGTATCTTGGTTGTAGAATAGTATTGACTAAGGGGTTTAGGGTTTTCATTTGAATAAAAAACCAATTTTTCATTTTTTTGTGTCAAAAAAGGCTTTTTGTGAAGCAACTACCAAAACGGCTCACCGAAAGAGAAACATCCAAATAGATAGAAAATAGTATACCATCTTATAAGTGCATTTAACCCTGGTGAAAGTGCATGGTTGATCCCATGCATGGTTTTGGTAATTAATGACAATCTTTATGGACTAATATTTGCATTGAGCTCTATGTGTAGGTTGTCCTTTAGCTTGTGTCAAGATCATTTGTTGATCAAGGCCAAGCTTGCTTGTCTCCATTGGTTGGAGTCAAGGTCAAGGTAGAAGATCATTTGTTGATCAAGGCCAAGCTTGCTTGATCTCCATTTGTTGGAGTCAAGCTCAAGGGAAGAAAAGGTTGGGTTGATTAAGGCTTTGTGCGGGTTGATCAACTCTCAAGTTCAAGTGAAGATATGCCGAAGAGTGCTCTCCCCATCTTGATGTATGGGGGAGCGTCATGTGATTCTTCACCAGCGAAGCGCAATCAAGAAGATGGTTCGCCTTGAGGAGATGAAGATTGTCTTCATCGACCTCAAGTAGATTTATGCGCAAGGCAAAGGTATGATCTTGATAGGGTTTCTATTTTACCGGTCTCATTATGTTTAGTGAGAGACCGGGTTATAGGATAGATAGCCGTACTATCAAGAGGGGCTCTCGACCGAGTATCGTGATCGTATCGTTCGTGGAGAGCTCAAACCTTTGCATCCATGCAATCATCTTTATTGGTTCTTATTTGGCTTTTATCCATGTGAGAATTTAGAGCTTGTGTTCATCTCCATACCAAGCTCTAGTTCATCAAAAACGGATCTCGTGAATATCTTCTTGTGTTTTTTATATCGGAGGTTTTACCGGTTTGTCTCTTCTACGAGAGGTCAAACTCTCTCCTTATGATTTCCTCCTCACATGATAGACTATGATGTGTATATGCATGATCTTGTAGGGCTTGTGATTATCTTCGAAACAAGCCCAAGATCATTAAAACGGAGTCTTGATGAAAAGCTTGTGCGTTTTTGGTGTTGGAGATTTTGCCGGTTCATCCGCTTGGAAAGGTATCACCATTCCATCCCTCCGCACAATCTCCTTTGCTTGTTTTCATATTTTCAGTTTTTGTAGTGTAAGCTCTTGTCGTCCTCTTTCCAACAAAATTGGATTCACTCGATTCGGAGCTTCCACGCAAAAGTTATTGAGTTTCAGGCTTCTGCAGTTTTTATCTCTGTCTGGCGGTAGTACCGCTCCTCCTGGAGTGGAACTACTAATGCTCAACGGCTACTACCCCTGGCGGTAGTACCGCGGCAGTACCGTTGTCTTCAGGCAGCGGTACTACCGCTGGTGGTACCGTCCGAGGTACCGCTAGACCCTTTTTGTGTACTGCCTATCCCTCCGGTACCCTGGCGGTAGCTGCCACGTTCTACCGCTGTGACCCTTAGATTTGAATCGAAGGGGTCCGGCGGTAGTACCGGCCGCCCACCGGTAGTACCGCTCGCCTGGAGTGCAGCGGTACCTCTCTGAGGTACCGTAGCAGCTGGGTGTTGTGGTACCCGCGTTACCGCCCGGATACCTGTAGCGGTAGTACCGCTGCTCCAGCGGTAGTACCGCTGTGCAGTTTTTCTGCACATAACGGCTAGTTTTTGGGGGAGGCTATAAATAGCCTCCTTCTTCCCCCAAGGGCTTGCTGCACGTTTTTCTGCTCACGTTTTCTCTCTCCTCCATTGTTGCTAATCTTGTGAGCTTGATTCCTCTCCATCCCTCCAATGATTCTTGCCCAAACTTAGGGATTCAAGAGAGGAGATCTAGATCTACCATTCCACCAATCAAAATCCCCTCTAAGTGAGGGAAACTTGTGGATCTAGATTTTGGGGTTGCTTTGTGTTCATCCCCTTTGTTCTTCCTCTCTTATTCCCTCCATAGCATTAGTTGCTTTGGTTGAAATTTGGGAGTGAAGGATTTGAGCACTTTGTGTGCTCTTGCCTTTTGCATTTGTTGCATCGGGTTGCTCCCTCCACGGTGATACGTGAAGATCGACGTTGAAGAGCTTGTTACTCTTGGGTGCATTGTGTTCCCAAGAGCTTGTTGCCTCTTGGGTGCATTGTGTACCCTAGACGGTTTGGAGGTGCCGCGAAGACTTCGAGTTGTGAAGCTTCGGCACGAGTTTGGGAGCCCCCAATTGAGTTGTGGGTGTGTGCCCCAAGAGAAGTTGTAAAGGGCTCCGGAATCCGCCCCGAAGGATTCCGATAGTGGAAGGTGAACCAAACCTTTGGGTGCGGTTCATCGGAGAATAGGGTGAGGCCTTTGTGGCATCTTGAGTAGGCCTCTTGTGGCGAGCTCACACCCCTCCAACGAGACGTACTCCCTTAACAAGGAGGAACTCGGGAATACATCCTCGTCTCCGTGTGCCTCGGTTATTTCTATACCCGAGCTTTACTTATGCAATTTACATTGTGATAGCCTTCGTGCTTGAAGTTCATATCTTGCTATCACCTTGTTGCTTTAATTGCTTAGCATAAGTTGTTGGTGCACATAGGTAACCCTAGCATATTAGGTTGTTGGCTTGGTAATTTAAACACATAGTTTTATTCCGCATTTATCAAGCCCCTAATTAGAAAAAGTGTTAATCGCCTATTCACCCCCCCTCTAGGCGACATCTCGGGCATCGTTTGTTCTTTCACCTGGGTTTCGATATAAAAACATACGTAGGTATTTCAAACATTTCAGATAAGTTTCTGCCAATTTCGCTGGAAGTGGGTCTGATTTGAACTACGAGTGCCGCATAGTTTGGTCATGATTTTTTGAAAAATCTCTTTTAGATCCACAATGTATACTTTCTTTAGAGATCTTTGACGGTTTTTGCTGGATCGAAGTTACAGTTAGGTTTAGGTTTATCGTTAGGGTTTACGGTCTTGGTTTCGGGCTAGGGTTAGACATAATTAATTCAAAAAAATCAAAAAATGGAAAACCTTCACATGACATCCTTTTATGTGACCTACCACCTGGAAAAAATTATAAACATGAGTTATGTAGGTTTTTATAAAAAAAACCTTCACAGAAATGAGCTACGAGGTATAAAGATGTATGGTTTTTGACTGAAATAAGCTAGGGTATGACATTTAACATAACAAAAAATGTCGGAATGAGCCAATATTTGACACACTGGTGTATATTGGTTGTAGAATAGTATTGACTAAGGGGTTTAGGATTTTCATTGAATAAAAATCCCATTTTTCATTTTTTTAGTGTCAAAATAGGCTTTTTTTGTGAAGCAGCTACCAAAACGGCTCACCGAAAGATAAACATCCAAATAGATAGAAAATAGTAGATCATCTTATAAGTGCATTAACCCTGGGTTTCGATATAAAACATACGTAGGTATTTCGAACATTTCAGATAAGTTTCTGCCGATTTCGCTGGAAGTGGGTCTGATTTGAACTACGAGTGCCGCATTTTTCATTTTTAGTGCCAAAACAGGCTTTTTTTTGTGAAGCAGCTACCAAAACGGCTCACCGAAAGAGCAATATCCAAATAGATAGAAACTAGTAGACCACCTCATAAGTGCATTGTTTAAGTGCCAAAAATAATTTCCAAAATATTTTCATAAATATGATTTTTCATTTTTTTAAGTGCCAAATATGACTTTTTAAGTAAGCTAGTACCAAAAATATGTTACAAAAAGTTATATGCATGGTGAAAAATATTATATGGATGTCATATTTGGAATCCTCTTATTTTTCTAATCGATTTAGACATTTTATTTGTTAAATTTCGATTTACGGATTTAAAGATATGAATTATTTCATATTAAATGAAAAATAGAAAAAAAAATCATATCTATGCTGACGGCTTTGCCGTCGGCGTAGCCATGTAAACCTATGCCGACGGCTTTGCCGTCGGCACAACCATCCTACGCCCACGGCAAAGGTGTGCCGACGGCCACCTCGACCGGCTGGCCCGCCTGGAAGCTACGCCGACGGCCCCGACAAATTGCCGTCGGCGTAGCAGGCGGCCGTCAGCACCTGGCCTCATTCCTGTAGTGGGAACAGTCCACGTCCACGCACGCACACGCTCATTCAAATGCCATGAAACACTGAATCAATACCTGCAAACACAGTGGCCTCACTTCTACACTAAACTGTATTGGTCCAATCAAAAGATGCGTACGCAGTGGTTGCACCTCCATCTTCCTTTCCCCGAACTAAACTGCAAATATCTTTCATTTGCTCCTACACGCCAGTATCACTCATACGTACAGCCCTTGAGAATTGTACTTCTATGACCAAAATCAATGTGACAACTACTATTATCAATAGCAAGCAAGCAGGTGACTGCACGCAAAAAACACTCTGACAAGTTCTTTGATGTGTTGTATTTAGTAGATTACAAATCATCGAAGCCCATGCCTAGGGTCGGAACATATATATATCCAAGCTAGCGTTCCCTGCAATCTGATCGGTTTTGTTTGTTCCGGAGTACGTTAGTGGCCGGAGTAAACTACCATACCTATCAATCTATATCATTTCCTCAGAGTAGTAAAACATGTGCAAGTTGCCGGGTCGAGTCACAGATACGGGTCAGATGCTGCAACCAAATTGCCCTGTCAGTGACCGGTTCGCCGATTAATCTTCTTTCAGTGGCCTCGTTCACAGTGCTAAACATGTTTTGTAGCCATTATTGCACTGTCAGCTGTCATGTACAGAATGTTCCACACGCATGTTGTGCTCTGATATACCGCAGGGCGCAGGCGGCTTGTCGCATCAGCTGAACGAATTTTAGGCCATGTAAGTTGAGATTTTGGTCTGATGTTAATTAATCGTAAGTCCTTAAGTCAAAGAATAGATTTTTTTTTTGGCCCACCTATCGTGGTCGAATGCGGCTCACTTCCTTCCACTTGTATATAGAGGATGCAGAGTTTGGTCTCACCCTCTTTTTACCAGACGAAGTTAAGAATGAGATAGATATTCAAGTTAGTTAGGTGCTTGTCCGTGTGCTTTAGGTAACCGTCGCTCGCTTCTCTCACCGCTTCGTCTTTGTCTGTCCGACCAAAGATGCCGCGGTCGCACACGACCATCTTCCCGATCGACGTCCGTCATGGAAAGGGACCCCTTCATGCAGTACGTTGCTTCATGGGACCCACTGGAAGCCGCCGAGCGAGAGCAAGAGCACGTCAACGCTGTCCCGCACGGTGTTGTTCATCCCGTCGAGGATGTCGATCAGAGCTAAAGCAATCGTTGAACCAACACACCTTGTACGCCACACGCGTCCCCGACCCCGACGAGCTCGCTGCGGCCGCATTGTCGTTAGGTCTCTCGACCGCCTCCTCCATCATCGGGAACCAATGGAGACGAAACAGAAATAACTGACTGGGCCTTCATAATAAAAAATAAATAAGCCAAAAGTGTTATTTGCAAAAAAAATAAAATAACGGTCCACAGCGAGCACCGCACGTGACCAATTTTTGCTAAAAAACCGGTCAACAAACGGACAAGTAACCAAAGTGTACATGTTTGTTCAGCTCGGTGACGGATTTGTTAGTTTTCTCACATGAGTGATTTTCAAGTGAACTCGCCGAACCACTTCGATCGGGAACAGCCACGTGTGTGGGCTCCCTCCTTCCCTCGACAACGGGGTTTGGTTACTTGAATTGTGGGTTGTGGCTATGGACCTATGGTTGGAAGCTTGTGTTGTCGTGTCGTGTCGTCGAACCAGGAGTTGATTGCTAGCTGCTGGTGATCGATGCCCTGATGGGGATCGGTCGATCGGATCGGATGTGCTCGTGGTGCATGGTTCTTGGAAGCTGCTGGTAATATCGGCCGTACGTGCCCGAACGTCTTGTTCTGGACCGAAACGCATGGTCACTATTGTAGCTACCGCACAGATGTCTCCGACGACATTGACGCGTGCGAACGTAGACGGCTTGTCGACATGAGCGGGGATCGATCGATCACCGGCCGGACAGGGCTGAGAAAGAACTTGCTGTCGACGTTCGATCGTGAGATGATTGGAAGATGTGCGCTGCATGGTACAGTACTACACTACGGTTCACGGGAACGTATGTAGAGCCAAACGGCGGAGTGGGGAGGCGTACATGCACGCATGTTTCCTTTTTGTGGGTTTGTTCCAATATAATGGGTGAGATCCGAATGGTGGAAAGGTGAAGTTGCGTTTTTTTTTGCATGTACTACTATCTTCGGAACCAGAATTTACGGATCTGTGCACATGCTTTCTTTGTTTGTAGGACAGCGCTAGGCGTCCCCCGGACAATGGGACGTTTCCCATCGTCCTGGTCCCTAGGCCGACACGTGTCCTTCCTGTTGGTCAACCACTCCACGCATCTCTTCCTTCTCACACGAAAAGGGAAAACTGCTCCCAAAATCCTATCCGGTCGCACCTCCTCCTCCGTGATCCCCACCGTCGCCGGGGAAGGCGCAGCCGCCGGGGAAGGCGCCGTTGCCGCCGGAGAAAGGCACCGTCGTCAGAGAATACGGCGTCGCAACACCACCACAGTTTCGTGGTAGCACCGCCACGCCTCTACGGCAGCACCTCCGCACAACTACAGTAGCACCTCCGCCCACCACTGGCAGCAAGATGCCCAGCGATGGTAGCACCACCGTCCGCCATTAATAGCACCACCGCCGTTCATTGGTAGCACCGTCGCCCCCCTACAGCAGCACTTCCGCACACCTACGGAAGCTCCTCTGTCCCAACACTGGCAGCAACGACGCCGCCCAATGATTGTAGCACGGCTCCTACCGTGGGGAGCATCACCACCCTTCTTCGGTAGCATCACGCGCTGCCAATTATAGCACCGGCGTCGGGCACTGGTAGCACCGCCGGCGGGAGGCGCGCCGCCTTGCAGCAGCGGATTACCATCGTGCATCGCCCCTTTGCAGCACCACCGCCGATCTTGGGGCAAAAGAAGCTAGATGCCAGCTTTTTGTAGCACCGTCGGTTTACCTTGACAGCAACACGTCTCCACGCTGGATGCACCGCCGTGCCACCATGGTAGCATCGTGCGTGTGCGCTGGCAGAGCCATGGCAGCACCGCTCCCCCCACAGTGGCAGCATCCCTGCCGTTCCCCTCGCAGCAAAAAAAGGGCGTCGATTGAAGCACCTCAAGGCTATATCTCTGTGTTCATGGTCGCCGGCGGAGCTTGGCCCGATGCGTAGCGACACCGACCGGGCAGGGCGGATTAACTGGGGAGGAGTCGGGGCAAGGCGGAGGTTGGGTGGAAGGGGGATGGAGGCGTGGCGCGGCTAGGGCGTGCAGTTCGGTGGCTGGAGACGGCGGGCAGAAACGACAGGGAGAAGCGACGCCGAGGTGGTTAGAACGGCGAGGAAGAGATAAACGAGGGGAAAAACGAGTGGAGGGGAGCGCATGGTTGAGATAAGGGAAGAGGCCTCGTCGTTATGCGGGGACACGTGGCCTTCGCTCGACCCGGAGGACAGAAGCGTTACGATCCCCGGGGGTTTGTTAGGCTTTTCCTTGTTTGTATGAATATATGGAAGGCGATATGGATGAGACTAGTACTTCTAGTAACTTGCACATAAGGGCAAGTACATTGCGGGACGCTTGGATGGGCGCTTAGAGGAATAAAAATAAAGAGCAGCGTATTAATAGGTAAGCGTCGGAGCGTGCAACGCAGAGCGCTTAATTCTTTTTTTTTGAACATAGCAGAGCGCTTAATTCGGTCGCTACCAGAACAGAAAAAAGGAGGAAGAGGTACTCTAGCGTCGTGCCCCTCCATCGTGAGACGCTTGTGCCGGCCGCTTGGGACAGCGAAAGCCGTACCCAACCAGCTCTCCAGTCCTCAATCCTCACTCCCACCAGCTCTCTATAGACGACGGCCATTCCGGCCTCCTCCCTCCGTGTTGCTCAAATCCGTCGAGCATGCAGCCATCTCAGCCGGCCAGCGGTGAAGCCTTGATATATGTACTCCACCTATCTCGATTTTGATTCCATTAGGAGACCCCACCGGCGTGAATCTCCCAGTCCTCAGCGCCGCGGTGGATGCCTGGAGGAGCCCGCGCAGCTCCTGTCGGGAAGCCCTCCAAGCCGGCTCCACGGCGACCCTTTTCGGACGCCCGAAAAGCCCCAGCACAGATGCGCGTGTGGCGCTTCAGCGGTGGACGACGGCGCGTCGACGCCGATGATACGGCAACTGATCTGCTCAATCCCAGCGGGTACCGGCAGCGGCGCCGTCTCCCCAGTTGGCAGTTGCCGCGAGCTGGCACATCTTCGATTTGAGAATTCATTGCGCAGGCAAAACGCTGGTCAAATTCATCTTCATCGGGGAAGATGAACCGGAGCTAGAAGATTGGGACATCATGCCGATCAAGATTGGTCCAGCTTCCCTATCGTGATTTCAGTTGCAAAATAACTACCAGCCTACCAGGTATGGCGCCCGACGCCTCCTAATTTCACGGGCGGGCAAAAGAATTTGGCTAGCGCCCGGCGACTAGCAAGGCGTCGACGCAAAGGAAAATCCCAGCCACCGGGGGGAATCGCTCCTAACTACCAGGATTTCAACCCTGTCGCCCGTCCTTAGCGCCCCCGTTGTACATGGCCTAAGAAGCCGTGCGGTGCCCGCCCGATGTGGATTTTTTTTTTTTGAGAAGTGGGTTCCTGGCAGCTGGGCCAACATCCTAGCGACCCTGGGTGGCCCATGCTCGCAACTTCCCGAAAACCAAATCAAGCCCACGACCCTGGGAGGCGTTAGGGTTGCAGCCGCATAACGCCACGGACGGCGACGTTAGGGTTACAGCCTCATAACGCCTCACTCCAAGGCGTTATGGTACCCCTGGTTAGCATGGGTCAACATGGCGACGGGTGTAACGCCCGCGTCCGTGGCGTTAGACGGTAGAGTATGACGCCTTAGGGGCGGGCGTTAGACAAACAGGTTATTTCGTGAAAATTTTGAAATCGGGGGTCATTTTGTGAAATTAGTGACAAAAAGGTTATTTTCGTTAAAATTCACGTGCTTATCCTTCAACAACTCAAATTCAGTTTTTCGACTCCGCCGCTCCGCTCCCCGATTTGGGTTGGGGGGCTCCTCCGGTTTCCCGCACCGCACCGCCACGCCACAGGATCCTTCGCCGCGAAGGATTTCCCCTTCCGCAATGTGGGTGGGTTTCCGTTTGATCTCCCTCTACCAGAGGCCTAGGCCTACCCAAGTCCCTATATTTTCTCACGCCGGTTCCTTCCTTCGATCTTATCTCCGCAGTTGGCTGCTCCGCCGCGCTTTCCTCGGCCAGGGTTTTTCGTCTCAGGTGCTGCCCTCTTAAACCCCCCTCTCGCTTCCAAGATCGGTTCCCTCTTCTCTCTCGCCAGATCGCTCTGATTCCGTTTCGGTCTCTGCGATTCTTTCTTCTTGTTGTTGTTCAGAGATTACAAGGCAGAGGGGAGAGAAGGGGAATCGGTTAGGCGGCCATGGGCGTCTTCAGCTCCAAGGAGAGTTCGTCGGGGCGGCAGCATCAGCACCACCACCAGCATCCGCAGCAGCACAGCCACAATCACGCCAGGAGCGCCGCGCCGCCGGGCGGGCAGAACCGCTTCGCCAACTTCGGGGACGACTACCATACCCTGGAGCAGGTGAGCGAGATCGATCCGATCCGCCGGGTTTTCTTGCAATGCTTTGCTCCCTGGTTCTTCTTTCTTTCTTGTACGCGCGATCGTGCATTGCTTGCCTAGTATAGGGCGCGCGGACCTGGTGGGTCGCTTGGATTGGCTGGAAGTAGTTCCGTGGTGGGTGAACTGTGTTGAATTTTATTGGCTCGAGAATTAAGCGATTAATATTCTTCCCTATGGTAAGTATATAGATTATGTATGTGTCACAGACTAGTTCTGTTTTATGTTTTTAGTAAAAAATATTCTCAGATGTGTAAAGTTTTGCAATTGCGTACTGATTGTTAAAGGTAGATGTAGAACCCTTGATATCCTAAGTTGCTACTAGAACACAATGGAATGTGGATTGCATACCTATCTGTTCTTGTGTGTGCAGAATGCTCTTTGTGTAGAACTAGTTTATGTTATGCATCCTGCGTAGCGAGTTATTATGTTCCCTTTTAGCGCGCACTCCTATGAATAGCACATATTTCTGTCACCGAGATAATTCAATTTAGTTTGTCCCAAGTATGACAGTGTCTTGTTTCCCTTCTTAATCTAGGTAACTGATGCTCTTTCGCATGCTGGACTGGAGTCCTCAAATCTGATCGTTGGGATTGATTTCACCAAGAGCAATGAATGGACAGGTTTGTTCAAACTTGACGAAAAATATGCGGCCAGAAATTTCCACTATTTTTTTTTTCCTCGAAAAGAACTGGTGAGCTATGATTGCTGCTTTTGATCAGGCAAAGTGTCCTTCAACAACCGGAGCTTGCACGCAATAGGGGATACTCCGAACCCATATGAGCAGGCTATATCCATTATAGGGAGAACTCTTGCACGATTTGATGAGGACAATCTGATACCATGCTTTGGTTTCGGCGATGGTCAGTTGATAGCTTGCCTCTGAAGTCCTTTTTGGTATAAAAAATTTGATACATATGTAACAATCTTGTTTCCACACTACAGCTACTACTCATGATCAAAATGTATTCAGCTTCTATCCTGACAGCCAATCGTGTGATGGCTTTGAACAAGCACTTGGCCGGTACAGAGAAATTGTTCCACAGCTTCGTTTGGCTGGTCAGTGTATCATTTTTGTAGTCCTTCAGTAAAACCATACTCCTCGGATGTTCATTTTTCTTATATGTTTCCTTATTATCATCAGGTCCCACTTCATTTGCACCTATGATTGAGACTGCTATTGGAATTGTGGATAGTAGTGGTGGCCAATACCATGTCCTGCTTATAATAGCAGATGGACAGGTTTATTCTTGTACCAGTACTCCAATTCTGTTTGTACTATGCTGACTGTTTGCAGTCTAGTACCTGGTTTAGTGAGTTAATAATTTGTAATTCCATTGTTCTTGTTCTGCTTTCCTTGCAAATTTGCACAGGTTACACGCAGTGTTGACACAGGTAATGGCCAGTTGAGCCCACAGGAAAGGGAAACTATAGATGCCATTGTGAAAGCAAGGTACATATATAGTACCTACTGTTTTAAGATAACCGTTAAGTTGCGTTGTAACTTGCATATTGCTATCATATTGAGCTCTTACGTTCCAACACAAATATGACTTTTTGTTTCAGTGACTACCCTTTGTCAATTGTGCTTGTTGGAGTCGGTGATGGGCCATGGGACATGATGAGGCAATTTGATGACAACATACCATCTCGTGCATTTGATAATTTCCAGGTAAATTCCACTTTTTTAAATTCCACTTTTTTACTATTTTTTTTCCTGAAAATTTACGTTCATGATGGGTTTGAATTTCCGCCTTTCTTGACCTTTTGTCGTTTACCCTTTATATATGCTTATATATTAATTATGAGAATTTTTAATACTCATTCAATGCAGTTTGTGAACTTCACCGAGATCATGTCAAGACCAATTCCTACCAGCAAAAAGGAGGCAGAATTTGCTCTTTCAGCACTTATGGAGATCCCAGCTCAGTTCAAGGCGACAATGAACCTCCAGCTTCTTGGGTATTTTACTCTCTGAATCAAACTCACATAATTGCTAAAAATCTATACCCATTGTCTTTTACAGTAGTGATCCCAACTTTAATTGTATTTTTCTCGGGCAGAAAACGAAGAGGATTTCCACATCGATCTGTGTTACCTCCACCTGTTCGTGTTTATCAGCAGCAATCTGGATGTTCAGCAGCCAAGCAGACTCAGCCGATTAGCACTAGCTACGAGTCACCTCAGAAGAATGCATCGGCACCTCGACAGGATAGTGATATAGGTGATCAACAGGTATGTTTCAGTTATCTTTCAAACGGCAAGGACTGTCATTCTAATCTAAGTTCTGTGTATGCTTAGTATGTGCTTATGTTTGGCACTTGTGTCCATCCAATGCTGAACTCATGTTTCTGCAGACTTGTCCAATCTGCTGGACTGAAGCAAAGAACCTTGCTTTTGGGTGTGGGCACCAGGTACGAACGTTCTGAAAGTAGACCCATTTGTTTTGGGTTTTGATGTTAGATCTGATGTTAGATCATCATTTGTATTGACCTTATAATGAAATGCCTTGGAATGCAGACGTGTGCCGACTGCGGGAAGGATCTGCAGGTCTGCCCCCTTTGCCAGAGGCAGATCTCCACAAGAATTAAGCTCTACTGAAGCTCTTGATCGAGCAGCTGTATACAGTTGCCACTTTTAATCAGACTTAGATATCGAGAAAAAGGGCGTGTTTTGCTACCAAGGAAAGTGTAAATACAAGGTACTAGCTATTATCGATCTAGTTCTATCGTTCAGACCTACTAGTGTTTACCAGTGGCTGGTGATGGATTCATTTGGTTGTCAAACGAGTGGTCTTCTCATTTAATTCGTTGTAGTTTGCCATTCTAGTTAGTTGATGGATACATTTGGTTGCGCTTGATGCACGTTCACCTGTCGTGAAATGCAGATTTGGTAAGGCGTGTGCGTCTAACTAAATCTCACACTGGGATGATTTTGTTTGGCCGTACAATGCACGCCCTAGATAAACTTCTGCCTTACATTTTCCGATAATGTACCGGGGTGATGTTTTGAACCCGGAGCATATGCTGCCGGTTTCTAAATTGCATTTGAAACACATTTGAGCTGTCAAAATATTCGGATAAAAAACTTCGCGGGTACATCTCGACATCCTATGGGTTCGCGAAGTCGTTCGATTGAAAACCGACATTTTTTGCGTCGTGTGTAAAAAAAAATTTGGTGGTAAAAAAAAACTTTTAACAAGATATTTTTAAATCTTTTTTACACAGCCCAAAAAAAATATCGGTTTTACGTGAAACTTGGCGTGCGCGTATAGAATATCGAGATGTTCATGCCAATTTTTTGTTCCGATTTTTTGACATTGCAAAATGGTTTTTTCGAGTAGCAGGAGCATATATGATTCCATGTGCCAAAATGAATTTCTGATAATGTACTCCATAAAAAAGCACACCGGATGCGGTTGGAGAGAGAGTGGCCGTACGTGGTCAGCAAAAATATGACTCTGTACAAGTACAACGCAGCTTAAGGATTCAGAATTCAGAGGCAATGCAGCAGGAAGCATACCGTGAGCGAGCCCGGCCTGCATGACTCCCTCAACGCCATCCAGGAGGCGCGCCAAGCACACGGGCGTGCTTCTCAGATGGCATTCAGGGAGCCAGGCAAGCAGCATTAGCCATGGATGGCACCTTACCTGCATTGCGCCATCCGTCCACACATACGTCGAAGCAGAGCCTCTGTGACGAACTCAACAAGGTACGAGGTGGAAGACATGGATGGCCGAGTGAGGAAGGAGGAGGAAGGCATGGCGACATTGGCATGCATATAGGAAGGAAGGCAATGAGAAAGGAGAGGCTAGCATAGCAGCCAGCCACAGTGGCATATACATATACATGGATGGATATCCATGCAGATGGATCCATGTGAGTCGGGCGGACGGGAGGACCAGAGCACAGTGCGCAGTAGCAGTCAGGGGAGGGAGAGGTTGGCTCGTCTGTCTGTCTGTCTAATCGCTAGAGGCTAGCGAGCCTGCCAGTCAGTGGCGATGTGTCCGGCTCTGGCCGGCGGCCAGTGAGACGATGAGCGAGTTTTCATTTGCATGTTCCAGAGGGGGAAGCTCTGGAGTGAGACAACTGGGACGGGGTTACACAGCTCACTCCTTGTCGGTTTTGCGCGCACCGCCAGATCGGAGCGGCTGCTTACTGGCGGTTGGCAGCACAGACAGACAGACAGGGTTTTCTTACGGGAAATGCTTGTATTCCCCCGGGGGATTTCACGCGACGCGTCCTCCGCCTCTATCACGCGACACGTGCCCCCTCGGGTCTACCAACCGCTCACCCTTATCTCGTCCTTCTCCTCCGCTCGTCCACTAATTTTTCCTCCTCCATCGCTTTCCTTTCCTCCCCCACCTGCGCCACTCACCTTCCCTGCTGCGCGCTACCGCAGCCTCGCCGGCCCCCACTCACTTCCCCGCCGACCGCCGGCTCCCGCTCACCTCCCCCACCGCGCCCTCCCGCAGCCTCGCTGGCTTCCACCTGGTGCTACCAGCAGCCGCACGGGTGCTAGAAGGGATGGACGACGTCGGCGGCATCGCTGCTACAATGGGCGAGCGACACTGCTCCCTTACGCCGTCGATGGATCTCCATGGAGGCCGATGGCGGTGCTCCACTAGGAAGACGATGCTGCTCCACAAGGCCGGCCACGGAGCTCCATGGCCATACTCGGCAGCGGGCGCCGCACGGCCCTGCTCCCGACAGCGCATGGCGGAGCTCCCGTAGGGGCCGGCGCTGCTCCCCTAGGCGGACAACGATGCTCCCTTAGGCCGTCGGTGGAGCTCCATGAAGGTCGGCGGCGGTGCTCCACTAGGAAGGCAACGCTACTCCACAAGGCCGGCCACAGAGCTCCATTAGGCCAGCGATGCTGCTCCACGAGGCCGACAACCATGCTCCCCGTGGGCGGATGGCGATGCTCCAGTGGCGGACGGGCGGTGCTCCCGTGGCGGACGGGCGATGCTCCTGTGGGCGGTTGGTGTGGCTCCCGTGGGGGACATGCGATGCACCCATGGTGGAGGGGCGGTGCTCCACCACCCGCTTTCCATGGTCGCGTCTTCTCCAGCGACGACGGTGGTGCTGCCATGGGAGGGCAGCTGGGCTGCGAGCGGGGTGCTTCATGAGGGATGGAGATGATGCTGCCATGGGGGTGGAGTTTTTCTAGATCGGGGGGTGGGGGTGCGTGCTTTTTCTTCTTTTGATGCAAATCCTTCTTCGAGCTGCGTGTGCGTCTGAGAGCAATTCTTCATGTCTTCATTTTCTTTCTTTCTATGTCCGGTGCAAATTCCTATAAGATTTGTAGCAAACAATCTTTCCGTTTGATGCAAATTCACAAACTGATTGTAGCAGTTCCTTCTTCATAGATGCAATTTTCTTGATGTGGTACAAAATTTTGTAAGGTTTGTAGCAAAAAAATAAATCATCTTTTGATGCAAATCCACATGATGATTGTTCCAATATCTTCTTGCCTCTTTGTAGCAATTTTTTTCTTCATGTGGTGCATTGTAGCAATTTTTTCTTCTTTGATTCAAATTCACATAATTATTGTAGCAATTTTCTTCTTTCCTCTTTGTAGCATTTTTTCTTCATGAGGTGTATTGTAGCAGATTGTTTCTTCTTTGATGCATATTCACGAAATGTTTGTAGCAAAAAAGTTCTTCACAGGATGCAATTCTTCTCTTCAACAGGTGCAAACCTTAGTTGTAAAGGTTAAGCACAGCTCCACCCGAAAGTGCTACAAGCGACATCGCTGGAGCTGCGCGGCGTGTGAAAGTGCATGGTGGCCCCATGTGTTGTTTTGGTAATTAATGACAATCTCTATGGACTAATGTTTGTATTGAGCTACTTGTAGGTGTGTCCATTTGCATTGCTTGATCTCCATTTGTTGGAGTCAAGGCTAAGGGAAGAAAATTATGTGTTGATCAAGGCTAAGTGCGTGTTGATCATCACACATGGCCATGTGAAGATATGCCGAAATGTACCTCTCCCATATTGGTGTATGGGGGAGCTATTAGTGTGAATCTTCACCAAGCGAAGCGCAATCGAGAAAGGTGGTGCGTCTTGAGGAGATGAAGATCGTCTTCATCGACCTCAAGTGGATTATGCGCAAGGCAAAGGTATGATCTTGATAGGGTTTCTATTTTACCGGTCTCATGTTGTTAGTGGAGAGACCGGGTTATAGGATAGATAGCCGTACTATCAAGAGGGGCTCTCGACCGAATATCGTGATCGTATCGTCGTAGAGAGCACAAACCTTTGCATCCATGCAATCATCTTTATTGGTTCTTATTTGTCTCTTATTGTGGTGTGGTCTTGGTGCTTGTCGTGCTTGTCATGACAAGGCCAAGTTCACCGAAAATGGTTTTCATATGCGTCTTCTATTGCGTTTTCGGTATTGGAGATTTTGCCGGTTCATCCGTGCGGAAGGTTTCACTCTTCCATTTTTTAGAAAAATCTCCTTTGCTTGGTTTCAATATTTTTACTTTTTATAGGGTAGCTCTTGTCGTCCTCTTTCCAACAAAATTGGATTCACCTCGATCGGAGTTTCCTTGCGAAAGTTATTCAGTTTCTGGTTCTGCTATTTTCCAGTAACCGGTAGTACCGGGGTACTAGCCGGTAGTACCGGCCGGCCCATGGCCGGTAGTACCGGGCCTAGTACCGAGGCCACTTCCGCTTAAGTTTTTAAGCTTCTGTCTTTTTCCGGAAGTGGCCCGGAAGTTCTTCCGGTAGTACCGGGTCAATCGTACTACCGGGCCTTTTTCCGGAAGTACCGGTGCCCAATGCTGGGCCCACTTCCGGGGCTACTTCCGCCTGTTCCGGGACGCTTCTGTCTCCGACGGACGTTGGCCCGGAAGTACCGGCCCTTTTCCCGGAAGTTCCGGCCTCGCGGGTTTTCGCTGCTAGCCGTTGGCAGGCTGGTTTGAGTGGGGGCGGAAGTACCGGCCCTTGTGGCGGTACTACCGGCCCTGCGGGTTTTTCTGCAATGAGCCGTTGGAGGGCAGTTTTGCGTAGGGCAGTAGTACCACCCTTTGGGCCGGTACTACCGGCCCTGCGCGAATCTGAGCCCAACGGCCAGATTTCTCAGGGACCTATTTAAAGGGGGCTTTCTTCCCCAATGGTTCTCTAATCTTTTGAACCCTTTGCTCTCTCTCTCTCTCCTCCATTGTTGCACATCTTGAGAGCTTGATTCCTCTCTATCCCTCCAATGATTCTTGCCCATTTTTAGGGAAACAAGAGAGGAGATCTAGATCTACCATTCCACCAATCCATTCCTCCTCTAAGTGTTAGTTGCTTTGTGTTCATCCCCTTGTTCTTCCTCTTAAATCCCTCCATAGCATTAGTTGCTTTGGTTGGATTTTGGAGTGAAGGACTTGACCACTTAGTGTGTTCGTGCCATTGCATTTGGTGCATCGGTTTGTGCTCTCCACGAAGATTTGTGAGATTGAAGTTGAGAAGCTTGTTACTCTTGGGTTCATTGTGTTCCCAAGAGCTTGTGCCTCTTGGGTGCATTGTGTACCCTAGAAGGTTGGTGTGCCGCGAAGACTTCGAGTTGTGAAGCTTCGGCAAGATTTGGGAGCCCCCAATTGAGTTGTGGGTGTGTGCCCCAAGTACGGTGTAAAGGCTCCGGATTCCGCCTTGAAGGTTTCCGATAGTGGAAGGTAAACCAAACCCTTGGCTGCGGTTCATCGGAGAATAGGATGAGGCCTTTGTGGCATCTTGAGTAGGCCTCTTGTGGCGAGCTCACACCCCTCCAACGAGACGTACTCCCTTAACAAGTAGGAACTCGGGAATACATCCTCGTCTTCGCGTGCCTCGGTTATTTCTATACCGAGCTATTTACTTATGCAATTTACATTGTGATAGCCTTTGTGCTTGAAGTTTTATATCTTTCTATCACCTTGTTGCTTGCCTTGCTTAGCATCAGTTGTTGGTGCACATAGGTGAGCCTAGTATATTAGGTTGTTGGCTTATTAATTTAAACACATAGTTTTATTCCGCAATTATCAAGCCTTAAACCGGAAAAGTTTTAATCGCCTATTCACCCCCCCCCTCTAGGCGACATATCGGCATAGTTTGTTCTTTCAGCGTGGAAAAAAGCTATGAATCCATGGGACATATGGGAGGAGGCGGTGCTGCGAGCGGGGGCGGCGGTGGTGCTTCCGGCGGGAGGCACATGCTACCGGTTCGCGCGACGGAGGCTATGGCCCGGTGGTGCGGGCGGTGCACTTTCATCCCCGCGTGGGGATATCTTCTGTTCAGTTTTTTTCTATGCGGGAAAAGAAGAGGTGCGTACTTATTGTTGTCCACGAGATGGGACACGTGTCATCGTGTCGACCCGGGGGATCGGGGGAAATTATCCCCCGGGGGACGCTCAGCACGCGCCTTTTCTTACCACGACATTCACGATGATCTCACGGCGGGGAGGCGGTGGCTGACAGGGTGAGAGAGCTTGGTAGGAGGCTACCGGAGCAGCAGAGGGCAGAGACACTAGAATACAAATGTACCAAGGAAAAACGTGGAAACAACAAATAATAAATAAGAAGAATGAAAAAAGGAGAAGAAATAGGTTTAAACTAATATGAACTAAATAAAGAAAAACAATCAATTTAAAAATGAAAGGAAAAAAGGAAGGTGCCAGAATCCTATTGGGCTAAGAGCATCTCCACGTGGGGTCGCAATAGGGCCTCTAAAACTCCATTAGGGCCCCAAACACAAAAACAGGCCAGACCGAGGGGTCGCAAAGCCTATGTCCAGCCCAAAAACTGTCCGACACCGCCAACAGGGCCTCCAAAGTTGGGGGCTGTCTTCGCGGTGCCGGACACTGTCCGACCCAAGCCTCCGACAGATATGGCCCACCCGTCAACCACACAAAAACGACGCGCCGAGATATGACCGCACGCGGCAACGATGCAGGCGCCTCGTCGTTTCAGTGGCGAGTTGTCGCATCGTCGCACGGGCCGTCAGGCGGCGCATCGTTTCAGTGGCTAGTTGGGCGGCGCAGTGAACCATCGCCTCGTAGCAGTGCCGTAGAGGCCACGCGGCGGAATGCATGCCGTCTTGGCGTTAATGGCGACGGCCGCTACGCTCCTTCGCACAGCTTTAAAAAGGCCACCACGGGGCCTCTCCTCACACACACCACCACCGCACCGCTCCTCTCCCTCTCCGTCCACTCGCCACTCGCACAACAAGGATGCACCACCACGGGCCAGGTTACCAGCCGGCGGAGGAGGACCATGCTAATCGGTGAATGATGCGTTGGGTGGTGCCCCAAGCGAATGCGTGGATGTAGCAAGTAGCAGTTTTCCCTTGTTACGAACCGAGATTTATCGAACCAGTAGGACATTGAAATCAACAACAAAGTGAATGTTGAAGATCTCTGGTGCTTAATCTTCAACAGACGTGGACCTGCACACACTCAACCAAAATACTTTGCCCCTAACGACGGAAAGGTTGTCAATCTTTCCGGTCTCGTAGAAAACTAAGCGGTTAATTGTATAGTGAAATAGATGAAAATATGAAAATGGACCAGTGGAGTAATGATGATGAAAAGTGATGGATAAATGTTGCAATCAATGTAAAAAGATGGACCGGGGGCCATGGGTTCACTAGTGGAGTCTCTCAAGTAAATAAAACACTCATATGATGGGTAAACAAATTACAGCTGGGCAATTGATAAGATTATAACACAAACTTAATCTAGCTATGACAAAGAGAACATGATAATATTTATGTAGGCATCACGACAATGAACAAAGACCATTGAGTCCAACTGCATCTTTGTCTAAAAAGTCCACCGTGGGATCGCTATCCAGCCTGTCACCCAACGGTATTAAGTTGCAAGCAACAGACAATTGCATTAAGTAAAGCGCATGAAGTAAGCAATACTAATATCAAAAGAGACATTAACACCGCTGTTTTACCTTTAGTAGCAACAGCACACCCTCGCCCTTAGACGTTTCTGTCACTCGTGCCCAAGAACAAAAGGGGCATGAACCCACTATCTAGCATAAATACTCCCTCGTGGAGATACACAAAATCACTTGGCCAATGTAACTACGCACATCGGAGAGCATGCAAGAACATAAATCAACATATAAGAATCATGCACAATCTGATCATAACTTCATAATCCATCGGATCCCAGCAAACACATCACATAGCATTACAATAGTCGATCTTGATCATGTCAGGCAGCTCACAAGATCATAAGACATGAAGCACAAGAGAGAGAGACTACCATCTTAGCTACTGCCATGGACCCGTGGTCCAAGGTGGGACTACTCACAAATCATCCCGGAGGAAGGTATGGCGATGAAGAGCCCTCCGGGATCGATCTCCCCTCCAGCAGGGTGCCGGGATCAGCTTCAGAATCACCCCTGAACTAGGGTTTACGGTGACGGCGCGTCGGGGTGACTTCTCTGGAAAATAATGGCCGCCTCGACGTTTTTAGGGTTAATGTGATTTTATAGGCGTCAGAGGGGGCCGAGGGGTGCCCACAGGGCAGGGGCGGGTCCCACCCGCAGGCTGCCCTAGGGCCACGGCAGGGGGCCGCCCCTGGCCTGTGGGTGGCCCCCAGGTCGCCCTTTGGTCTCCAGGTGCCTTCCGTCGAATAAAAATTCCCCGTAAATTTTCGTCCAATTCCGAGAATATTTCCAGAAGTAAATTTTCTGAAATACAAAAACAGCAAAAACAGGAAACTGGCACTAGGCATCTTGTCAATAGGTTAGTTTGACAAAATGCATAAAACTGATGTAATATGATAATAGAAACATGTGACAATATCACAAAACTAGCATGGATCAATAAAAAATTATAGATACGTTTGACACGTATCAGCATCCCCAAGCTTAACTTCTAATCGTCCTCGAGTAGGTAAGTGATAACAAAATAATTTTTGATGAGACATGAAACCAACACAATCATGATCAACATAGTAATGTAAAGCATAGGATATGAATGAAGTGATACAAAACAATTGTCTATAGTTGATAGCAAGAAAGCAATGAATAACCAAGTTGAATCATTCAAGCAAAACCTTTCATAAATAGTACATTAAAGGCATGAAAGCAATGTGATCCACATATTTGATTAATTCTCAAAGGTAATAGTTCCATGACAAAAGTGTTTGAGAATCAAAACAAAGAAGATGTAAGTTTTAGCAAAAAGCTTCAACTTCCAACGGTAAAGTCAATATAAAGATTCATGTTTAATCTGACGATGTAATATGATCAATGATACCCAGGGTCAATGCTAGATGTTTGCTTTGGTGGAGATAGAAGGAAAAGGAAAACTGACTCAACATTAAAAGTAAAAGAAAGGCCCTTCGCAGAGGGAAGCAGGGATTAGTCATGTGCTAGAGCTTTTTATTTTTAGAAAACAGAAGTAAAACAATTTTGAGAGATGCATGCTTTCATCAACGATTTCACAACAGAGAAGCTATCTAGTCCCCCATAACAAGCAAGGCTTTTAGACTTGTGAGAGCAGCTGGTTTTTAGAGGAACGAGTACATTCCTATTTCTCCTTGGTTTCACCACTGTCCAATGTTTTGAGCTGATTTCTTAGATTTTCATTGCGCGGAGGAGAATGGTGAGTTATATTTATATTTTGCTTAAGCTGCTCTCGGGTTGATTCAAGTGAAGACGTAAACCATCGACACCGGGTGAAAGGAGGGAGATGACCTTGCTTGTCATAAGTTATATCTAGCTCTCTACTTCTTCCTCATGAGCTTAAAAACAGAGGCACAAAAAGGAGTATTTTGAATATTTTAAAGATAGCACATGACAAATTTACTTGGAATGGCAAGAAATACCATGCATATGTAGATATGGTGGACTCAGCTGGCAAGATAGTTTGTCTTTGGGATTTAGATGCACGAGTGAACTCTACACGCAGTACGAATTTTTGAGCTTAGAAAAAGGGGTATTTGAAGCAAACGTCTAACATTAACCGGTAACAGAGTAACATAAGACATTAGTCAATCATAACCATAAAAGCTCCACACTGTTGTAACAGCCCCAGCTTGGTAATGAAAAATACCAATTTTTTTTCCACTTTTTGCATCATTGTTTGCATCATGGCATCCATATGAATTTGCTAGTTTCTAACTCTTCATCTATGCAAGCAACTAAAATGGGGAAGCAAAACTTCCCAAACTTCCCAACCAATGTATTGGCTCAACTTAGCAAAACAAATCATTCTTGGACTTCCAAATTGTTTAGGAAGTTCCAAATTGCTTTTATAACCAATGCCCAATTTCCAAATGTTATCAATTAAGAAAATAAAATGAGGATTCAAATTGGCTCAATTCAATTTCTATTTTTGAAACCAAGTTAAACATTCCAAAAATTCAAACTAAAATAATGGGGAGCTTCAATGCTATTGTTAGAGCCTCCACGAATATTTTCAGTATTTTTGGAAATGTTTAAGTGCTACAATTAAATACAAATTGGAAATTGTCAAAAATGAATATATATAAAAACTATGAACAAAGGTTGGTCAAAACATTTTATTTTGCCTCACCAATTTTTGTGGAGCACCTAAAGGTCATTTGGAGCCCATATGAATTTTTGCACATTTTAAAAAAATGTCCTGGTGCCTCAATTAATTTGTTAAAGCCTGCTGCTGGACCATTTTGCAATTTATTCAAAAGTTGCCAGGGGGTTTCAGAAAATTTACATCGCCACTGTGCGCCATGGCGCACTGGCGCCATGCCGCCGAGCTGGCCGACGCCCATGCCGCTGCCACCGTGGCCCTGGAGGAATAGGAGCCCCCCACCGTCTCCAACTGCTCCCCTCGCTCTTCTCTCTCCGTTCCTCCCGTAAATTCCGGATCGGGGCGACATTCTTCTCCTCCCCGAGCTTCTTCGTTGCCGCCGACCGCCGCGCATCGTGCTGTCATCTGGAGTCGCCCCCGAACGGATCGAGCAGCACCACGGGCTCCGCGTCGACGTCCTCTCCCTCCTGGTGTGAGGAATTGAGCCGGGTCTCCGAGAATCGACGGCCGCATCATCGCCCTCCCCGCCTCGGCCGCGCCGCTCGTCGGTACGATTTTGGCGATCCCTGCCCCTCCGCGCCGTTGCCGTCCACTCATACGAGCTCAGGGTGAGCTCCGCTTCTTTTAGCTTTTCCCTGCATCCTCTCTCCCTCTCCCGCCACCGTTCGCTGCCGCGCTCCCCGCCGGGTCCCCGGCGGCACCGTGCACCCGGCCTGTCCGGCCACGGGCCGGACGGCTCGGGCAAGTGCCCGGCCTCGCTCTCGGCCTGGGCCGGACACGGGCTGGAAGCCTCGAGCACTAGCCCGACCTCGCGCACCCAGCCTGGGCCGGCCAAAGGCTGGTGGCCTCGGGCCAACCCCCGGCCTGCAGCCCGGCCAGGCCGGCACAAGGCCGGCCTGCCAGGGAAATCTTTTTCCCTTTTTGAAATTTTGACACAATTTTAAATAAGCGATAACTATTCGAGTTTTGATTCAAAAATAGCAAATTAAATACCAAAATGCTCAGGAAAAACAAACTCTAACTGTTAGAGAAATTGAACATCTTTTGAGTTTCTTTTCTTGCTGTTCATATATGAATTCCTAAAATGGGTTAGATAATACCTAAATTGAAAAAATTCAAAACTTGTTAAATATTGATCAAAAAATTATGAATAAAATATCAAAGTGATCAACTCTTCAAATGCAATCAAACAATGCTAATATCACATCATGATCACAATTAATTATTTGATGTTATTCATAAATTGATTAAAAGATTTAAATTCCTTTAATTTTTAATTTGCTATTTATTCATCGGTGCTCCGAAAATTACAAATGAGGTACCAAAATGATCGGAAGGGCAAACCCTAACCATTCATGTCATGTTCATGCATACTGAGCCACTTCTCCAATAATTAAAATTTTTATAAAGAATGTGGTCCCTAAGATAAATATGGGGTTGTTTCCAAATAATTGCACTAATTATTTGGCTCCCCATTTAATTTTGCTATTAAATTTATATGATGGTATCTTTGCATCAATTTGACATGTCATCATGTGATTGCGCATTGCACCTTGTGTTCGTGTGATTTATTTGTTCTTTGTATTTTATTTTGGGTACCGATAGATTCCGGAGTTGAGGTCACCCCGACCTATCACAACGAGCAGTACTGCACGCCCCGGCAGCAAGGCAAGAGATAACCCAATCTTCTTGGCATTCTAGCATCCTATTGTTTTACAAACTTATTTTATCCACCATAATATTGCATGCGATTCCAATGTCTCTTTTGATCAAGATGTAGAGTATCCTATGAATGCATGTTTATCCCCTGAACCATCACATGCTTCCCCTCCTATAAACCCTAGGTTTGATGTGTTGGCCGGATACAAAATATAATTGTTGTAATTATATGTTTAGCTATTCTTAGCCATGCTTAGTCAAAATGCTAGTTATGTCCATTGATTAAATTCCATAATGATGATGATGATGGAATGTTCGGACATGGTGGTTGTTGTGGATACTTAATTTAATTTGCTTAAAAAGGCTTGGGTGAGTTGCCATCGGGGATGGTGTTTTGCCTCACTCTTGCCCCTAGGTGCGAGTTCTTGTCTCTAGACTCAAGATCGAGCGTGCTGCCATTGGTGGGTGTATGGGCGCCTTACTGACCAAATAATTTGTGAGGGGCTTGTCAAGGGTCCTCTAGTTTGCTATTTCCATTTGCGCATGAGTTGTGTGGGTGGAAAAGAAATGAGGAGGACTGTGGTGTTTTAGGATGTGGCCGCGGGGCAGGGCGTTGGAGGCACTGAACATGTCCTTCCGCACACTGATGGCCCTTGAGTAAGCCTCATGCATTGTAAAGGTCTAACCGCGCCCGCTCGCCGGCCTTCCCCGGAAGAGGGCCAATTAGGTGAGCCGGACGGTACCAATGGGTAAAATAGTACACCCCTGCAGGGTTTAATCTTTTCGAAAAGCCGTGTCCGCGGTTATGGACGACTTGGGAACGGATATACGAGACCATAGAGAATCTTAACCTAATTAAAATTTGGCAGCTAAAGGTTGCATTACAACGTGTGACAAAAGGTTCATTTCCTCGAGGGGGATTCGAGGGAGTGCCTTTGGATGAGATGAGTGGTTATGGCTACAAGTAGGTTCTATGAGAACCGAATATGAAAGTTTACTCTCTTACCCCTTTTATGAAAAATATTCTGAGTAGACGGTGCCATGTGTCATTTATGTCTTGTTTATGAAAATTAGCTTTATGCAAAAATAACTACACATACAGCTTTAGAGCCTCCGTCAGTCATTGGGCCTATATCGCCCTACTAAACTTGCGAGTACGTCGTACTCAGTCTCTCTTTGCTGCCTTTATATTTGTATTTCAGAGGAGGACGACACCGAGCAGCTAGGTGGGTTCTTCGTGGACGTCGACTAGTAGTTCGGGGTTCCCAGGTGGCAGCTTGGGACCGTGGAACAAGCTGGCTGGGATCTTTTATTTGTAGGCCTCTTAGGCCATATATTTGCATCTTGTTGTTAGACAACACTACCTGCTTCCGCTTGATGTATTGTTGGATCTGTGATCCTTTTGTGTGTAATATTTGTATCTTTTCTTATATGAGTTGATGTATGCTTTTGTGTCGTAGAGTCTGCAATGTGCCAGTTGTTCCATAAGTCTCGGTCTCTTTACTATACGTGATAGCGATGTCTGAGCTTATGGCATGATCGAGGTGTTGTGTGCCGATGATCCATTCCGAGCACACCTGCCAATGAGTTTTGGCCTGGGATTGGTAAACCTAGTAACCCTCGATTGTGTAGCATGACCGGTTGCACAACGCTTCACTGTATAGTTCTGGGGTCGGGGCACTACAAGTTGGTATCAGAGCAGGACTGCCTGTAGGAAACCCTTTCCATTGGTCGATGTCGAGTCTAGTTGAAAATTATTTATAAACTAAAAATGAGTTGTGAAAACCTTCTTAGGATTCTTTTTACTCCTCATCCAACTCGCTCTACTCTGATTCTTACCTCTATTTGTTTTATGCTTGGTGTCGATGTTTAGGTTCTCGGGGTTTGGGTTTCTACCGTCTAGAGTCGACTCGAGTCCGTTGTATCCGTTTGCTATCGCCGCGATGACGTGATGTCACCGTGGTTGCCTAAATCTGTTTTAGTGTTGCCATCTTCAATATCTATATCTGGAAGCACCCTAATGATCTATCCTATCTGTCGAAGGTGTTTACTAACTATGTCATTGTTCAAATTCTTCAGAATGGCTCCTACCCGTCGTGGGGAATCAAGCAATCCTGATGCACCGCCGCCACCCTCAATGGCGGAGGTCCTGATGGCCATTGAGCAAAACCGGTGCGAAATGAGCATCTGCTCGAGCAGCTGGTGCAGCAAGGGGCCAGGAGGAACACGGACTACAACACTCTCATGGAGTTCTTGCACTCCCAACCTCCCACCTTCTCTGAAGCTAAGGAGCCGCTTGATGCGGATGATTGGCTTCGGGCTCTAGAGCGCAAGTTTGCCGCTCTTCACGTTCCGGTGGCGGAACAGGTCAATTTCGCCACCTATCTGCTGAATGGAGCCGCCGGCTCCTGGTGGGAGAGCCACGTGGCAATGTTTGCCGCGGGCCATGTCTTCACTTGGGAGGATTTCCGCGCCGCTTTCCGTGCGGCGTACATCCCCAAGCCCATCATGGACCTCAAGAGGAGGGAGTTCCTGGACTTAACCCAGGGACGCATGGACGTCCAAGCCTATGGGCGGGAGTTCAACCACCTCTCCCGTTACGCCCCTCGGGACGTGACGAATGATGAGGACAAGCAATACCTCTTCCGCAAGGGGCTCGCACCTCGTCTCCGATACGAGCTCCTACCCTTCAAGTTCACCTCCTACCAGGAGCTCTACAACCAGGCTCTCACCATGGAGCAGGGTAGGAAGGAGCTGGAGGCTTCCAAGAGGCCAGCTTCCACCGACAACCAGAGCTCCTCTTCTTCTGAGGGCAAGAAGCGCCGGTTATTTGTGCCCTTCAGTGCTGTGCCTAAGGCACCCTTCGCGCCAAAGCCTACCGGGTACTTGCCACCTCCGCCTCGCCCAGCTACTTCGACCTTGGGTGCGGCTGGAGGAGGATTTCAACCTCGACTGCCTGCACCACCGGGGCTCACTTGCTTCGCTTGTGGCCAGCCGGGGCACTACTCCAGGGAGTGCCCCAGAAGGCACCGGCTACCACAGCACCTGCTCCAGCACCCTCTACCCCAGCCGCCAAGGCTACCACCGTCAGCCGTGGCCGCCTGAACCACGTCTCGGCTGAAGGAGTTGAGGAGGACCCCGGAGTTCTCATGGGTACGCTTCGAATCAATGATTACCCTGCTTCAGTCTTGTTTGATTCTGGAGCATCGCATTCATTCATATCAATAGCTTTTGCACACAACCATCAAATTCCATTTGTGAACATGGACTCCCCGTTAGTGGTCAAGACCCCAGGCTCTAGTTGGCACACCAAATGGGTTGCTCCGGAAGTCCAGATTACCATAGGCTATTGGTCTTTCCCGTTCCAGCTGATAGCACTGAAGTCAGATGGGCTAGATGTAATTCTGGGGATGGATTGGTTAGTCAAATATCAGGCCAACCTGGACTGTGCTGCCAAGTCTGTCACCGTGATCCACCCAACCGTCGGGCTAGTGAGTTATTGGTCACCCTCGTCCGCAATTCCCTCCGCTGCCATTCCACTCTCACCGGAGATCAGCTTATGTTTCCTGGAAGGAACCACACTACCAGGAAATGCATGAAGTTGCGGTGGTGTGTGATTTCCCCGATGTTTTTCCGGAGGAATTGCCCGGCATGCCACCTGATCGCAGTGTGGAGTTTTGTGATTGAGTTGGTTCCGGGAACCGCCCCAATTTTCAAGAGGCCCTACCGTATGCCAACGGAAGAGCTAACTGAATTAAAGAAGCAACTTGATGAGCTGCTAGAAAAGGAATTCATCCGGCCAAGTAGCTCACCTTGGGCTGCCGGTCATCTTTGTCAAGAAGAGGGATACAAATGTTCCCTCGACTGGTTGTTGATTACCGCCCCTTTGAATGCGGTGACCATCAAGAACAAGTATCCCATTCCTCGAATAACTGACTTGTTCGATCAGCTGGCTGGTGCAACAGTATTCTCCAAGATGGATCTAGGCTACCATCAGATTAAAATCCGAAAGGAGGATATTCCGAAGACGGCTTTCACTACCCGCTATGGGTTATATGAGTACACCGTCATGTCCTTCGGCCTCACAAATGCTCCGGCTACATTCATGAGGCTGATGAACTCCATCTTCCACGAGTACCTCGACAAGTTTGTCATTATTTACATCGATGACATTTTTGTCTATTCCAAAACTGAAGAAGAGCATGCTGAGCATCTTCGACTAGTCTTGACCAAGCTTCGAGATCACCGCCTCTATGCCAAGTTCTCCAAGTGTGAGTTTTGGCTAAAGGAGCTCATTTTTCTCGGTCATGTGGTGTCAGCTGCCGGAGTAGCGGTGATACCAGACAAGATTCAGGCCATCCTGGATTGGCCAACCCCCAAGTCCGCCAAAGATATCCGAAGCTTCCTTGGGTTGGCGGGTTATTACCGCCGATTCATCGAGGGATTTTCCAAGATAGCCAAGGCATGACTGACCTCCTCAAGAAAAAACAAACAATTTGTGTGGTCAGACAAGGCTGAAGAGAGCTTCCAAACCCTCAAGGTCAAGCCCAACACCACTCCGGTGCTTGTTCTTCCGACACAGACAAGGATTTTGTCGTCTATTGTGATGCCTCACTCCAAGGCTTGGGCTGTGTTTTGATGCAAGAGGCCATGTTGTCGCTTATGCTTCCCATCAACTCAAGCCACATGAGCAAAATTATCCAACTCATGATTTGGAGCTTGCCGCCGTGGTACATGCTCTGAAGCAATGGAGGCCCTACCTATTGGGCAACCGTTGCGAGATCTACTTCCGACCATCAAAGTGTAAAATATCTCTTCACCCAGCCGGATCTGAACTTGAGGCAGACAAGATGGTAGGAATTAATAAAGACTATGATGTGACCCTCAACTATCAGCCCGACAAGGCAAATGTCGTGGCAGATGCTTTGAGTCGCAAGGCCTATTGCAAAACCGTGATGGTTGAAAGGCACAACCGGCTCTCCACGAGGAATTTGCCCGGTTAAATCTGGAGATTGTTCCCTCAAGATATCTAGCTAACCTCGAGATCAAATCCACTCTCGAGGAGGATATCAAGGCCCGCCCAACAAAATGATGCTGAAATCCTAGAGATCAAAGAGAAGATAGCCAATGGGAAGGCCAATTGTTTCTCGGTTGATGACAATGGTGTTGTCTACTTCGGTGACCATTTAGTGGTGCCCAAGAGTGGAAACACAAAAGAGTTGATCCTCTCAGAAGCCACGAGTCACCCATCTCTATTCATCCGGGTAGCACCAAAATGTACCAAGATCTTCGCCGGCAATTCTGGTGGTCTTGCATGAAGCGTGAGATTGCCGAGTATGCGGCTGAATGCGACGTCTGCCACCGAGTGAAGGCTGAACATCAAAGGCCAGCTGGTACTCTTCGCCCCATAGCCATTCCTGAATGGAAATGGGATGAAATTGGTATGGATTTCATTACCGGTTTTCCAAGATCACAAAAGGGTAACAATGCCATTTGGGTAGTCATTGATCGCCTATCCAAGGTCGCCCACTTCCTCCCCGTTCGTGAGGATATAACTGCTAAGCAACTAGCCGAGTTGTACCTTGCCGGATTTTNCATCACTCCCAGGGCTTGGGCTGTGTTTTGATGCAAGAGGGCCATGTTGTCGCTTATGCCTCCCGTCAACTCAAGCCACATGAGCAAAATTATCCAACTCATGATTTGGAGCTTGCCGTCGTGGTACATGCTCTGAAGCAATGGAGGCCCTACCTCTTGGGCAACCGTTGCGAGATCTACTTCGACCATCAAAGCCTAAAATATCTCTTCACCCAGCCGGACCTGAACTTGAGGCAGAGGAGATGGCTGGAATTGATAAAAGACTATGATGTGACCCTCAACTATCAACCCGGCAAGGCAAATGTCGTGGCCGATGTTTTGTGTCGCAAGTCCTATTGCAAAACCGTGATGGTTGAAAAGGCACAACCGGCTCTCCACGAGGAATTTGCTCTGTTAAATCTGGAGATTGTTCCCTCCGTATATCTAGCTAACCTCGAGATCAAATCCACTCTTGGGATGATATCAAGGCCGCCCAGCAAAATGATGCTGAATCCTTGAGATTAAAGAGAAGATAGCTAATGGGAAGGCCAATTGTTTCTCGGTTGATGACAATGGTGTTGTCTATTTCGGTGACCGTCTAGTGGTGCCCAAGAGTGGGAACATAAAAGAGTTGATCCTCTCGAATCTCACGCGTCACCCATCTCTTCATCCGGGTAGCACCAAAAATGTATCAAGATCTGCGCCCTCAATTTTGGTGGTCTTGCATGAAGCGCGAGATCGCCGAGTATGTTGCAGAATGCGACGTCTGTCGCCGGGTGAAAGCTGAACATCAAAGGCCAGCTGGTACCCTTCGCCCCATAGCCATTCCCGGTGGAAATGGGATGAAGTTGGTATGGATTTCATCACCGGCTTTCCAAAGTCACAAAAGGGCAACAATGCCATCTGGGTCATCACCGTCTGTCCAAGGTCGCCCCACTTCCTTCCGGTTGTGATGACATTCGAGCAAGCCAACTTGCCGACTTGTATATGGCCCGGATTGTTCCTTTGCACGGGGTTTCCTTTGCGGATCATCTCCGACCGTGGAAGCTTATTGTGTCCAAGATTTGGCAAAGTTTCCAAACGGCTCTTGGAACCCGTCTCAACTTCGGCACCACCTATCATCCTCAAACCGACGGTCAAACTGAAAGGGTGAACCAAGTTCTGAGGATATGCTTCGGGCTTGTGTCATCTCCTTCGGCAAGGGTTGGGAAAAGTACCTCCCTCTCGCCGAGTTCTCCTACAACAATAGCTATCAAGCCAGTTGCAAATGGCTCCCTTTGAGGTCCTTTATGGGAGAAAATGCCGAACTCCTCTCAATTGGTCTGAAACGGAGAGAGGTCACTCTTCGGTCCTGATGTGATCAATGAGGCCGAGAAGAAGGTTCGTATCATTCGGGAAAATCTCAAGGCTGCTCAATCCCGGCAGAAAAGCTACTATGACAAGCACCTCAAGAGGTCCACTATGAAATTGGTGACAAGGCCTATCTTCGAGTTTCTCCTCTCCGAGGCGTTCGTCGCTTTGGAATCAAGGGCAAATTGGCACCTCGCTATGTTGGCCCTTTCACCGTCCTTGCCAAGCGAGGAGATCTCTCCTATCAACTTGAGTTGCCCTCAAACTTCCCGGATGGCATGATGTGTTTCATGTTTCCCAACTCCGGCGATGCTTCAAGGATCCAATCCGTGGGGTTGATCATGAGGCGTTCGACATTCAGGAGGATTTGACGTATCGCGAGCAACCTATCCGCATCTTGGATGAAGCGGAGAGGAAAACCCGCAACAAGACCATCAAGTTCCTAAAAATCCAATGGTCTAACCATTCCGAGGAAGAAGCCACATGGGAGCGAGAAACTAGTCTTCGACAGGAATATCCCACCGTCTTCACTCAAGCCTAGAATCTCGGGACGAGATTCCTGTAAGGGGGGTAGAATTGTAACAGCCCCAGCTTTGTACTGGAAAATACGAAAATTTTTCCACTTTTTGTTCCTCATTGTGTGCATCATGGCATATATTAAAATTGTTAATTGACAACCAACAATTGGGAACACCTTAAAAAGGGGAGGCCAAACCTCCCCCAACCTTTAAACCTTGATATGCACCAAATGGTACAACCCTTATCATGACAGGTGACCATATGGTCCAACAAGTACCTAAGTTCACTTCTTTGCCTAAGAACCAAATGGTTGGGCCTCCCTTGTGTTTCTATCTTTCAAAACTTCAATTGTGGTTCAAGACTGTTCCTATTTTTGAACCCTTTTTAAGTTGCCCTAAAAATCCAAAGGAAAATATGGGGAGCCTCATTTTTGTTGGGAGCATCCCTAGAAATTTCTGTAAATTTTGGGATAGTTGAATTGCCCAAATTTTAAAGGCTAGCCGTTTCTGCCAAAAGCTGGTCATGCGGAATGACCCGGATTTTTCCGGATCCATTCCGGATCGACCGGAATTTTCCGGACCTTTCCGGAAAATTCCGAACGGGGCACAGTGGCGACAGGGCGCACTGGCGCCATGCCGCTCGACGCCCACCTGCTCCCCTCGCGCGCCATGCCGTCGTGGCCCCCCTGCGAGGTCAAAGACCACGCCGAGGACGCTCACTGCCCCGCACTCCTCTCCTCTCTCGTACCTCCCCTAAATCGGGATCGATCCCCTTCCTCCCGAGCTCCTCCTCTCACCGCCGCTTGCCCGCGCGTCGCCGTCGTCTGGGACTGTCCCGCTCGGATCGAAGGCCACGGCGAGGTCCGCCGCGTCCCCCTCTCCCTCCTCACCGACGAATTCGTGCCGGGGTGGCCCGTGTTCGACGGAATCGTCCTCGACCTCCCTGCCTCGGCCGCGTCCGCCGGCCGTTTTCCCGACGTTTCCGCCCGCCCCTCGCCTCGCCGACCACACGGGCGTGCTCCTGGTAAACATGCGCATCCCTTAGCCATGCTCCCGCTTCCCCTCTCCCTCTCATTCTTGCTCTTCGTGCGCAACCGCCGCCGCCGTCGCTTTTTGCCCAGAAATCGGGTCGTCCGGAATCACCCGGATTATTCCGGATCGATTCCGGGTCGACCGGAAATTTCCGGACCTTTCCGGACAAATTCCGAAACCCTAACAGAAACTTTTTGAGGTCACCTCGGATTTGGCTCGGAATTAGCCCGGATCATTCCGGACCATCCGGAATATTCCGGACCAATCCGGACATATTCCGAACCAGCTTTAGAAACTTGTGAAAATCATAACTTAGCTTCTTTTAATTCAATTCTTGCAAATAAAATATCAATGTGATCAACATGTCAAATGCTATCAAACCATGCCCTTATCACATCATGTTCACAAATATTTAGTTGATGTTATTCATAATTGGTTTAAAAGAATTAAATTCCTTTAATCATTTAAATTGCTTTTTATTCATCGGTGCTCCGAAAATTACAAGTAAGGTACCAAAACGATCGGAAGAGCAAACCCTATCCTTTCATGTCATGTCATGCATATTTAAACCACTATGAGTAAATTAATAAAAGTATGAACAATGTGGACCTTAAGTTAAATATGGAGTGTTTTCCAAATAATTGCCCTAATTATTTGGAACTCCATTTAATTTGTTAAATAAATTAAATGTTGATATCAATGCATCAACTTGTCATGGCATCATGTGATTGTGCATTTGCACCTTGTGTTCTTGTGATTTATTTGTTCTTTGTATTTTTCTTTTGGGTATCGATAGATTCCGGAGTCGAGGTTAACGCTACTTACCCCGACGAGCCATACTACACGCCCCGGCAGCAAGGCAAGAGATAACCTAACCTTCTTGGCATCTAGCATCCTATGTTTTTATCAACTTATTTTATCCACCATAATATTGCATGCGTTTCAAATGTCATTTTTGATCAAGACATGGAGTATCCTATGAATGCATGTTTTTCCCCGAGCCAATCACATGTATCCCTACCTATGAACCTTAGTGATGATGTGTTGGCCCGAGACGAGAATAAAATTGTTGTATTCATATGCTTAGCTATGCTTAGCCATGCTTAGTCAAATGCTAGTTATGTCCGTTGTTTAAATTCCATAATTGAGGATGTTGATGGAATATTTCGGACATGGTGGATATGTGGGGTGCTTAATTAAAATGCTAAAAAGGCTTGGGTGAGTTGCCATCGGGGATGGTGTTTTGCCTCACTCTTGCCCCTAGGTGCGAGTTCTTTACCTCTTGAACCAAGACTAGCGCTGGGTGTATGGGCGCCTTACTAACTGAATAACTTGTGCGGGCGTATCCAAGGGTCCTCTAGATTGGTTTTCCATTTACGTGTGAGTGGAAAATATGATGTTGATGAGGATTTCTGTTTAGGACGTGGCGATGGGGCAGGGGCTGAAATAGGCTGGGTAAACTTGCCCTGTGGCCACAGATGACTCTTGGATAGTCTCAGGCGAGGTAAAGGTTTAACCGCGCCCGCTTGCCGGCCTTCCCCGGAAGAGGGCCACTCAGGTGAGCCGGACGGTACCAATGGCTAAATTAGTACACCCCTGTAGGGTTAATATTTTCGAAAAGCCGTGTCCGCGGTTATGGACGACTTGGGAATAGACGATAAGATCATAGAGAATCTTAACCTAATTGATATGGCGGCTAAAGGTTGCATAATCAACGTGTGATAAAGATTCACTTCCTCGAGGGTGATTCGAGGGGTGCCTTGGTGGAGATGAGTGTGGTTGGTACAAAGGGTTCGATGAGAACCAATGATGAAATGTTACTCTCTTACCCCTTTATGAAAAATATTCTGAATAGACGATGCCTTGTGTCTTTTGTAGCTTTTAAATGAAAATCTAGCTTTATGCAAAATAGCTACATTATACAGCTTTAGAGCCCCCGTCAGTCATTGGGCCTATATCGCCCTACTAAACTTGCGAGTACGTCATACTCAGTCTCTTTTGGCTGCCTTTATATTTGTATTTTCAGAGGAGGACGACACCGAGCAGCTAGGTGGGTTCTTCGTGGACGTCGACTAGTAGTCCGGGGTTCCCAGGTGGCAGCTTTGGACCGTGGAACAAGCTGGCTTGGGTGATGTTTATCTGTAGGCCTCTTAGGCCATAATTTGCATCTTGTTGTATTAGACAACGCTACTTCGCTTCCGCTTGTTGAATTGATGGTCTGTGACCTTTTGATGTGTAATATTTGTATTTCTTCTCTTATATGAGTTGCTATATGCTTTCGTGTCGTAGAGTCTGCAATGTGCCAGTTGTTCCACAAGTCTCGGTCTCTTTACTATACATGGAAGTGATGTTTGAGCTTATGGCATGATCGAGGTGTTGTGTGCCGATCATCCATTCCGAGCACACCTGCCAATGAGTTTTGGCCTGGGATTGGTAAACCCAGTAACCCTCGATTGTGTAGCATGACCGGTTACACAACGTTCCACTGTATAGTTCTGGGGACGGGGCGCTACACTCCGGGGTGTTCCGGCTTCGATCTTCTACGAGGTCGATGCGGACGGCGCTCCGGTTCATTCCCGTGCTCATGTGGGGACTGGCGCTCCATAGTGGCAACACGAAAGAGCTTCTCAAGCTCCTACCATGGGGGTCTCTCAGGATTTAGAAAAAGAAGCAGAGGGAGGCAGTGGCGGAAGGAGGGAGAGGGGAAAGGGAGAGAGGCGGCTAGGGCAGTAGGGGAGCCAGTGTAGTGGTTTATATGGAGCTGCGAGGTGGTCGGCAGCCATCGGGAGGCTCCACGGCGATCAAACGCTCACAAACCATGGTCGTACAGAGTGACGTCAAAAGGATGAGGATGGAGGTGGGCTTGGGCTGGCTTTGGGCCGGAGTGAAGAGAGGAGGCAAGGAGATGGACCAAAAAGAGTGCCACATGCTCTTTTCAAGATTGCTGGAGATTTTCCTAATTTCGAATTGGAAGAGAAAAAAATAAAAGAAGAGGAAAGGAAAGAGGGAGAAGAAAAGGAAGGAGGGGTTTGTGCCAAAATAAAAAATAGGGTTTGCTAAAATAATTTTAAAAACTAATTTTGATTTGACATAGCTTTATAAATATTCCCAATATTATTTTGGGCTTTGTTTGAAATTAGAAAAGGAGAGAGTGATGGATTTATGAAACCTGATCAATTTGGAAATCAAAGTAGTTTAGCTAAAAATATTTTTTGATTTTTCTTTTACAAAAAAATGCAAGATGGTTGATGCATGATGACATGATGATGCAAAAAAGAAAATAACAAACAAAATCTAATTTGGGGAAAACCCCCGAGATATTACATCCATGCTGACGCGGGTGGGATCCCTAGGCCCAGAATAGAAGCACATCTTGTGCTCCCGAGCCCGCAACGGGAACACCTGGCGAGACATCCAAGCCAGAGTCAGATCTCTGGATGTCAAGCCGGAATCTACCAGCCACTTCAGCCGGCCAATCAGGATCCCCTCCAGGACCTCATCGACAGGCACTTTCCAGCTCCAGGACTTGTGCGCGGGCAGCACATCAGAAAAGGCAGGCAGCCCAATCCGGTCCGTCTCCATGAGATTCCGGAAGTAGAAGTAGGAATTCTGCTACTTCTTCACAGAGTCGAGCAGTTGGATCTTGGGAAGGATCGGGTTTTCGTGTAGATGGAAAACACTGCAGCAATCGCACTGTTTCCCGTCGGTGGTCTGCGCCCGCAAGTAGAAGAGCTGGGCGAAAAGCTAGGGCCAGATGCCCAAATACGCCTCGCAGAGCGTGACGAAGCTCGAGAGCTGCATGATGCTGTTGGCCCCCAAATGGTGGGGTTGAAGGCCATAGAATGTCAAGACTGCTGGAAGAAGGGACTCGCCGGCAGCCCCAACCCCCTCACCAGATGCGAGGAGAAGACCACGAACTCCTTCTCCAACCCCCTCACCAGAGGCGAGGAGAAGACACGAACTCCTTCTCCTGCGGGTTTGGCGAGATCTCGTCCGGACCAGGAGCGCGGGTTCCCACCTCCTCCTTCAGACCCAGGAATCTCCTTCAGCGGAGCCTGCTGGTCGGCGCCATCCACACAGGAGCCCTCTAGGCGCCTAACCTCGCCATCGATGCCCGGTTCCCCGTCAAGAGATGGGCGGCGCCGGCGAAGATGAAGAAGCAGAAGGGGAGAAGGGGATGAAGAATGCAAGTCGAGATTTGGAAGGAAGGCGCGAGAATGGGGAACGGTAACCAGAGCCTTTCCCCCTTCTATCCCCTTTTAAAGGGACACACAGCGGAACTGCCGCTTCCCACCGCGCCGCGTGGCGCTGACTTCGGCTATTTTCCCCGCAGGATCGCCGTAGTAATGGTTACCGCAGAAGATCCCACCTGACGGAGCCGAGGAGACGTTCCCCCGCCCTCGGGCAGAGAACTGCCAGTCAAACGGGACGTGGGAACGTGGCTGACATAGGCCACGGTCGATTTCTCAAGCTGTCCCAGCGGAGTCGTCAAGGTTCCAACTTCCAGCCGCGCGTAGCCGGACGAGCCGTCTTCAAGGACTTCAAGCAAACCGGCTACTCCCAGCCGGACTCTTTGCCCTTGACGGATAGCTACAAGAATGGGTAAGATCGCGAAGCCTTCCCTGCAAGCAGTCAAGCCTCCACGAGATCGGGGGCTAGTGTTGGGGGGATGGCCCCCAGGTATCCTAAAGGCGTCTACCTCCAAGGCCAAGCCCAATAGTTGAAGCCCAAAAATCATCAAGTCCCAAGATGGCTGCGCCAAAGAAGCCGAAGCTACCAACCGACAAGTCCGTATAGATGGGCCAGCCCCACAAAATCGGTGTGGGTGAACATGCGCTCTGTCGGGCGTTACCTCAACATGTCATGATGATCCAGCTGGGGCCGGCTTGCACCATAGATGATGTCATAGGGGTAAATTTGTAACCTCCCTGTAAACCCAAACCTAGCCCGCTGCCTTTATAAGGTGGGCTAGAGCCTCCTGCGAGAGGCAAGGACACAAGACAACAGATCACTTGCTCACGCTTACGTAGCTTTCTTCCACCTCTAGCCGCTGAGTAGCCAAGCCGGCCACCTCTCAACACAGCTCTAGGAGCAACCATGTAGCCCGAATTCTTGTGATCAAGAAGAACTCGGCAGGACGTAGGGGTGTTACCTCCTCAAGAGGGCCCCGAACCAGGGTACATCGCGTGTGTTTACCGTGCTTGTGACCCAATCCCGCACGAACACCATCGTCGCCTTGCTCCACAACTTTTCCATCATAGATGGATATGTCGTTGACGCCACCACGACAAACCCGCTCACTCTTCTACCGTCAATGGCCCTGGAGCGAGAGGAAACAAGACGCACGAGCGAGGGCCAGCCTCGTGGTGAGCGCCAGGAGGAGACCGTTCTCCCGCGCACAGGTCCTCCAGCAGCCGATCGGTTGGACCGCGACCGTGGGAAAACCATCTCCGTCGGCTCATCCACCACACACAACCGAAATCTGCGCCACAACCTCAACAACCGCCTGTAGGAAGACATGCGTACCCGCATCGAGCGCCACCGGGAACACCATCGCCGGAAAGATCGGGACAACGACATCGCTGAAGTCTGCCTTGCCCTCTCTCCCGAGTTCCGCCGAGCCACTTGGCGTAAGAATTTCATGATCGACATTCTTCGCTACGACGGCACCACCAACTCCCGGGATTTCCTGCAGCTCTACTCCCTCGCTACGGTAGTCCCCAGGGCCGACGAGGTCATGATGGCCAACTGGTTCCCGCTGGCTCTGAAGGGAGACGCCAGGCGTGGCTTCTCAATCTTCCAAGTGCTCCATCCGTTCCTGGCGTGTGCTGAAGGAACAGTTCCTGGGGGCTTTCCAAGGCGGGTACCAGCGCCCGAGAGCTCCTAGCGACCTCCACGACTTTAAACAACTTCCGGGTTAGACTCTCGCAAGTTCATCCAGCGCTTCACCCAGAAGATGAACACGATACCCAACATCAAGGAGGAGTTGGTGATTCAGTCCTTCCACGCCAACATCCGGAATACCGGATTCACGAGAAGCTGAGCACCCATCGTATCGAGACTATCCGCGAGCTCTGGGAGCTTGCGGACCGCTGCGCCGTGTAGAGGAAGGGATCAAGTTCCCCAGGGACGATGAAATCGAAGACAAGGTCGCACTCGCCAAAAGCAAGAAACGGGACACTGGACTCGACAAGCGCGTTTTCGTCACCGAGCCTCTCCCTAAGAACGCCAAGCTGGCCTTCGACTCGAAGGGGAAGGAAGATTCGTGGTGCCACCTTCACCCCGACGGTAACCACCTGCTCAAGGACTGCCACCAGATGAAGAAGCTCGCCATACGGGAGCAGCGCCGGGCTGACGGGTCGGCTCGAGTGGGTGCTACAACTGTGGCCTCGACGGGCACATCGCTCGTGACTGCCCCAGGGTCGCCAAGGCGGAGGCGGCCGTGGGTGGGGTCGCGGCCGTGGCTGAGGAGGCCGTGGAGGAGGACTCAGCGGCCACGACGGTCGCAACAACCAAGAAGTCGCCCGTGACGACAACGGGGAGGCTCCGGCCCCTCAAGGTGGCAACAACGGGCAGTTCTAGGAGGTCAACGGAGTCATCCGGTGCATCCACGGGGGAGCCTCCCTGCCTCCCTCCAACGGCGCATGCAAGAGGCTTGTCCGGGAGCTTGAACGCGGTCGCTTCCGCCCCGCCTAAGCCCCTGGACTGGTCCAACTAGGTCATCTCCTTCGACTCAGAAGATCATCCCAACAACGTCGCAAGGTAGGGACCCTGCCTTGATCGTGTCGCCCATCATCCATAGCTACCAGGTCACCAAGATGCTGGTGGACAAAGGATCCAGCCCCAACTTGCTGACGACCAAGGTCTTAGCCACTCTGCAAAAACCTCTGTCCCGCATGTAAGATACCGGCATGTTCCAAGGTGTGAACGGGAGCGTGACTCGACCGCTGGGGAAGATCACACTTCCGGTCACCTTCGACGATCCCAGCAACTTCCACAACGAGAAGATCATCTTCGACATCGCCGACATGCCTCTCCGTTACAACGGCATTCTTGGCCGGCCGGCCTTGGCCAAGTTCATGGCCTTCTCCCACTCTCCTACAACATGGTGAAGATCCCGGCGGCGTGGGGCGTGATCAAGGTCAAAGCCGATGTCGACGACGCCATCTACTACGTCCAGAAGCTGAACCAGACAGTGGCGGCGACGGAGAGCTTCCGTCAAGGTGTTCAGGAGGCTGATAACGGTGCATTCCCCGAGGGCAAGGGGTTCCTCGGGGGCTCGGCATCCACTTCCTCCAAGAAGGCTCCATTTCACGGCCACTCGCAGACGACCAAGAAGGTGGCACTGACTGGCGATGGTGTCTGCACCGTCACCATCGGTGCCCACCTCGCTGACAAAAAGGAAAGCGCGCTCGTCGCCTTCCTTCGGGAAAACTCTGACGTCTTCGCGTGGGAAGCGTCAGGTCTGCCTGGCGTACCAAGGGAGGTGATTGAGCACAACTGCTGGTAAACCCGGACGCCCGCCCCATAAAGAAAGTTCTACGGAAACTAAGCAAGGAGAAGCTAGAGTTCATTGTCCGAGATTGACAAGCTGATAGAAGCCGGCATCATCACGGTGGTTCCTCACCCAACTTGGGTTACCAACCCCGTTGTGGTGCCAAAGCCCATGACCTTCAAGCTGCAACTCTGCATCGACTTCACCGACCTGAACAAGGCCTGCTCCAAAGACCCTTTCCCTCTGCCGCGCATCGACTCGATCGTGGATTCCACGGCCGGGTGCGAGTTGTTGTGTTTCCTGGATGCCTTCTCCGGGTATCACCAGATCATGATGGCAGTGGAAGACCAGGAGAAGACGGCCTTCATTACCCCCAAGGGCTGCTACTTCTACACCTGGATGCCATTCGGTCTCCGGAATGCCGGCGCTACCTTCTAGCGCGCTATGCAGGCGTGCCTTGGGTCCCAGCTGGGCCGCAACGTTGAAGCCTACATCGACGACATCGTAGTTAAAATGGGGCGCAAGGACTCCCTCGTCCAAGATCTACACGAGACCTTCGACAACCTCCGTCGGGTCAACTTCAAGCTCAACCCCGACAAGTCCGTGTTCGGGGTTCCATCTGGCAAGCTGTTGGGTTTCTGGTCTCCCACCGGGGATAGAAGCCAACCCCGACAAGATCAAGGCCATCGACCGTATGGCGGCGCCCCGGCGGGTCAAGGACGTACAGCGCCTTAACGGGTGCATCACTGCACTCAGGCTCACCATCTCAAGGCTTGGAGAGCGGGCCCTGCCATTTTTCAAGTTACTCAATAAGACAGTCCCCGTGGAATGGACCCCCGTGGCCGAGGTAGCTCTTCAGTCCCTCAAGCTCTACCTCACTTCACCACCAATCCTTGTGGCACTAGCGAGAAGGAGCCCCTGCTGTTGTACATCGCTGCCACCAACCAGGTGATCAGCGTCGTGCTAGTAACAGAGCGAGACGCTCCACCAAAGGAATCAAGCAAGACCAAGGGCAAGCGCCTTGGGAACCCTTCCCCGGGGCAACCCGGCAAGAAGAAGCGGCCGGGCGACCTCAACGCTCTGACCACACACGCTGGCGCTGAGCCTCTCTCAGCGGAAGAACCTCTCCCCGAGGGGCCTCTATCGGGGGCTACCTCACCAACACCCCAGGATGCCCAAGACGTGGAAGAAGCAGAGCCCGGCAAGGATTCGGCAACCCGCAAGGTGCAGCATCCGGCCTACTACATAAGTTCGGTACTGCAAGACGCCCGGGAACGGTATCCCATGATGCAGAAACTCTTCTGGCCGAGCGGTGCTACCGGTTGAAGGAGCCCACCCGCCCTGGGCCCAGAACATCATCAAGTACATGACGGGGCATGCCCTCCCAGAGGACGATCACGAAGCCGAGCGGGTGGCTCGCCAAGCCAAGCTCTATGTCTTAATTGACGGCGAGCTCTACCGGCGGTGCGACAATGGAGTCAAGCTCCACTGCATACCACAAGAACAAGGTCGAGCACTACTGAAGGACATCCATGAAGGAAATAGCATCGTCAGCAAGGTGCCAAAATATGTCGGAGAACATGAATACCTCTTCGTAGCAATCGACAAGTTCACGAAGTGGGTGGAAGTGATGCCAGTACCACACCAGATGGCCCAGGCCACCATCAAGTTAATCAAAGGAATCGTCTATCGCTTCGAAGTACCAAACAGAATCATAATGGACAATGGCAGCCAGTTCACAAGTCGAGCTTTCCTCAAATTCTGTGCAGAAATGGGCATCAGGGTGTGCTTCGCCTCGGTGTCCTACCCAAGATGCAACGGATAAGTGGAACGAGCAAATGCGGAAGCCCTGAAGGGTTTGAAGACCAAGGCCTTTAACAAGCTGGACGACAAGGGAAAAAATTGGATTGATCACCTACCAAGCGTACGGTGGTCGCTCAGAACAACACCCAGCAGAGCAACAGGAGAAACACCCTTTTTCCTCGTCTACGGAGCCGAAGCTGTCTTGCCAACGGAGTTAAAGAATGGATCCCCCAGGTACTCGCATATGATGAACAATCATAGATGGAGAGAAGAATCGATGACTTAAACCTGCTAGAAGAGGTCAGGTGTCGAGCTTCCTTACGGTCCGCTCGATACCAGCAAGGGCTCCGCTGCTATCACAGTCGCCATATCCGCTCCTGGGAACTGCAACCCAGAGACCTGGTACTCTACAAGAAGCAAAAGCTAGACAGCGTGAACAAGATGTCATCAAAGTGGGAAGGACCCTATAGGGTCACTCACACCCTGAGGCCTAGAGACGTCTATCTGGAAGACGAAGGAGGCAGGCCCGAAGGCAATGCCTGGAACATTGAGAATCTATGCAAATTCTACGCCTAATTATGAACATGAATCGCCCAACGTCAAATCCGTTAAGCACACCCAAGGGGCTAGTGTTCTGTAATAGGGAGTAAGAATCATCACGAAGGGAATAAAAGATAATTTATTTCAATTCCGTGAGCCTCAATCCTTGCATGAAAGTGTGTTATCCTTAGCAACCCATAAGCAGGGGGCTGACATGGTGCCGGTGGCTGACGGGTGATGGCCTTGAACTTAGCTTAGGTTGAGACTCCAAGCGCAGAGTGTGTAGTATAGGAAAGACGGTTTCCCCACGAGGGGTGACTCATGGGTTTAATATCGAAATCTCGGGGAATCAGTAGTGAAAGATTTATCTTCTTATCCTTCTCTTAAAAACCTGCAAAACAAAGTAAATTGTTTTGTGCCCTCAACCTCACGAAGTGGTTGTCAAGCACAAGGTGTGAGAATGATATGAAAATATAACAGATGCAAAACAAGAAATAAATATGCAATGATGATAAATAAATGTGCAAGGATGATGGAAACAACAATGGATGATATTTTTGGGTTTTGTATTGTGAATGCAAGATATAAAAGTGTTTTTGTATTTTCGGATTTTTAAATGGCAGAAAATGGAAAATGCTTATAAGTTGTTGGAAAGGTGTTTCTTATGATTAGAAATGGACCGGGGTTCATGGTTTCACAAATGCACTCTCACTTTAATAAAGTGGTAGATAATGGAACACTAGAATTGACATATGAGATTGCAACAAACAGGTTTCACGACAAGTTACTAATTATATGGGCATCACGTCCTAACATAGAGATCTTTTGTTTATAAATCTCTCTTATACTCCACCAAGATGTGAACTAAATCTTAGCACCTCGGTAATTAAGATAAATCAGAGTATAGCTTTAAGTCTTATGACATAAAGTTAAAATAAGAACATGCTAGATTTAGTCATGGAGAAGTGGCAATGGTCACACCCACACCTCCGGTAGCATGGTATTTTTCTTTATCCCTAGTGAGGCAACAAAGTAAGGTAAAAATACCCAAGTGGATCGCGGAACTTCTCTCACTTTCACCGCACTAGCCACCCCCTCATTACTCCAACTAAGGCACGCGTTCCCCCACACACGCTCTCATAGACATGCTTGATCAAAACAAGTAGACAAGAACGGGATACATAATATGCATCTACTTTCATAACTGCAACAAAACAATTACAATCTCAAACATATATTAACTAATAAAGAGATCCACCACAAAGGTATTACATAGATGACCGTAATCATGTTCGGCAGCTCATACGGTGCTAATTAGTAAAGCTCAAGAGATTGGAGAGATACATAAGTTACTTCCACAAACCCATAGTCCAGGGGTGGACTACTCCCTCTTCATCATGGAGACGGTGGAGATGTCATTGGGGGAGATGGAGACCACGCCGGCAGTGCTCTGCCGAAGTTTTACCCCTCCAATTTGCACCTCCAGATCTCTGTTTCGGTGTTTCTGTGTTTTCGGCCGCCTCTCTTCCGAAGGGCGTCGGGGATTATTTTTATATTCGGTTTTAGGTCAAGATGAAGGTTCTGGAGAAAAGATCGATGGCAACGGAGCCTCGAGGCCCCAGATGGTGGGTCCCACGCGGCCAAGGAATCTGGCCGCGTGGGCCACCATCTTCTGGCCCTCGAGCCTCTGTTTGTTCGCTTCCTTCGCTCCTACGCTTTGTTCCTTCCAAAAACTGATGCTCGTAAATTTTTAGGTCATTTGGACATCGTTTGGGTCCCTGAAACATCAAAATATAGAAAATAGGGTTTTCTGCCAGTACAGGGTTAATTCCAGAAAAATAGGAAAAATGTGAAATCTTCCCAAAATCATTATAAAACAATGATATAACCCTTATATCATGCAAATATGATTGAAATATGAGTATTATAATGCAAAGTTCATGTATGCATTTTACATGCATCAACGGGTCGAGCGCGAGTGACCCAGCGGCTGGGCACTGCCACCCGATCGTGTCGTACTATCGCGGAAAGGAGGAATCGGGTAGTGCTGTGTAAGGGAAGAACTTCTTCACAGAAATGCACATGCAAATTTGCTTGAGGATTGCTTTGGATGACACACCATCATGGCCTGGAAAGAGGGTCCATTCTTTTCCTACTAAAAGTTTGTTGTGTGCAGCTCCTTCCCGGGATAGGAAAGGACGGCTGGAAATGACTAAGGAGCTGGATACCTAGGAGGGACAGAGCGGAGCGAGGACGCGGCATAAAATCAGCTAAGTCTTTTCATCTGCGTCCTGCACTTAGGCATAACATCTCGCTCGGAGTCAATATACCGTCGACCTGCGCATGCTTGACAGTTGATGAGAGCCTTTGCGGGGGTAATGCGTCCACCCCGGCTGTAGTGGTATTGTCGAATCTAGCCGCGGCAGGGGTGCCATCGAGCTAGGTAGAGAGAGGGGTTTTGGAGACGTGGGGTGTTCCGGCAACGAGGTGACAAAGGGTTTACCCAGCTTCGGATCTCGCAACGGTGGCGAAACCCTACGTGCTGCTATAATTCACTATAAGGCTAAATCGCCGAGTTATAGTGGATTGAGGTTGAGAGCGTGCCCTAAGGCGTCCTGTAGGCCGGCTTATAAAGGCGTCCGGACCTAGGGCTTATAGGAGGAAACCTAACCGACTAAGTACAGAGTCCTACTCTAATCCGGCTTGGGCCCTGCCTTGTGGGCTAAGTCTTCCGCAATGCAGGCCGGCTTCCGGAAACTTCCCTTAGCCGGATGGGCCTCCTGCGCTTCAGCACACTGGGCCGCCCGGTTAAGCCGGATTCGGCTTACCACCACTATGGGCCACCCTGGTATGCTGGCTTTTAGTCTTCTCTGTGAGGACACCTGTTCGGCATAACCCCAACAGTAGCCCCCGGAAAGCTTCAAGAACTTCAGCAGCTGGCTTCAATCTTCCGACAATATGTTGTCCGTGAAATTCATCATCCGTCTTCAGTCTTGAAGCATTCCCAGAAACCTGAAATCATGTCGAACAACTTTGTCGATTTTAATTGTGCCGGCTTTATATGCCGAAAAGCACTTGAGCGTGTAACGACACGTGTCCGCCGATTTGACAGTTATGTCAGACCCGGCAGTGTGAGTGGAGGAGCATCTTTTGAATGCAGGGGCTAGTTTCCGTTTTTCCCGCGCTAGAACCGAGGTGTCAAAGGGAAGGAAACGTCTCCAACGGCTCGATCCCGGGACACGTGGCGAGAAACCCGATTCCTAACCGTTGCACACATCTTGACGCAGCGCTATAAATGTCGACCGCATCGTCTCCGCCGCGATTTCCATGTCATTCGCAACCCTAGCTCGATCTCTCCTCCAGATCTCATCTCCTCTCCCAAGCTCAAGCTTCTCACCTCTGCATGGCCTCAAGCGCTCCAGGCTCTCCATCGACTGACGCAGCGTCGACCGTTCCGGCTCCGCCGATGGGAGGAGCTTAACCCACGGCCGCCGCCACCGTCTCTGAGCCATCCGCCGCTGCTCCTGCATCCTCACCAACTCCGGTGAGTTCCTCCGCCGCTTCGGGCCACGATACAGTGGCTCTGGCAAAAGCCGCAGCCGAAGCCGCAGCAACAATGGCTTCCGCTGCCACAGCTACTGATGCCGCCGTCGTAGACGCAAATGTCGGTGAGGAGGAGGAAGAAGAGGTTGAAGCCGGCAGTGACAAGAGCGCAGCCAACAACCCGACTCACAATTGGGGTTGTTCGGTGGTTGACGAGATTGAGCTGAAAGGAATGGAGGCTGACGGAGCCATCCTTCCACCCTTAGAGTCAGCGCCGACTTGGCGATCCGCCTTAGGCGATCCTTGTCCCACTCCCATCAACGACGAACGGGTACTTATCTCTTCCCACGTCATTAGGGGATTTTCCTTGCCGCCTTCGGCTTTTCTTGTAGATCTCCTGGACCATTACGGCCTCCAGCTTCACAACATTACCCCGAATAGTTTGTTGTATATCTCCGGGCTTCGTAGCACTGTTCGAAGGATATTTAGGCATAAGACCTAGGTTAGACTTCTTCGAACGTTGCTTCCTAGTCAAGAGGCAAACTATCAACGAAGAGCTGCCGGTGGCCGGCACAATCAGCTTCAACTGCCGCCGAGATATCGACTGGTACCCTCAAGCACCAATCGTTGATTTGGCAAAGGGATGGGCGTCCACATTCTTTTACTATAAGGACGTGGCGTCGCCAAACCGGCTGCAGGGGCTTGCCCCTTTTACAGACGAAGCCGGCACGCCACTTCTCTCTTGGAAGAAGAAGCCGTCCAGGGATGCCGGCAGAACACGCCGCCATTCAAGCTCGGATTGCGCAATTGACGTCCGGCTCTCCTCCCTTGACTGGGGAGGACACCATCATTTGCTGGATGAAGAGACGGATCCAGCCCCTCCAACATCGTGCTCGCCTTCTATGCGAGTACACGGGAAACTCTGATCCCATGCGGATCAACGAGAAAGACCTGGAGCAGAGCCTCTTTGAGGCTCGCTTCAACAAGCTCATCAAAGCCCGGCCTGGAGAAGGCCGGCAATATGAAGAATCATTGCTGATGTTTACGGCGACCAACCCACCCCCAAAGGTAATTTGATTAACCAAAGTTCAATTCTTTGAGAGATTCGGGGTTGCTTTTGTCGGATTAACATGTAATATGTCAGATTTCTGGAATCACCGACGTCCGCCCTGCTGGGAAGCCGTCGTCCAGCAAGGCGCCCACGCGGCCCATCTCCCTTTCCTCGGCTACCGCAGAAAGCCGGAAGAGGAAGGGCCAGTCGACCACGAGTGGCGCTAAGCCATCAGAGGATGACGATGCACTCGCTGGGCTCAATATCCCCAGCAAAAAGTAAGTCGACTGACAACATCTCCTCCTTCCCTTGCAGCAATGCCGGATTTGCTAAATTTCATCTTTTACCTTTGCAGGTTAAAGAAGGGCGCTCCGTTGAAAATAAAGACGGTCGCCACGAGGAAGAAAGCCTCTCCTGCCATCCCTCCCACAACTCCTTCAATTCCAGAGCCGAACCCAACAGAGGAGAACACACGCATCATGGTGACGGCTCCGCCTATTGGGAGAGCCGGGGTCATTCCCCCCACACAATGGAAGGAGATGACGGGGAAAGTGACTAAAACCTCCTCTCCAAGGGTTGAAGCTCCGGCTAATGATGCCCCAACATTTCCCCCAATCAAAGCCGAAGCCTTCGACGAGGAGGGGCGCATCAAGCCGGAATTCATGAGCCGGTTCATGAAGGCACCTCGGTTTCCCCGGAAGAAGGGAACAACCGTCCGGGACGACGAGCCGAATCACACCAAGGCCTATGACACCTTTGATTTCATTGAGATCCTTGAAGATCAGCAGAACTACTTTGCTGATAGCTTTGAGGCCGGCATGACGCTTCTCCGCGAGCACTACCAGGTAAAATATCTTACCCAGTAGCCCCCGAGCACTATGCCGGGTTAAGTTATTAAAACTAGCCGTCATAGTGATCCGAGTTAATGCGTATGCATACACTTAGCCCCCTAGCCATGAAATGTCGTCATGTAGCCACCTTAACTTGTAAATATAGCTTTAGGCTTTTAGCAATTCCTTACGCAGATCCATCGAAAAATTGGCGCTGAAACCCTCAATTCTTTGGGTGTGCGAAATCAGGAGATGCGTCGGCTTAAGACTGAACTGGCGAACAAAGACGCCATCATCGAAGGGCTTGAGGCAGACCGGGTTCAATACCAAGGTACAAATGCCGAATCCTTAACTTTGAGTTCCAGGCTTGTTTTTATACTGCTGACATTTTGTCTTGCAGATGCCATCATCAAAGCTAAGGAGCTTGCCGAAAACGCCGGCATTGTCGACCGGCTCCGCAATGAGAACATTGAGCTTAATAAGCTTAACCAATCAATGGCGGCGGAGCTGGAGACTGTCAAGAAAAACCTTGCCAAAGCCGAGCAACTTCTGGAATCAGAGAGGCAGAGCCACAAGGATGCCCTCAATGAGGTCCAAGACCGGCTTGACAAGCGTCTTGATGAATCGCTGGCTATCGACAGCCAGCTTCTGAGTAAGTTTTGACAAAACTTAAACTCATTGCTTTCTGTCTTAGCCGAATATAACTGAACTTCGCCTTTTTGCAGCTCCGGCGGGTTACGGCCATGAGCTAACGGCGGAAAACCGGCTTGACCGGATTCTGGAAGTAGGAGAGCTCATCCCGAAGATTATTTCTTCGGGAAAAGAGCTTGCCGAGAAGTTCTTTCCCGGTAACCCCGAGCCCCCGGCGAACCTTGCCAGCTTGGAGGCTGAACTGGCCGAAGCAGCTTCATTCTTCGATGAACGGCTTCGATCCAGCGCTCGCGAAGGTGCCAAGACGGCCTTGGGCTTGATGATGGCACATTACCCGGAGGAAGAAGCATGGCGAGTGGCATCCGGCTTCCCTCTTGAAAAGGAGGACGGCACGCCGCTGGACGACCAAGATCGCAAGAAGATCCTTCGCTCCATCTCCGGTTATGCCAGCAAGATTGCCAACATGGTCTCCTTGACCACCATCTTCAAGGAAATGCCATGTCCGCCAACTCCTGTTCAATCAGATGATGACACTGAGGCGGCGGAGAAATCGTCATGAGCCGAATTTGCTCGCTGAGCCGGCTGTCCTGAAAATGTAATAGGCAACATGTAAAGCCGTCCAAACAATGTATATCTCCAGAAATAACTTAAGCCTTTTGCTGTATGCTAGTCAGCTTTATTTTTTGCAAATTTGCAATTTTTATGCCTCAGTTTATTCTGGCCTTGACACCTTAGCCTTTAAGCGCCGGCAAACCTATGGCGAAGCTAACTCGCTGAGCAACAGGGTACGCAATGACCAATCTGTTTAGACTCAGAACAAGTGCCGCCTTTCGGTGCCGAAACGCTTTGAAGCAACCCGGCGCAAAAAGCTAGCAGACAAACATTAATTTGGCAAAACGTTGATTTTTCATCACCTTAAGGCGGATTCAACATGAAAAAGTTTACCAACGAGAGCAACACAGGCAATTTCGGGTAAACAGATAATAACAATAAGATCATAGGGAAATAAAGGATGGTACAGATTCTCGAATTCGACATGAGAGAAACCAATTTTTATTTCATGATCACATTGACATGGTTACAATAGAATTTGCTAAGTGTAAAAAGGACGTAGCTGAGCGATATTCCACGGACGTTTCGTCTCATCTAAGTCGTCATCTACATGCCTTTTCCTCTTGCGACCTTTCTTCCTGGGATCTTTCTTTGAATCCCTTAAGTCGAGGAGATAATATGACCCGTTTTTCAGAACTTTGCTGATAACGAAAGGCCCTTCCCATGGCGGGGATAATTTGTGCTGCCGGCTTTGCACAAGCCGAAGCACTAAGTCGCCTTCTCGAAAAGATCGATTCCGCACTCTACGGCTCTGGTAGCGACGTAGATCTTGTTGATAGATGGCGGATCTTTGGAGAGCTAACTCTCTTTCTTCTTCGAGGATATCTAAGCCGTCTTGACGTGCTTCTTCTACGTCTTCTTCGATGTAGGCTGCGACTCGAGGCGAATCGTGGATCATGTCGGATGGGAGCACCGCTTCTGCACCATAGACAAGGAAGAAAGGGGTGAAGCCGGTTGATCTATTTGTGGTAGTACGAATACTCCATAAGACCGCCGGCAATTCATCAACCCAAGCGCCGGCTGCTCGATGCAAAGGAGTTTCAAGCCTCAGCTTAATACCTTGCAGAATAATGCCATTAGTGCGCTCTACCTGTCCATTGGATTGCGGGTGTGCCACTGATGCCACGTCGAGTCGGATCTTTGATCAGCTGCAGAACTTCGATAGCTCACTGACGGCAAAGTTTGTGCCATTGTCAGTGATAATGCTATGCGGTATGCCGAATCGAGTTGTAATCTCGACGATGAACTTTGTAGCTGTAGCTCGTCGGTTCTGATGGGCTTTGCCTCCACCCACTTCGTGAATTTGTCGACCGCCACCAGCAGGTGGGTTAAGCCTCCCCTTGCCGTCTTAAAAGGTTCCACCATGTCGAGCCCCCAGACCGCAAACGGCCAAGTGATAGGGATCGTTCGGAGCTCCTGAGCCGGCAAGTGAACCTGCTTTGCGTAGCGCTGACACCCTTCACAAGTCTTGATGATGTTGATAGCATCCTCCTTAGCCGTCAGCCAGAAGAATCCGTGCCGAAACGCCTTAGCGACCAACGCTTTTGCCGCCACGTGATGCCCGCATTCGCCGGAGTGGATTTCCTCCAAGATTTGCCGTCCTTCCTCTGGAGAGACGCATCTTTGGAAGATGCCGGATGTGCTCCTCTTGTAGAGTTGTCCGTCAATAATCGTGTACGCCTTTGCTCGACGCTCAATTTGACGGCTCAGCACCTCGTCGTCCTTGGGCAGTTTCTTATTAATCAAGAAATCAATGTAGGGCGTGGTCCAATCTGGGGTTACCAAGCACACCTGAACTGATTCTGCCGACAAGGGGTAATCTTCGTCGCCGCCTTTGATGGACGGCTTGTGAAGGTGATGGAGAAATACGTCTGGTGGCACTGCCTTTTTCTTGGAGCCTATTCTGGCCAAGGCATCAACAGCTTCGTTGTCATCTCGGGAGATATGTCGAACCTCTAAGCCGGCAAAACATCGGCCGAATTCATCGACTGTTCTTCTGTATTCCGCCATTGTGGGACTTTTCGTGTCCCAGCATCCATCAAGTTGCTGCGCAACCAGATCCGAGTCGCCATAGCAGAGGATGCGCTGTACTCCCAACTCCTTAGCCATGTGAAGACCATGGAGGAGAGCCTCATACTCTGCTACATTGTTGGTGGCGTTGAAGTGGATTCGGAGGACATAACTGAGCTTATCACCCTTAGGCGATTTTAGTACTACTCCAGCCCCCGAGCCTTCCTTCATCTTTGAGCCATCGAAGTGCATTATCCAGTACTGAGAATCCGGCAAAGGTGTGCTTTCCATCGCCTCTGTCCAATCTGCAACAAAGTCGGCTAAAACCTGAGATTTGATGGCGGTCCTCGGCTTGTACTGGATGTCGAAAGCTGCTAACTCGATGCCCCATTTGGCGACTCGACCCGTTGCGTCGGCATTGTTGATGATTTCCCTTAGTGGAGCCTTGCTGACCACCGTGATTGTGTGATCCTGGAAGTAATGCCGTAGTTTTCTGGAGGCAAAGAATACACCATAGGCTAACTTCTGGTAGTGAGGGTAGCGTTGCTTTGAATCTGAGAACACCTCGCTTATGAAATAAACGGGGCGCTGATCCGGCCATTGCTTCCCTTCCTCCAGGCGCTCCACTACAATGACGGCACTTATGACGAAATTCGTGGCCGACAAGTAGAGGAGAAGCGGCTCTTTTTCCCTTGGAGCTGCTAAGATTGGAGCATGTGTCAACGTATACTTCAGCTGAGCCAGAGCTACCTCTGCTTCCTCTGTCCAAACAAAATTGTCTGATTTTTTGAGGAGTTTGTACAGTGGCAACGCTTTGTCGCCCAGCCGGCTAATGAATCGGCTTACAGCCGTGGTGGAACCCGTAAGTCGTTGTATGTCCTTTAGACAAGATGGCCTTTCGATGTTCTGAATCGCCTTTATCTTTTCCGGGTTAACTTCAATTCCTCTTTGGGAAACGATGAAGCCCAGAAGCTTGCCTGCGGGTACTCCGAAGACGCATTTTGCCGGATTAAGCTTCATCTGGTACTCCCTTAGATTTGCAAAGGTTTCCGACAGATCGGCGATAAGATCGCCTCGCTTCTTCGACACGACCGGTATGTCGTCGACGTAGACGTGAACATTGCGGCCAATCTGCTTGTCCAAACACCGCTGCATACACCTTTGATAAGTGGCACCAGCGTTCTTTAAGCCGAAAGGCATTGTGACATAGCAGTAATTGCCATATGGCGTGGTGAAGGACGTCTTGATTTGATCTGACTCCTTCATCTTAATCTGATGGTAACCCGAATAAGCGTCCAGAAAACATAGCATCTCTGAGCCGGCAGTTGAATCAATGACCTGATCGATACGCGGTAAGGCGAACGGATCCTTAGGACAGGCTTTGTTTAAGCCGGTGAAATCAATGCACATACGCAGCTCAGAGGTGTTCTTCTTTGGGACTAGCACGGGATTTGCCAACCAATCAGTGTGGACAACTTCACGAATGAATCTGGCGGCTGTGAGCCTTAGGATCTCCTTTCCAACCGCCTTGCGCTTCTCAGTTCCGAGCCGGCGGAGGCCTTGCTTGACCGGCTTTGCGTCCTTGTTGACTTTTAGGGAGTGCTCGGCAAGTTTCCTCGGGACACCTGGCATGTCAGATGGTGACCAGGCAAATATGTCCCGGTTCTCACGGAGAAACTTGACGAGCTCGCCTTCCTATTTGTCGTCGAGACCGGCACCGATGATGGCCTCCTTTGCCGGATCATCCTTTGAGAGCTTGATTTTCTTGGTGTCATCCTTTGGCTTGAAGCTTGAGTCGACCTTAGAGGACGGCTTTTCTGTCGCCGGCATCTCATCGGGACCAATTGTTTTCTTGAGATCCTCCAACTCTTCCCTGCAGATTTCTTGTTCAGCATGGACGGCATTGGAGGCCTTGCATTCCTTGGCTTTCTTGAAGTCTCCCTTAACTGTGATGATGCCATTGGGTCCCGGCATTTTCAGCTTGCTGTAGATGTAGCAGGGCCGAGCCATAAACTTGGCGAAAGCCGGACGTCCAAAGATTGCATGATATGCACTTCTGAAGGGAACCACCTCAAAAGAGACGTCCTCAGTCCGAAAATTATCGGCTTCACCAAAGGTGACCTTCAGGGTAATTTGCCCCATCGAGGAGGCTTGCCGTCCCGGCACAATCCCATGAAACTTCACAATACTGTGGGTGAGTTGTGACTCGGAAAGACGCATCCTCTTCAATGTTGCGGCATAAAGTATGTTGATACTGCTGCCACCATCCATGAGCACCTTTGTCAACTTGTATTTGTCGACTATTGGGCTGACGACTAAAGCGTAGGTGCGCTTTGCAGGAACTCTATCCGGATGATCGCTGCGATCCCATGTGATGGGTGTGTCGGACCAATCCAGATATTGAGGAACTGCGGGCACCGTAGCGTTGAGTTCTCGCCAAGCCGCCTTTTCTTTGCGTGAAGAATCTGTTGCCAAGTTGCCAATGAGACTTTCGGCATGCTTAGGGAATTTGCTGCCTTTTTCTTTGGAGGCCGCGTCATCCGACTCTGAAGCAGCTTCCTCCTTCTCTTTGTCGTCTTTCCTGGACTTGCGCTTGTTCCTTGACTTGCCGGCTTTGGGGTCCTTGGCGATGTCCCGATTGATGTGACATTGCTGGAGCGTGTGTGAACTTGTTCCATCTGGCCTCAGATGATGGACACAGGGGTTGTGTTTGATGTCGTCATACTTCACCGCTGGCGGCCGGGACGATTGGTTATTTGCCGGCTTCTTGCCCTGCCACTTGCCATTGCTTGAGCCACCCTTTCCAAAGGCGGCAGCGACTTCGTGAGAAGGGCCGGCTTGGTCTTCAATCTTCTTTTTCCCGGACTCGCGTCGGCGGTTTTCGGCATCCTCCCTGTTGTCATCATCAGCGGCGGCATACTTGTTTGCACAAGCGAGTAAGCCCCCCAAAGTCTCCGACTCGTCGCTGTAGATGATGAAGCGAAAAGTTGTCCCCTTCCTCAGAGATTGCTTGAAAGCATGGATCGCCTGAGTTTCTGAGACGCCTTCGCAAGCGTTCTTGATTTCACTCCATCGTGAGACGAACTCACGGCTAGACTCATTCTTTTGCTGCACGCACCGCTGTAAGTCGAAAATCGACTTTGGGCGCTTATATGTGCCCTGGAAGTGCTGGATAAAGACACGCTTCATGTCACTCCAGGTATGAACTGTCCTTTCCGGCAAACCTTCAATCCACATGCGTGCCGTCCCGGTTAACATCAGGGGCAAAAATCGCACTGCGGAGTCGGCGCTACCTTGATATATGTCGCAAGCACTGACATAATCTGAGAGCCAGGTCTCAGGATTAGCCGTACCACTGTACTTCTCAACCATCTTTGTTACGTTTGACAAAGTGGGAGGTAGAATTTGCTCTCTGATTGTTCTGCCAAAACACTTGGGGCCGAGGTATTGGGCATCTCTGGCCGACTTCCTCTCCTCGATTAGGCTTCGAACATCATTGGCTGATGGCGGTTTAGCAACCGACTTTTCTTGTCTTGGTTCTTCCCTGTGACGGCTTTGGCTCGCCCGGCTTGCGTTACGCTAAGGGCTTGGAGGGGGTATGTATTTGGAAGGGTTATCTCCCTCTTTGCGCGGTGGAGGCGGCGGTGGAGGTGGCATATGACCTCTGTTATCCTTCCTTCGGGGTTGATTTTCCCCTTCACGTCGTCGCTCCTGACGGGGTGGTGCCGCCTTTTCCTTGCGAGGGTCCTCCTTTCGCTCTCGGCTCCGATGTCTTTCCCGACCAGTTTCACGATGGCGTGAAGAACCTGTTCGGGACTCCTCGCCCTTAGGCTGCCTGTCCTTCGGGTCCTTGCCACCTTTGTTGTGGCTGCTTGAGCCGGCCAGGTTATCGTCTGGGTCGGCAGGGGCAGCAGCCATTGGCTTGTTGGCAGTTGACTTGCAAAGGCGAGAATCGTCAACAAGCCGTCCTGATTTGACTTGCGAATCGTTTTGCTGCTGCTGTGCAACCTCCAGTAGATAAGCCGAATACTTAAGCCGAGCGTCACGATCCAATGATTTGTCGAACATGACCTCCTGGGTAGCCTCCATGTTTTTGGCTGGGGTATTGAAGTAACACAGGTTTGTCACCGGATCACGTCGGTGGTGGTATTTCCTCCAGACTGAATCGATATGGTCGGCTTCCCACTTGCTGCGGAAATCCAACCTCTTATGCAGGTTCTTATCACGAGCCGGACGGAAAACATCGTCAGCCCCCTTTTCTCTCTACTTTCGGATGAACTCCATCTCCTTGTTTGTAAGCTCGACCTCGCGCTCTGCTATCAGGGCTGCTTGCTCCTCTAGCAAGATGCGGCGCTTCTCAATGTCGTCCAGCGATGCGTTAGGAGGAAGCGGCGTTAGAAGTTGCTTGTACTTTGCCATCCTTTCTTCGTGCTCCTCTGCAGCCTCGCCGGCCGTAGCATCGATGCCGTCTCCTTCGGCCGGCACTCTACTTGTCCCCTTCAATGGAGCCAGTGGCGGCACGAAATCCACCTTGAGTTTTTCGGCTTGAGGAGTTTTTTCTTCGCCATTGGCGGCTTTCGAGGTGTTGGGGTCGTCTTTAGGATCAGAAACATCACCCATCAAGACCTCGGCAGGACGTCCTAAGCAGGATGCAACTTTCCGGCTGAAATCGTCGGATTCTCCTTCAGATTCGAGGTCCTGCTCCATATGGGCGGTGTCCCCTGATCCGGCTTCTGAATCAACCCCGGCCTGCAGAGTAGGGAGGATAGACTCAGGCTCTGTCATCGACTTGTGAGAGCCGGATTCTCCTAAGACACCGACGAAGTGGAAGTCCGGCGCCGCCATGTTGGAACTTGCGTCATCTTCAGAGTCTTCGTCGTCAGCGTCGAAAGCCAGATCCAGATCGGCTATCTTGTCAGAGTCCAGATCTGACTCCTCGTCGAGGTTGCTTGGGTGGGTGGTGGGAAAGCTCGAGGTGAAGCCGAGATCGTCCAAGGCCTGGGCGGTGAAGCCGACGAAGATGTCGAAGCTGCCGATGGAGACCGTGGACCAGCCGGCGGGATCCTCCTTTGCCGGCGTCCAGAGGCCGTCGTTGAAGACGTGGCCAGCTCCTGTCTCGTCGAAGTAGCTTACCATGCCGACTGCGATGGTGTCGCCGACTCCGCCTGCGGCTCCTGGACGGATCGAAACCCCGGACATCTCCGGCCCCACGGTGGGCGCCAACTGTCATGGTATTATCGAATCTAGCCGCGGCAGGGGTGCCATCGAGCTAGGTAGAGAGAGGGGTTTTGGAGACGTGGGGTGTTCCGGCAACGAGGTGGCAAAGGGTTTACCCAGCTTCGGATCTCGCAACGGTGGCGAAACCCTACGTGCTGCTATAATTCACTATAAGGCTAAATTGCCGAGTTACAGTGGATTGAGGTTGAGAGCGTGCCCTAAGGCGTCCCGTAGGCCGGCTTATAAAGGCGTCCGGACCTAGGGCTTACAGGAGGAAACCTAACCGACTAAGTATAGAGTCCTACTCTAATCCGGCTTGGGCCCTGCCTTGTGGGCTAAGTCTTTCGCAATGCAGGCCGGCTTCTGGAAACTTCCCTTAGCCGGATGGGCCTCCTGCGCTTCAGCACACTGGGCCGCCCGGTTAAGCCGGATTCGGCTTACCACCACTCTAGGCCACCCTGGTATGCTGGCTTTTAGTCTTCTCTGTGAGGACACCTGTTCGGCATAACCCCAACATCCTTCTTCTTTTCTACCAGGACCGGGTTAGCCAACCGGTCCGGGTACTTCACTTCCACAATGGAGTTTGATGCGAGTAGCTTGGCTAACTCGTCACCCACAGCCTTTCTTCTCTCTTCGGCGAGATGCCGCGTAGGTTGCTTCACTGGCCTAGCATCCGGCCTGACATGTAATGAGTGCTCAGCCAACTCCCTCGGAACACCCGGCAAGTCCTGACTGGAACATGCAAAGATATCCCGATTCTCATGGAGGAAGTGGATGAGCTCGCTTTCCTATTTGCTGTCCAACCCGGCACCGATAATTATGGTGTGGTCCGGGTTAGACTCGTCGATGCCGATTTTCTTGGACTCCTTCGCCGCCTGGAAGGTCGCTGTTTGCTGCGGGTTAACCAGACTCGGCATACCGAGTTGAGCGGATTGGGCCAGAGCCACCACCTCATGGATTCTCCTCTTGTCCGCAGCAATCACCAATGACTCGGCCAGAAGCAAGCCGGGCGAGGCACATTCCATGGATCGCTTGTATTCTCCCGAGATGGTGATGACACCATTTGGACCCGGAAGTTTCATTTTCAGGTAGGCCACATGAGTGGACGCCATGAACTTGGCGAGTGCCGGACAACCGAGTAAGGCATGATACGGGCTTTCGAGGTCCACGACCTCAAACAGCAGACTCTCAGTCCGGCAGTTGCTTTTGTCACCGAAGGCGACATCAACCTAGGCTGTGCCCATGGGTGCATGCGAGACACCCGGCACGATACCATGGAAGGTGGTCCTGCTTGGCTGCATCATATTTTCGGTTATGCCGAGTTTGACCATGGTGTCCCGGTACATGATGTTGATGCTCCTCCCGTTGTCAACGAGAACCCGGGAAAACCTGACGTTGATGCTGGGCCCGACAAACGTCGAATCCAACACAAGAGCATAACCCCCTGGGTTGGGCTTGACCTTAGGATGGTCATTGATGATCCAGCTGATCTGATCCTCGGACCAGTACATGAACTTGGGCACGGCCGGCATAACCGCATTCACCTCCATCGCACGCCGGTTCAGGCTCTGCTTGTCAATTGGTTCGGTCACAAAGACCATGTAGCTCTGATGGGGCTCTCGGTACTCATTTCGCCGACTCGGGCCGGCGTTGCTGTTGTTGTTGTTGTTGTTGTTGGCCACCTGGTTGACATTTTACGGCCTCTGCTAGGTGTTCAGAGGCTCAGTGTTTCCACCCGTGAGAGGTGCAGGTCGGGATGCTGGACCAGCTTTCACCGGCTTGCGGTGGTACCAATTGCAGTCCCGAGTCGTGTGCTGAGCCGGTCAGCTGGGGTGCTTGGTGTGGAAGCTGCAGGGGCCATCCAGCATCTTCTCGTAGGTGTATCTCTCCTTGTCATCCCATTGTTTCTTGTCTCCGTTCCATGGCTTCCTCTCGCCATTCCACGACCTCTTCTCGCCGTTCCACGGCCTCTTTTCGCCGTTCCACGGCCTGTTTCCTTCCGAGTTCTGGCCCCATGAGGGACCATCATTTTTCTGACGCTGGCTACTGCCGGCATCCACTTGATCTTGGTCGACAGCAGCGACCTGGTCCGACCCATACCGGTAGTCTGGCCTGTCATCTCTTCTCTTGTTGCGGTTGTCCGGGCGATCGCTACGCCGGCCCGATCGGTCCCGGTCTTGAGCGGGATACCTCCTGCCCGTGTCGACCTGGGCGAGTAAGGGCTGAGTCGGATCGCCCAGGGCATAGCTGTCCGCTATCTGCATTGTCTCGGCCAAGTTGGCCGGCATTCCTCTCTGGAGTCTCTGCCAAAGCATGGAGCCATGTCGGCAGCCCTGAGCAAACCATGCGATGGCCTGCGACTCGACAACCCCTTCACAGGAATTGCGGATTGTACTCCACCGGGTCAAGTAATCCCGGTCAGTTTCATCTTCCCTCTGCCGACACATGGACAGCTGCTAAGGGCGATTCAGCCTCTTGTAGGTGCTGGAGAAGTTGCTGACAAAAGCATCAGAGAAGTCCAACCAGCAATCAATGCTGTTCTCCTCCAGGTTGTTCAGGCAGATCCGGGCTGGACCCTCCAACATTTGCGGTACATACCGCACTGCCCATCGGCGGCTGCCACCAGCGATATGCACCGCTGTGACATAGTCTGTCAGCCAGTCCTCTGGCTTAGTACTGCCATCATATGTCTTGGCACCCCGGGGAAGCTGGAAGTTTGGCACCGGTGCCTGCTTCATTATCCGGGGTCCAAAACATGCTGAACCCGGCGGGCCTTGCTCCTCCAGGAGCTCAGACAGATAGATTCTGTCAAGCTTGTTGCGGACGTCATGCGCCGGCAGCTGGCGATTTCCCAGCCTAGCACCGAGTGCACCCTTGGGCGCCCGGTCTCCGAATCTTGTGTACCCGGCCCGCTCCATGGCCGAGTAACCATCATCGTATCGGTCGGCAGCCTGTTCGGCATTCCCGGCACCAAGTCGTTGATGAGGTGGGTTAGGTGCCGGATACCGAGGTGGCTGGCCCTGATTTGCTGGGTTGACCCGGCTGACTCCTTGCCTGCCTGGTGCGGGTTCTGGGGCTCCCTGACCGGCATGGCCTTGCCCGGCAATCTGCTTTCCGGCATAGACCGGATCATAAGCTTGCAGCTGCTTGTTTTTACCAGAGTTTACACTCCGGTCACGGCTTCAGCCGACATACGGCGACGAGGCCTGTCCCTTGGACATTGCCCCGGCACCACCATTCGAGTGGATCTACCGAGATCCACCTATATCTGGGTTTGCATTCCGGAAGGCCTCATTCTGGCGATTGGCGATAGCTACTAGCTCGTTTACCCGGTCTTGCTGCCTACGACGAGCATCACCGGATAAGTTAGGTAACTCGGCTGCGGCTGCCTCTGCAGCCCTAAGGTTCTTGCCGGGAGTGCTATACTTCGGCCTGTCTGCCGACACATGACTAGCAGTTCTACTAGATTTGGCTCTACCATCTCTAGCTATCTCGGCATTGAGGTCTCTGCCTCGGTTGCGCACCTCATCTATGCGACTAACAGGATTTGCTACCGGAGTAAAATCATGAGCCTTGTTATACTCACGGAGAGAGATGTCAAACTCTTGCCTGACTCGGGCCACCTCTAGAGCCTCCTCAAGTATGTCCTTGTGCTGCTGATCCAGCTCCGCCTGAGCCAGAGCAGCATCTGCACTCGGAGCCACTGGGGTTGCCAGCTTCTCGATCACGTCCTGACGAGGACTCGGCATCACCGGCACACGCGATGTACCGACCTGCACCGTGCGGTTCTCCGGCCTCTCCAGCGGCGGGCGTGCCGTCCTGGTGGACCTGTTGCTGACCTCGGTCTCTCCGGCTGTGGCAATGCCCGCACCAACGACTGGAGCAGTCATCATGACCTTCGCGCAACTAGCGGGGTGAGCGGTACGCCGGCCGCAAGCTGCGCAGACTGCGGGAGGATCCGCAGCGACCTGCACCCTTTCGGGAAACCGAGAGGGAAGCTCGGTGGCGACGTAGACCATGAGCGAGCCGAACTCGATGAGGCAGCCGTTCCGGGGCAGCGGCCTGCTGCCGAAACAGCACGCGTTGTCGCTGACGACGTTGAGTGAGCCGAACCTATGGACAAGGCCACAGAGAACGCGCTCACCCGAGGCAATGAAGGAGCCCGTCCAGATGAACACACCAGCCAGCGCCGCTGCTGGCCCCACGGTGGGCGCCAACTGTCGTGGTGGTGCACAGACAAATGCCATAGGTAGGCTTATCTTGGGGCCGATGGACACTGGAGCTACCGGGGAGGGCTAGCGCGTGTAGAGACGCACACAGAAACACACAGACACACACGGTTTTACCCAGGTTCAGGGATCTCGTGAGGAGATAAAACCCCTACTCCTACTTGTCTGATCTATATATGGTGGATTACAACTGGGCTACAAGATGCTCCTTGAGCTGTGCATGAAATGCTATGAATTGAGGTAAGGGAGAATCAACTGCGCTCTCTACCGAGTCTCGGTATGGCTCAGCAGCTCTCTGGTGTGGAAAGTCTAGAGTGTTCTTGTGTGAGGTAAAATTTTGAGCGTCCCCGTAAGAGGAGCCCCTGGTGCTCCTTATATAGGGAAGCCCAGGGCACAAGTTAGGGCTGATGTAGGTGCTGACGTAGGCAGTACTGTGGCCACGACTGGCCTCTGACTGCTTCCGTCACCCCTGCGTGGGATGTCCAATCTATCAACTCCGGTGCACTGCTCCCTGTACCACTTCGGTCAGCAGCATGGAGACCTGACTCCCCATACCGTGACCTCCGAGTCAAGGGTTAGGCAGCGCGTCATGTCATGCCAGTGGCATGACGCCTGCCCGTGATTGTAGGGACAAGACGTGAGCCTTGACCATGCACCGAGATAAAACTTCCTCTTCTCTTATCTGGCATAGGCATGCCAGATACTTCATAACTCGGTTTCACCTTCCCTGCACATAAGAAGAGCAAAGGAGAGGATCCGACATATAACTTGTATGATCCGACATTCGTGTATGTCGGCTAGCCTTGACCCGGTTGACTCCGGGTATGTCCATACGGTATGTCGGTTAGCGTTGACCTGGTCAACTCCGTGTCTGCGCATATCTCATCATCTTGACCCAATTCGGGGGTTGCCCCCCGACAGCATTCATTCATATCCATAACTTTTGCACACAACCATCAAATACCGTTTGTGAACATGGACTCCCCTCTAGTGGTCAAAACACCAGGCTCTAGTTGGCACACTAAATGGATTGCTCCGGAGGTCCAGATTACCATAGGCTATTAGTCCTTTCCGTTCTCGCTGATGGCCCTGAAGTCAGATAGTCTAGATGTTATTCTGGGCATGGACTGGCTAGTCAAATATTAGGCCAACCTGGACTGTGCTGCCAAGTCTGTCACAGTGATCCACCCAACTGTCGGGCGGGTGAGATATTGGTCACCTTCGTCCGCAACTCCATCCTCTGCCACTCCTCTCTCGCCGGAGATCAGCCTATGTTTCCTGGAAGGAACCACCCAACCGGAAATGCATGAGGTTGTTGTGGTGTGTGATTTTCCCGATGTCTTCCCTGAAGAATTGCCTAGCATGCCACCTGATCGAAGTGTGGAGTTTGTCATTGAATTGGTTCCGGGAACGGCTCCAATTTCCAAAAGGCCCTACCGAATGCCAGCGGAGAGCTGACCGAGCTGAAGAAACAAATTGATGAGTTGTAGAGAAGGAATTCATTCGGCCTAGTAGCTCACCCTTTTTATATGGGCTGCCCGGTCATCTTTGTCAAAAAGAGGGATTCAAAGGTTCCTCGTCTGGTGTTGATCCCGTCCTTTGAATGCGGTAACCATCAAGAAACAAGTATCCCTTTTCCCCGAATGTTGGGGTTATGCCGAACAGGTATCCTCACAGAGAAGACTAAAAGCCAACATACCAGGGTGGCCCATAGTGGTGGTAAGCCGGAATCCGGCTTACCGGGCGGCCCAGTATGATGAAGCGCAGGAGGCCCATCCGGCTAAGGGAAGGTTCCAGAAGCCGGCCTGCATTGCGGAAGACTTAGCCCACAAGGCAAGGCCCAAGCCGGATTAGAGTAGAACTCTGTACTTAGGCGGTTAGGTTGCCTCCTGTAAGCCCTAGGTCCGGACGCCTTTATAAGCCGGCCTACGGGACGCCTTAGGGCACGATCTCGATCTACAACTCATACTTTCATTGTAATCGGCGATATTGCCTTATAGTGAATTATAGCAGCACGTAGGGTTTCGCCACCGTTGCGAGATCCGAAGCTGGGTAAACCCTTTGTCATCCCGTCGCCGGAACACCCCACGTCTCCAAAACCCCTCTCTCTACCTAGCTCGATGGCACCCCTGCCGCGGCTAGATTCGACAATACCACGACAGTTGGCGCCCACCGTGGGGCCAGAGATGTCCGGGGTTTCGTTCCGTCCGGGATCTACGGGCGGAGTCGGCGACACCATCGCGGTTCGGCTTGGTGAGCTACTTCGACGAGACAGGAGCGGCCACGTCTTCAACGACGGCTTTTGGACGCCGGCAAAGGAGGATCCCGCCGGCTGGTCCACGGTCTCTATCGGCGGTTTCGACATCTTCGTCGGCTTCACCGCCCAGGCTTTGGACGATCTCGGCTTCACCTCGAGCATGCCCGCCACCCACCCAAGCAACTTCGATGAGGGATCGGATCTGGACTCTGAGGAGATCGCCGATCTGGATCTGGCTTTCGACGCTGACGACGAAGATTCTGAAGACGACGCAAGTTCCAACATGGCGGCGCCGGACTTCCACTTTGTTGGCATCTTAGGAGAATCCGGCTCTAACGAGTCGATGACAGAGCCTGAGTCTATCCTTCCTGCTTTGCAGGCTGGGGCTGATTCAGAAGCCGGATCAGGGGACACTGCCCATATGGAGCAGGACCTCGAATCTGAAGGAGAATCCGACGATTTTAGTCGGAAAGTTGCATCCTGCTTAGGACGCCCTGCCGAGGTTTTGATGGGTGACGTCTCTGGTCCTAAGGACGACCCCAACACCTCGAAAACCGCCAATGGCGAAGAAAGAACTCCAGAAGCCGGAAATCAAAAGGTGGACTTTGTGCCACCACTGGCTCCAATGAAGGGAACTGGTAGATTGCCGGCTGCAGGAGACGACATTGACGCTACGGCCGGCGAAGCAGCAGAGAAGGAGCACGAAGAAAGGATGGCAAAGTACAAGCAACTGCTAACTCCACTTCCTCCTAACGCATCGCTAGCCGACATGGAAAAGCGCCGCGCCGAGCTGGAAGAGCATGCAGCCCAGATAGCGGAGCGCGAAGTTGAGATCACAAACAAGGAAACGGAGTTCATCCGAAAGCAGAGAGAAAAGGGGGCCGACGATGTCTTCCGTCCGGCTCGCGACAAGAATCTGCATAAGAGGTTGGATTTCCGCAGCAAGTGGGAAGCCGACCATGTTAATTCAGTCTGGAGAAAGTACCACCACCGACGTGACCCGGTGACTAATTTGTGTTACTTCAACACCCCAGCCAAAAACATGGAGGCAGCCCAGGAGGTCATGTTCGACAAATCGTTGGACCGTGACGCTCGCCTCAAATATTCGGCTTATCTACTAGAGGTTGCACAACAGCAGCAAAACGACTCGCAAGTAAAGTCAGGACGGCTTGTCGACGACTCTCGTCTTTGCAAATCGACGGCCAACAAGCCAATGGCTGCTGCACCTGCAGACCCAGACGATGACCCAGCCGGTTCAAGCAGCCACAACAAAGGCGGCGACAAGGACCCAAAGGACAAGCAGCCTAGAGGCGCGGAATCCCGGACAGGTTCTTCACGCCATCGTGAGGCTGGTAGAAGCTGGGAAGAGCATCGGAGCCGGGAGCGAAAGGAGGACCCTCGCAAGGAAAAGGCGGCACCACCCCGTCAGGAGCGACGACGTGAGGGGGAAAATCAACCCCGAAGGGAGGATAACAGAGATCATATGCCACCTCCACCGCCGCCTCCACCGCGCAAAGAGGGAGATAACCCTTCCAAGTACATACCCCCTCCACGACGGCAAAAGACTCCAAGCCCTCCGCGTAACGCGAGTCGGGTGAGCCAAAGCCGTCACAGGGAAGAACCAAGGCAAGAAAAGTCGGTTGGAAAACCGCCATCAGCCAATGATGTTCGAAGCCTAATCGAGGAAAGGAAGTCGGCCAGAGATGCCCAATACCTCGGCCCCAAGTGTTTTGGCAGAACAATCAGAGAGCAAATACTACCTCCCACTTTGTCGACCATAACAAAGATAGTGGAGAAGTACAGTGGTACGGCTAATCCTGAGACCTGGCTCTCAGATTATGTCAGTGCCTGCGACATATATCAAGGCAGCGCCGACTCCGCAGTGCGATTTTTGCCCCTGATGTTAACCGGGAGGCACGTATGTGGATTGAAGGTTTGCCGGAAAGGACAGTTCATACCTGGAGTGACATGAAGCGCGTCTTTATTCAGCACTTCCAGGCACATATAAGCGCCCAAAGTCGATTTTCGACTTACAGCGGTGTGTGCAGCAAAAGAATGAGTCCTAGCCGTGAGTTCGTCTCACGATGGAGTGAAATAAAAAACGCTTGTGAAGGCGTCTCAGAAACTCAGGCGATCCATGCCTTCAAGCAATCTCTAAGGAAAGGGACAACTTTTCGCTTCATGATCTATAGCGACGAGTCGGAAACTTTGGGGGGCTTGCTCGCTTGTGCCAACAAGTACGCCGCTGCTGACGATGACAACAGGGAAGACGGTGAAACCCGCCGACGCGAGTCCGGGAAAAAGAAAGTTGAAGACCAAGCAGGCCCTTCTCACGAGGTTGCTGCCGCTTTGGTAAGGGCGGCTCAAGCAATAGCAAGTGGCAGGGCAAGAAGCCAGCAAACAACCAGTCATCCCGAACCGCAGCGGTGAAGTATGATGACATCAAGCACAATCCCTGTGTTCATCATCTAAGGCCGGATGGATCGAGCTCCCATACGATCCAGCAATGTCACATCAATCGGGACATTGCCAAGGATCCCAAAGCCGGCAAGTCAAGGAACAAGCGCAAGTCCAGAAAGGACGACAAAGAGAAGGAGGAAGCTGCTTCGGAATCTGATGGTGCAACCTCCAAAGAAGGAAAAAGCAGCAAGTTCCCTAAGCATGCTGAGAGCCTCATCATCAACCTGGCAACAGATTCGTCTCGCAAAGAAAAGGCGGCTTGGCGAGAACTTAATGCTACGGTGCCTGCGGTGCCGCAATATTTGGATTGGTCCGACACACCCATCACGTGGGATCGCAGCGATCATCCGACAGAGTTCCTGCAAAGCGCACCTACGCTTTAGTCGTCAGCCCTATAGTCGACAAATACAAGTTGACAAAGGTGCTCATGGATGGTGGAAGCAGTATCAACATACTCTATGCCGCAACATTGAAGAGGATGCGCCTCTCCGAGTCACAACTCACCCACAGCACTGTGAAGTTTCATGGGATTGTGCCGGGACGACAAGCCTCTTCGATGGGACCAATCACCCTGAAGGTCACCTTTGGCGGAGCTGATAATTTTTGGACTGAGGATGTCTCCTTTGAGGTGGTACCATTTAAAAGTGCATATCATGCAATCTTTGGACGTCCGGCTTTCGCCAAATTTATGGCTCGGCCCTGCTACATATATAGCAAGCTGAAAATGCCGGGACCCAATGGGATCATCACAGTCAAGGGAGACTTCAAGAAAGCAAAGGAATGTGAGGCCACCAATGCCGTCCATGCTGAAGAACAAATATGCAAGGAAGAATTGGAGGATCTCAAGAAGACAATGAGTCCTAATGAGATGCCGGCAACTGAAAAGCCGTCCTCTAAAGTCGACTCAAGTTTCAAACCGAAGGATGACACCAAGAAAATCAAGCTCTCAAAAGATGATCCGACAAAGGAGGCCATCATCGGTGCCGGCCTCGACGACAAATAGGAAGGCGAGCTCGTCAAGTTTCTCCGTGAGAACCGGGATATTTTTGCTTGGTCACCATCTGATATGCCAGGTGTCCCGAGGAAACTTGCCGAGCACTCCTTAAAGGTCAATAAGGACGCAAAGCCGGTCAAACAAGGCCTCCGACGGCTCGGAAATGAGAAGCGCAAGGCGGTTGGAAAGAGATCCTAAGGCTCACTGCCGCCAAATTCATCCGTGAAGTTGTCCACACTGATTGGTTGGCAAATCCCGTGCTTGTCCCAAAGAAAAACACCTCTGAGCTACGTATGTGCATTGATTTCACTGGCTTAAACAAAGCCTGTCCTAAGGATCCGTTCGCCTTACCGCGTATTGATCAGGTCATTGATTCAACTGCCGGCTCAGAGATGCTATGTTTTCTGGACGCTTATTCGGGTTACCATCAGATTAAGATGAAGGAGTCAGATCAAATCAAGACGTCCTTCACCACGCCATATGGCAATTACTGCTATGTCACAATGCCTTTCGGCTTAAAGAACGCCGGTGCTACTTACCAAAGGTGTATGCAGCGGTGTTTGGACAAGCAGATTGGCCGCAATGTTCATGTCTACGTTGACGACATAGCGGTCATGTCGAAGAAGCGTGGCGATCTTATCGCCGATCTGTCGGAAACCTTTGCAAATCTAAGGGAGTACCAGATGAAGCTTAATCCGGCAAAATGCGTCTTCGGAGTACCCGCAGGCAAGCTTCTGGGCTTCATTGTTTCTCAAAGAGGAATTGAAGTTAACCCGGAAAAGATAAAGGCGATTCAGAACATCGAAAGGCCGACTTGTCTAAAAGACATACAGCGGCTTACGGGTTCCGCCGCGGCTGTAAGCCGATTCATTAGCCGGCTTGGTGACAAAGCACTGCCATTATATAAGCTCCTCAAAAAGTCGGACAATTTTGTTTGGACAGAGGAGGCAGAGGCAGCTTTGGCACAGCTGAAGTATACATTGACACATGCTCCAATCTTGGCAGCTCCAAAGGAAAAAGAGCCTCTTCTCCTCTATATGTCGGCCATGAATTTCGTGATAAGTGCCGTCATTGTAGTGGAGCGCCTGGAGGAAGGGAAGCAATGGCCGGATCAACGCCCTGTCTATTTCATTAGCGAGGTATTCTCAGATTCAAAGCAGCGCTACCCTCACTACCAGAAGTTAGCCTATGGTGTATTCTTTGCCGCCAGAAAGCTACGGCATTACTTCCAGGATCACACAATCACGGTGGTCAGCAAAGCATCCATTAAAGGACGTCATCAACAATGCCGACGCAACGGGCCGAGTCGCCAAATGGGGCATCGAGTTAGCAGCTTTGACATCCAGTATAAGCCGAGGACCGCCATCAAATCTCAAGTTCTAGCCGACTTTGTTGCAGACTAGACAGAGGCGATGGAGAGCACACCTTTTCCGGATTCTCAATACTGGATAATGCACTTTGATGGCTCGAAGATGAAGGAAGGCTCGGGGGCTGGAGTAGTGCTAAAATCGCCTAAGGGTGACAAGCTCAGTTATGTCCTCCGAATCCACTTCAACGCCACCAACAATGTAGCAGAGTATGAGGCTCTCCTCCATGGCCTTCATATGGCTAAGGAGTTGGGAGTAAAACGCATCCTCTGCTATGGCGACTCGGATCTTGTGGTACAGCAACTGGATGGGTGCTGGGACACAAAAAGTCCCACAATGGCGGATTACAGGAGAACAATCGATGAATTCGGCAGATGCTTTGCCGGCTTAGAGGTCCGACATATCTCCCGACATGACAATGAAGCTGCTAACGCTTTGGCCAAAATAGGCTCCAGGCAGAAGGCAGTGCCCCCAGATGTATTTATCCACCATCTACATAAGCCGTCCATCAAAGGCGGCGACGAAGATTATCCCTTGTCGGCAGAGTCAGTTCATAGTGTGCTTGGTAACCCCAGATTGGACCACGCCCTACATTGATTTCCTGTTAATAAAAAACTACCCAAGGACGACGAGTTGTTGAGCCGTCAAATTGAGCGCCGAGCAAAGCGTATACGATTATTGACGGACAGCTTTACAAAAGGAGCACATCCGGGATCTTCAAAGATGCGTCTCTCTAGAGGAAGAGCGGCAAATCCTTGAGGAAATCCACTCTGGCGAATGTGGGCATCACGTGGCGGCAAAGGCGTTGGTCGCTAAGGCGTTTCGGCACGGATTCTTCTGGCTAACGGCTAAGGAGGATGCTATCAACATTGTCAAGACTTGTGAAGGATGCCATCGCTACGCAAAGCAGGTTCACTTGACGGCTCAGGAGCTCCGGACGATCCCTATTACTTAGTCGTTCGCGGTCTGGGGGCTCGACATGGTGGGACCTTTCAAACGGCAAGAGGAGGCTTAACTCACCTGCTGGTGGTGGTCGACAAATTCACAAAGTGGGTGGAGGCAAAGCCCATCAAGAAACTCGATGGAGCTACAGCTACAAAGTTCATCGTCGAGATAACTACTCGATTCGGCATACTGCATAGCATTATCACTGACAATGGCACAAACTTTGCCGTCGGTGAGCTATCGAAGTTTTGCAGCCGATCAAAAATTCGGCTCGACGTGGCATCGGTGGCACACCCGCAGTCCAATGGACAGGTAGAGCGCACTAACGGCATTATTCTGCAGGTATCAAGCCGAGGCTTGAAACTCTTTTGCATCAAGCAGCCGGCGCTTGGGTTGATGAATTGCCGGCAGTCTTATGGAGTATTCGTACTACCACAAATAGATCAACCGGCTTCACCCCTTTCTTCCTTGTTTATGGTACAGAAGCGATACTCCCAACCGACATGATCCACGATTCGCTTCGAGTCGCAGCCTGCGTCAAAGAAGACGCAAAAGAAACACGTCAAGACGGCTTAGATATCCTGAAGAAGAAAGAGAGCTAGCTCTCCAACGATCCGCCATTTATCAAAAGATCTACGTCGCTATCAGAGCCGTAGAGTGCGGAATCGGTCTTTTCGGGAAGGCGACTTAGTGCTTCGGCTTGTGCAAAGCCGGCAGCACAAATTATCCCCTCCATGGGAAGGACCTTTTGTTATCAGTAAAGCACTGAAAAACGGGTCATACTATCTCCTCGACTTAAGGGATTCAAAGAAAGATCCCAGGAAGAAAGGTCGCAAGAGGAAAAGGCTTGTAGATGACGACTTAGATGAGACGAAATGTCCTTGGAATATCGCTCAGCTACGTCCTTTTTACACTTAGCAAATTATATTGTAACCATGTCAATGTGATCATGAAATAAAAATTGGCTTCTCTCATGTGAAATTCGAGAATCTGTACCATCCTTTATTTCCCAATGATCTTATTGCTATCATCTGTTTACCCGAAATTGCCTATGTTGCTTGTTGGTAAACTATCTTTCATGTTGAATCCGCCTTAAGGTGATGAAAAAACAACGTTTTGCCAAATTAATGTTTGTCTGCTAGCTTTTTGCGCCGGGTTGCTTCAAAGCGTTTAGGCACCGAAAGGCGGCACTTGTTCTGAGTCTAAACAGATTGGTCATTGCGTACCCTGTGCTCAGCAAGTTTGCTTCGCAATAGGTTGCCGGCGTTTAAAGGCTAAGGTGTCAAGGCCAGAATAAACTGAGGCATAAAAATTGCAAATTTGCAATATAGAAGCTGATTAACATACCGCAAAAGGCTTAGTTGTTTCTAGACATATATATTGTTTGGACAGCTTACATCTTGCCAATTACATTTTCAGGATGGCCGGCTCAGGGAGCAAGTTCGGCTCATGAAGATTTGTTCGCTTCCTCGCCGTCATCATCAGACTGTACGGGAGTTGGCGGGCATGGCACTTCCTTGAAGATGGTGGCCAGGGTGACCATATTGGCAATTTTGCTGGCGTAGCCGGAGACGGAGCGAAGGATCTTCTTGCATTCTTGATCGTCCAGCGGCGTGACAGGCTTCTGCCTCCGGGTAGTGCGCCATCATTAGGCCCAATGCCGTCTTTGCACCTCCATGAGCACTGGACCGCAACCGTTCGTCAAAGAATGAAGTCGCCTCGTCCAGTTCGGCCTCCAAACTTGCAAGGTCCGTCAAGGGTTCGGGGTTGCCGGGAAGGAATTTCTCGACAAGCTTTCTTCCCGAAGAAAGTATCTTCGGGATAAGCTCCCCTACTTCCAAGATCCGGTCAAGCCGGTTTTCCGCTGTTAGCTCATGGACATAACCCGCCGGGGCTGCAAAAAGGCGAAGTTCAGTTATATTTGGCTAAAACAAGAAAGCAATGAGTTTGAGTTTTTTCAAAACTTACTCAGAAGCTGGTTGTCGATAGCCAGCGATTCGTCGAGGCGCTTGTCAAGCCGATCCTGGACTTCATGAAGGGCATCCTTGTGACTCTGCCTTTCTGTTTCCAGAATCTGTTTGGCTTTGGCAAGGTTCTTCTTGGCTGTCTCCAGCTCCGCCGCCATTGATTGATTAAGCTTATTCAGCTCAATGTTTTCGTTGCGGAGCCGGTCGATGCTGCCTGCGCTCTCGGCAAACTCCTTGGCTTTGGTGATGGCATCTGCAAGACAAAATGTCAGCGGTATAAAAGCAAGCCTGATATTCAAAGTTAAGGATTCGGCATTTGTACCTTGGTACTGAACTCGGTCTGCCTCAAGCCCGTCGATGATGGCGTCTTTGTTCGCCAGCTCAGTCTTTAGCCGGCGCATCTCCTGGTTTCGCACACCCAAACATTTGATGGTTTCAGCGCCAATTTTTCGGTGGATCTGCGTAAGGAGTTGCTAAAGGCCTAAAGCTATATTGACAAGCTGAAGTGGCTACAGAACGACATTTCATGGCTGGGGGGCTAAGCATATGCATACGCATTAACTCGAATCACTATGCCGGCTAGTTCTTATAACTTAACCCGGCATAGTGCTCGGGGCTACTGGGAAGATGTGTACCTGATAATGCTCGCGGAAAAGGTGAAAGTGCATGGTTGCTCCCAAGCATGGTTTGGTAATTAATGACAATCTCTATGGACTAATATTTGTATTGAGCTACATTTGTAGGTGTGTCCATTTGAGTTGCTTGATCTCCATTTGTTGGAATCAAGGTTAAGGGAAGAAAAGATTTGTGTTGATCAAGGCTAAGTGCGGGCTGATCGACACTCAAGTCCAAGTGAAGATATGCCGAAGAGTGATTTCCCCATCTTGGTGTATGGGGGAGCATCATGTGATTCTTCACCAAGCGAAGCGCAATCAAGAAAGGTGATTCGTCTTGAGTAGATGAAGATCGTCTTCAACGACCTCAAGTGGATTAATGCGCAAGGCAAAGGTATGATCTTGGTAGGGCTTTTATTTTACCGGTCTTATGATGTTAGTTGAGAGACCGGGTTATAAGATAGATAGCCGTTCTATCAAGAGGGGCTCTCGACCGAGTATCATGATCGTATCGTTCATGGAGAGCTCAAACCTTTGCATCCTTACAATCATCTTTATTGGTTCTTATTTGGCTCTTATCGTAGTGTGGTCTTGGTGCTTGTCGTGCTTGTCATGACAAGGCTAAGTTCACCGAAACCGTTTTCATATGCGTCTTATTTTGCATTTTCGGTTTGTAGATTTTGCCGGTTCATCCGTGTGGAAGGTTTCACCCTTCCAACCCTCCGCACAATCTCCTTTACTTGTTTTCATATTTTCAGTTTTTTTAGGGTAAGCTCTTGTCGTCCTCTTTCCAACAAAATTGGATTCACTCGATTCGGACTTCATTTGCAAAATTATGGCAATTCTGGTTTTCTCTGTTTTGATCTAGCCCGGAGATGGTCCGGAGTCTCCGGTCACACCGGAGTCTCCGCCCCAAATGATCGGAGTCTCCGGTCCCCTACTTTTCGCTGCCGAATGAGTTTGTGTGGTGCGGTACTGGACTGGGTCCGGAGGTACCCCGGAGATGGACCGGAGTCTCCGGCCCACCGGAGTCTCCGGCCCAAGGGACCCGGAATCTCCGGCCCTAGGTTTCCTCAGCTCGTTTGCGTCTTTATGGTGCGGTACTCGATAAGGGTCCAGAACACCCCCGGAGAAGGTTCGGAGTCTCCGGCCTGGCCGGAGTCTCCGCCCCTCTGGACCGGAATATCCGGCCTTCCCCGATGACCCGGTGTACCGGAGCCTGGCCGGAATGTCCGGCCCAGGCCGGAGTCTCCGGCCCAGTTACACCGGAGTCTCCGGCCTGAAAAGGCTGTAACGGCTAGTTTTTGGGGAGGCTATAAAAGCCTCCTTCTTCCCCAAGAGCTGGCTGCTCACCTTGCTCAGCTCATTTCCTCTCTCCTCCATTGTTGCAAAACTGTGAGCTTGATTCCTCTCAATCCCTCAATGATTCTTGCCCAAACTTAGGGATTCAAGAGAGGAGATCTAGATCTACACTTCCATCTATCAAAATCTCCTCTAAGTGAGGGGAACCTAGTGGATCTAGATTTGGGGTTGCTTTGTGTTCATCCCCTTTGTTCTTCCTCTCTTATTCCCTCCATAGCATTAGTTGCTTTGGTTGGAATTTGAGAGTGAAGGATTTGACCACTTAGTGTGTTCTTGCCTTTTGCATTAGTTGCATCGGGTTGCTCTCTCCACGGTGATACGTGAAGTTGAAGGTTGAGGAGCTTGTTACTCTTGGGTGCATTGTGTTCCCAAGAGCTTTGTGCCTCTTGGGTGCATTGTGTACCCTAGACGGTTGGAGGTGCCGCGAAGACTTCGGTTGTGAAGCTTCGGCACAATTTGGGAGCCCCCAATTGAGTTGTGGGTGTGTGGCCCAAGAATGGTGTAAAAGGGCTCCGGAATCCGCCTTGAAGGATTCCGATAGTGGAAGGTGAACCAAACCCTTGGGTGCGGTTCATCGGAGAATAGGGTGAGGCCTTTGTGGCATCTTGAGTAGGCCTCTTGTGGCGAGCTCACACCCCTCCAATGAGACGTAATCCCTTAACAAAGAGGAACTCGGGAATACATCCTCGTCTCCGCGTGCCTTGGTTATTTCTATACCCGAGCTTTACTTATGCAATTTACATTGTGACAGCCTTTGTGCTTGAAGTTCATATCTTGCTTTCACCTTGTTTCTTGAATTGCTTAGCATAAGTTGTTGGTGCACATAGGTGAACCTAGAATATTAGGTTGTTGGCTTGTTAATTTAAACACATAGTTTTATTCCGCAATTATCAAGCCCCTAATTAGAAAAAGTGTTAATCGCCTATTCACCCCCCCCCCCCTCTAGGCGACATCCGGGACATCGTTTGTTCTTTCAATTGGGTTGTCTCTCTTGTTTGGCTTTACCGCCTAGAGAGTAAAGATGTCGTCTAGTGATTTAGTGCACAATTCTATGTTTATATTCAATGGCACAAATTATAATGTTTGGAAAACTCATATGCTTAGTCACTTACGGGGTTTGGACCCCAATATTGAGTGTATCTTAGATATAGGTTTTTCTGCTCCTAAGGATTACGAAAGTACGACTTTATAGGATGAGAAAAACTTATATCTAGATGCTCTAGCTTCTAATGAGTTTTGCAAATTTGTTAGTGTTGTAGTTTTTGAGTCAATCATGCCTCTCTGGGATGCTCATGAGCTTTGGACCAAGCTTCAAGATAAATATGGAGTGTCCAACTCAATTGAGGATGATTGCTCTCCTTCCACCTCCAGCCGTGACGAGTTCTCGTCTTCATCTACTTCACCAAAATGTTGTAAGCCACAAACTAATGTGATGGTGAGTAGTGATAGGTTTTGCAATATTGATAGTGAGCTCATTTTGAAGACCTTTTATCTCTATCTTGTTGCAATGCCTCATCTTTGGACTTAAACTCTTCTAGCACTCCTAATGTCATACATGCTAGTGTTGATAGTCCTTGCATATCATCCAAAAATTGCTTAGATAAATATCTTGATGATATGCTTGCTTTATCTTGTTCCCATGATAAAAATGCTTGTGTTCCCTCTAACTTTTGCATGAACAATAATGTAGAGGAAACCCAATCAACTATGGAACAAGATGTGAACTTGAGTAGTTCAAAAATTATTTGCTCATCTTCAATCCACATCTCATTGCCTTATGGCTAAATCTTCTTCTAGTAATAACAATGGTAATGATCATGATAATGATAATATTGAAAAAGAAGATGATGTGGAAAAGGTTAATGCTCTCCTACAAAATAAAGGTCTAATGATTCTTAAATTCCTCCCTAACAATAAAAATGCTCAAGCTATTCTCTTTGAAATTATGGAGGCGCTAATTGAGCGCGGGGAGACTATTGAGGCCTTGGAAGCAAGTCTTGAAGAAAAGGGTAAGATCGAAAGAGATGATGCTATGGAAAAGGCATCGTTAGAAGATGCTCTTGAGGAAGAGCATGAGACTCGTGCTTCTCTAGAGGAGAAACTAAAATCTATCGAGGAGTCTGATAATGAAATAATTGCTAAAATCATTAAAGAACGTGATCATGCTCATGCAAAATATAAAGTGTTTAAAATGGAAAATGCTAGATTAAATAATGAGCTTGAAAAGTTGTCTTCTTCTATTCCTAAGGTCAATGATGCTTGTGCTACTAACTCTATTCTTGTGAAGCAATTACCTTGAAGGAGAATGTTGAGCTAAGGGCTCAACTTGAGTTGCTAACTAGCAAGTATAGGGAGTTAGAAGAAAGTCATAAAAAGATATCTAGCTCTAATAATGATCTTCTAGCATCCTATGCTAGTCTAAAGTTAGCTCATGAGGCCATCACTATGAAGGTAACATCTAGTGAGCCTCATGTGGATAATAGCACAACCGTAACTAAAAATGCTATATTGCCATGTGCTAGTCCTAGTAGTTCATCCACTAAAAATGTTGGTACATCATGTGATGAATTACTTGCTTTGCCTTGTTGCTCTAACAATGATGCATCTACCTGCTCTAGTTCTTGTGTTATCACTAACCATGTAGACAAAAGAGGAGAGCTCAAGGACCAAGTCACTTCTTTGAAGAAAGGCTTGGAAAAGCGTCATGAGGGGAAGAGGGCACTTGACAACATGTTGAGTGTGCAACAATCCACAAATGACAAGAGTGGACTTGGATTCAACTCCAACATCAAGAACAAGTCCAAGGTTGAGAAGAAGAAGGGCCAAGTACAAGTCAAGAATCCGGCCAACATCATTTGCTTCAAGTGCAAGGTTGAAGGGCACCATGTTCGTGATTGCCCAATAAAGAAGAAGAAGCCTCTTAGTGAGAAGCAACTAGGGAAGCGGCCTCTTGTTCAATCTCGTGCTCAACCACGAGTTGAACAACGGCCACCTCCTAAGAAGACTCAAGCCAATGCTCCTCAAGTTAAGGAGCCTAGGAAGAAGAAAGAGAAGAGTCGGTGTTGCTACCTTTGCCGCAGCAAAGGTCATTTTGCTTCTTCATGCACTAACGGTACCTCATCCTCTCCTATCATAATTGATGATGCATATTCTCTTAGGAAGGATAGAGTTGGCAATGTGTTTGCCAAGTATGTAGGGACTCAAAGTGGTGTCAAGAAATGCACCATTTGGGTTCCCAAACCTATTGTGACTAACCTCTTAGGACCCAACTTGGTTGGGGACCAACAAGCTTCAACTTGATCAATAGGTGATTGTGGAGGACATTGGTGACTTGGCTATTTGTGAATAATTAGGGGATCTTCATGGTTTTATTTCTCAAGCCAAGTCAATTGGATTATCACATATCTATCTCTTATCCAATGCTTCCTCCTTGCGGTAACTTGTATTTAATTCATATATACATTGAAAGTTGCTTGCTCCCTTGCATGTGTTAGTTTTGTTCCTAGCATGTGCTTGTATATGATATGCTACTTTCCTACTTGTCTTGTTATTCAAGGTTGTGTATGATAGTTGTATATCATGTATGTGTAATTTGTGTGTTGAGCTTTATTGAATCTTGTGTTGATTTCATTTGGCTCTTTTGAGATATTAATGGACTATCCCATTTTGGGGGAGTGATGTGCTTTGTGCACTTCACAAACCTAAAAATGTGTGTACATGAGGCACACCACCTAGTATTGATATTTCAATATTATCTAGCTACTATGTGGTATGTCATATTCATGAGAAATTCAAATTCTACAATGTCCATTAATTTCTCTAGTTGGTTTATTTGCCTCTTGTTTAAAAATAAAATGAATCATCACATTATGGGGGAGTAATAAGCTATGTGCATATTACAATCCCATAAAAATGTGAACATTTGAGGTTTGCCACTTAGATTTGATATTGTACATTATCACAAGTTCCAATTTTCCTTTGTGGTTACCCTTTGGTTCTTGTTTGTGTGAGTTTGCTTGGTGTGGTTTTTCTATAATATACATTTTCATATATTATGTGAGAAACCATTTGTTTCATCTTATTTTAACCATGGCATGGCCGGTTGGTTCGAATAGTTGAAACTACCAACAAACCTTTTTCGAAATAAAACGTCATATTTCTCATTTCTTACGTTTTATTTCTTATCTCTTGCCATATGCTTATTTGTTGTGAAGTTGGTCTTGAACATCATTCCTTTATACCACCTAGAAATATCTCTATATACTCCTTGTCCATGACAAGTGATACTAGTAATTGTGGTGGATTTTGTAGACCATCTTCACATTGGCTCTTGCGTTGATTTGTTTTATCTATTGCCTTCCTTGCCTTTTGAATGGATCCTATTTTTCAATTGGTAGTGTTTAGTGTTGTAAATAAAATATGGAGAGTAATGATCCCTTGTGCATGCATTTTGTATTCAAATGCAAATATCAAAAATAATGCATGAATATTGGGGGAGCATTCCTTTTTATTTAGAACACTAACCTATCTATCAATTTTTGATCCCTTCAATTGGCATTTGATTCTTTATCTTGTGTTGGTACCTTCAATTGGTATTAATTGGAATTTAATATCTCCTCCATAGATATTTGTTCCAATTGATATTTATTGTGGGAGTCTTGATACCTTTTTGCTTTATCTTACGTTACTTGATTTCGGTCAAGCTTTATCCTCTTCTTGGTATCTTCTCCTAGTTGGTAATTTTTTTTGTTTTTATTGGTATCTTATTTTCAATTGGTGTCTTATCGATCATTTGTTGTGTTGATTTGATTCCTTTTGATATCACACTTCATGTGTTGATTTGGATTTTGATATAATTTGGACAACCTTTTTGTGTCACACCTTGGTGTGCTCTCTTCTTGGTTGACTTGGTGTTTTTGTCCGAATTGTATCTTGTTTGGTTCTTGTAAGTCTATGTATGCATATTTACTAATATATATTTTATATGGCATGCTAGCCTTTCTTGATCCAATATATAGGGGATACTCCACCGAATCCTAAATCGGCTAAGATGTGCATGAAATTCAATTTCATATCTATATGCACATATTTATGTGGAGTGTTTCCTATATATTGTAGTTTATCTAACTAATATGGGACCCAATGAGTTTAGGAACCATGTTGTACTCTAATTGTGTTTTAGGTACAATGGAGATGCATTGGATGCTTGCCTCATTCATAAGGAAGGTGTTCTCACCGTGTGATTGTCGGAGTCAAGCTTTGATGACAAACCAACTCTCATCATCTTCATCGTCAATGCATCTCGGTAACAAGTGTCCATCTCATGCATACCTTTCTAGTTTCCAACCTTGTGTAGGTTGCCTCTTGGCATGAAAGCTCTTATATGCAATTGTTGTGGTTTTGGCCTTTTCCTTCACTTAATATATCTTTGTGATATGTGTGTTGAATTTGCAAAAACCTTTTCTTCAATTGATATTATTTCTTTGTGATACTTGTTGCCTATTTCAAAGCATCTCCACTATCTCTTGTTCCTTTAGTGATATGTGTGATGCATTTGATATATTTGAAGTTCATTTATATACAATGAGATAAATTTGAGCTATGTGCTATGCTTTTAGCAACAATCTCATTTGTATATTTATGACTTCTCCTTGGATACCTTGTTCTCTTCTTCCCGAACCATTTCGTATGTATATGTTTCTTTGCGGATGTATATCTTCATGGTTTGTCTAATAAGAAACCTATACATATGAGAGAGGTCACCTTTTAGTTGGTATCCTATTTCTTTTTGAGCCACCTTGTGTTTCATCTATAATTCTTTTGTGGCTCCAAATTTGTCTCATGAGTGCTTGTCTTATTGTTTATTGGTATCTTTACACACTCATGTATTTGTTGAAGATCTTTGACTTCATGCCTACCATGGTAAGCATGTTGAATTTCATTTGACCAAATAATCTCACTAGCTTTTGGCATTTTCAATTGGTTTGAGTTTCCAATTGGTATCCCTAAGCTTGTGAAAATATTTCTTTAAAAGATCGTCCGTTTATCTCGGTTGGGCCTATCTTATGTTGAATTTTTGAAAATGGTATCTTCTTATGGCTCAACCACATCTTTGGTGCAAGTGCTATGATTTGCTTTTGCATTATGCACTCTTGTACTTGTTGAGTGTTCTCGATGATTTTGGGGGAGCGAGGATGCCATACTTGTGCACTCCTCAATAGTGTATGAACATTGGGGAGCTTCTCCGGTTTTATTTAGAACTCTCGCTTTGGATATTTTGATTGCTTTTCTCCTTTGTGGAGATGTTTAAAATGAACTCAATTCTTTGTAATCTTTTGATCCTCAATATAGTTTGATTTCCTCTAATTTTTCGTTAAAAGGGATTGTCATCACCTTTATGGAGGACTCATATTATATTGGCTATCTAAATTTTTCTTCCCATTTCGGCAATCGATGCCAATGGGGGAGAAGTTTAGAGGGTTTAAGGGAATTTGGGTTTTATGCTTTTGTTGCATTTGCCATGCATGCGCTTGCATCCTTGCTCGTTTTTCTTGCAAAGATGATCTATTCGTTATATAAACCCTCTTAAAAAGGGATTCTCATCAATTACCAAAATGGGGAGATTGAAAGTGCATGGTTGCTCACATGCATGGTTTTGGTAATTAATGACAATGTCTATGGACTAATGTTTGTATTGAGCTACATTTGTAGGTGTGTCCATTTGAGTTGCTTGATCTACATTTGTTGGAATCAAGGTTAAGGGAAGAAAAGATTTGTGTTGATCAAGGCTAAGTGCGGGTTGATCGACACTCAAGTCCAAGTGAAGATATGCCGAAGAGTGATTTCCCCATCTTGGTGTATGGGGGAGCGTCATGTGATTCTTCACCAAGCGAAGCGCAATCAAGAAAGGTGGTTCGTCTTGAGGAGATGAATATCGTCTTCATCGACCTCAAGTGGATTAATGCGCAAGGCAAAGGTATGATCTTGGTAGGGCTTTTATTTTACCGGTCTCATGATGTTAGTTGAGAGACCGGGTTATAGGATAGATAGCCGTTCTATCAAGAGGGGCTCTCGACCGAGTATCGTGATCGTATCGTTCGTGGAGAGCTCAAACCTTTGCATCCTTACAATCATCTTTATTGGTTCTTATTTGGCTCTTATCGTAGTGTGGTCTTGGTGCTTGTCGTGCTTGTCATGACAAGGCTAAGTTCACCGAAAACCATTTTCATATGCGTCTTATTTTGCATTTTCGGTTTTGGAGATTTTGCCGGTTCATCCGTGTGGAAGGTTTCACCCATCCAACCCTCCGCACAATCTCCTTTACTTGTTTTCATGTTTTCAGTTTTTGTAGGGTAAGCTCTTGTCGTCCTCTTTCCAACAAAATTGGATTCACTTGATTCGGACTTCATTTGCAAAAATTATGGCAGTTCTGGTTTTCACTGTTTTGATCTAGCCCGGAGATGGTCCGGAGTCTCCGGTTCACACCGGAGTCTCCGCCCCAAATGACCGGAGTCTCCGGTCCCCTACTTTTCGCTACCGAATGAGTTTGTGTGGTGCGGTACTGGACTGGGGTCCGGAGGTACCCCGGAGATGGACCGGAGTCTTCGGCCCACCGGAGTCTCCGGCCCAAGGGACCCAGAATCTCCGGCCCCAGGTTTTGTCAGCTCGTTTGCGTCTTTGTGGTGCGGTACTGGATAGGGGTTCGGAACACCCCCGGAGAAGGTCCGGAGTCTCCGGCTTGGCCGGAGTCTCCGCCCCTCTGGACCGGAATATCCGGCCTTCCCCGATGACCCGGTGTACCCGGAGCCTGGACGGAATGTCCGGCCCAGGCCGGAGTCTCCGGCCCACTTACGCTGGAGTCTCCGGCCTGAAAAGGCTGTAACGGCTAGTTTTTTTTGGGGGGGGGGGGGGGGCTATAAAAAGCCTCCTTCTTCCCCAAGAGCTGGCTGCTCACCTTGCTCAGCTCATTTCGTCTCTCCTCCATTGTTGCAAACTTGTGAGCTTGATTCCTCTCAATCCCTCCAATGATTCTTGCCCAAACTTAGGGATTCAAAAGAGGAGATCTAGATCTACACTTCCACCAATCAAAATCTCCTCTAAGTGAGGGGAACCTAGTGGATCTAGATTTGGGGTTGCTTTGTGTTCATCCCCTTTGTTCTTCCTCTCTTATTCCCTCCATAGCATTAGTTGCTTTGGTTGGAATTTGAGAGTGAAGGATTTGACCACTTAGTGTGTTCTTCCTTTTGCATTAGTTGCACCGGGTTGCTCTCTCCATGGTGATACGTGAAGTTGAAGGTTGAGAAGCTTGTTACTCTTGGGTGCATTGTGTTCCCAAGAGCTTTGTGCCTCTTGGGTGCATTGTGTACCCTAGACGGTTGGAGGTGCCGCGAAGACTTCGGTTGTGAAGCTTCGGCACATTTTGGGAGCCCCCAATTGAGTTGTGGGTGTGTTCCCCAAGAACGGTGTAAAAGGGCTCCGGAATCCGCCTTGAATGATTCCGATAGTGGAAGGTGAACCAAACCCTTGGGTGCGGTTCATCGGGGAATAGGGTGAGGCCTTTGTGGCATCTTGAGTAGGCTTCTTGTGGCGAGCTCACACCCCTCTAACGAGACGTACTCCCTTAACAAGGAGGAACTCGGGAATACATCCTCGTCTCCGCGTGCCTCGGTTATTCCTATACCCGACCTTTACTTATGCAATTTACATTGTGACAGCCTTCGTGCCTGAAGTTCATATCTTGCTTTCACCTTGTTGTTTGAATTGCTTAGCATAAGTTGTTGGTGCACATAGGTGAACCTAGAATATTAGGTTGTTGGCTTGTTAATTTAAACACATAGTTTTATTCCGCAATTATCAAGCCCCTAATTAGAAAAAGTGTTAATCACCTATTCACCCCCTCTAGGCGACATCCGGGACATCGTTTGTTCTTTCAGAAGGGACATGCCTGCCTCGAAGCTGTCAGCAAAGTAGTTCTGCTGGTCTTCAAGGATCTCTATGACATCAAAGGTGTCATAGGCCTTGGTTTGTTCCGGCTCGTCATCCCGGAGGGTTGTTCCTTTTTTCCGAGGAAGCCGAGGTGCTTTCATGAACCGGCTCATGAACTCCGGCTTAATGCGTCCCTCGTCATCAAAGGCCTCCGCCTTAATCGGAGGAAAGGACGGGGCATCATTAGCCGGAGCTTCAGCCATTGGAGGGGAAGGAGGTGATGTCACCTTTCCTGTCATCTCCGTCCATTGATGAGGAGGGGTAATCCCGGCTCTTCCCAGAGAAGGGCCTGCCGTCAAGGTGCGAGTGCTCTCCTCAGCTGGATTCGGCTTCGAAGCCGAAGGAGTTGGGGGAGGAACGGCGGGAGAGACTTTCTTCCTTGTGGCACACACCTTTACTTTCAAAGGAGCGCCCTTCTTTATCCTGCAAAGATAAAGGGGTTAGAATAGAAGATCCGGCAATATTGCTGAGCGAAGAAGAGATGTGATTAGCCGACTTACTTCTTGCTGGGGATGTTAAGACCAGCGAGAACGTCATCATCTTCGGATGACTTGGCGCCAATTGTGGTTGATTGGCTTTTCCTCTTCCGGCTCTCTGCGGTAGCCGAAGAAAATGAGATGGGCCGCTTTGTAGCTTTGCTGGACGATGATGTGCCAGCAGGCCGAGTGGCGGAAACTCCGGGAATCTGACATATTGCATGTTAGATCCAACAAAAGCAGGCTCGGATCTCTCAAAGAATTGAACTTTTGTTCGACAAAGTACCTTTGGGGGAGGGTTGGATGCCATATACATCGGCATTGATTCTTCATATTGCCGGCCTTCGCCAGGCCGGGCTTTGATAAGCTTGTTGAAGCGAGCCTCAAAGAGGCCCTGCTCCAGGTCTTTTTTACTGATCCGCATGGGATCAGCATTACCCGTGTACTCGCTCATAAGGCGAGCACGATGTTGGAGAGGCTGGATCCGTCTCTTCATCCAGCAAATTATTGTATCCTCCCCAGTTAAGGGAGGAGAGCCGGAAGTTAAATCCGTAATCCTTGCCTGGATGGCGGCAAGGTCTGCCGACATTCACCGGCGGCTTCGTCTTCCAAGAGGGAAGGGGCGTGCCGGCTCTGTCTTCAAAGGGGGCGAGTCCCTGAAGCCTATTTGGGGGGCGCCACGTCGTTGCAGTAAAAGAAGGTGGACGCCCACCCCTTTGCCGAATCAACAATTGGCACCTGAGGGTACCAATCAATGTCCCGGCGCATGTTGAAGCTGATGGAGCCGGCCACCAACAGCTCCTTATTCACAGTTTGCCTCTTGACTAAGAAACACCTTTGGAAGAAGTCTAACCTAGGTTTTATGCCTAAGTAACCTTCAAAGAGTGCTACAAAGCCACAGATGTGTAGCAAGTTGTTGGGGGTGATGTTATGGAGCTGAAGGCCATAATGATCTAGGATCTCTATCAGAAAAGCCGAAGGCGGCAAAGAGAACCCCCTAACGACGTGAGAAGAAATAAGTACCCGTTCATCCTTGATTGGAGTAGGAGAAGGGTCACCCAAGGCAGATCGCCAAGTCGGCGCCGACTCTGAGGACGGATGAATGCCTCCATCGGCCACCATTCCCGTCAGCTCGGCATCGTCCACCACCGAGCAACCCCAGTTGTTGGTCGGGTTGTTGGTGATGCCAGCGTTATCGCCGGCTTCCTCTTCTTCCTCTTCTTCAGCGGCAGCAGATGCCGAAGCCATCGTGTTCGTTGCCTCCGCAGCGGCTTTGGCTAAAGCGATTTCATCACGCCCGGAGTCTGTGGCGGAGACGCTCGCCGGAGCGGGGGAAGATGCAGCAGGAGCGGCGGATGGCGCAGAAACGGCGGCGGCGGTCGCAGAAGCCGCGCCTCCCGTCGGAGGCGCCGAGTCGAGAGGCGAAGCGTCGACGACAGGAGAGCCGGGAAAGCTAGAAGCCATGGTGCACGGTGATGAACTGGAAGAACTTGAGCTCGGGAGATCTGGAGGAAGAAGGAGCTAGGGTTTGCAAATGGCCTGTGGACGCGACGAGGCCGAGGCGACCAGTATTTATAGCGGAGCGCCGAGATACGTGCAACGGTCTGGAGCCGAGGTTTTCGCCACGCGTCACGGGATCGAGCCGTTGGAGACGTTTCCTTCCCTCCGACGCCTCGGTTCCAGCGCGGGAAAAACGGAAACTAGCCCCGCATTCAAAGATACTCCTCCACTCACTCAGCCGGGTCTGACAGAGCTGTCAAATCGACGGACGCGTGTCATTACTCGTCCAAGTGCTTTTCGGCATAAAGAACCGGCACACCGAAATCGACAAAGCTGTTCGGCATGATTGCAGCTTTCTGGGAATGCTGCAAGACTGAAGACGGGTGATGAATTTCCCGGACAACGCTTTGCCGGAAGATTGAAGCCAACCGCTTAAGTACTTGAAGCTTTCCGGGGGCTACTGTTGGGGTTATGCCGAACAGGTATCCTCACAGAGAAGACTAAAAGCCAACATACCAGGGTGGCCCATAGTGGTGGTAAGCCGTAATCCGGCTTACCGGGCAGCCCAGTATGATGAAGCGCAGGAGGCCCATCCGTGTAAGGGAAGGTTCCAAAAGCCGGCCTGCATTGCGGAAGACTTAGCCCACAAGGCAAGGCCCAAGCCGGATTAGAGTAGAACTCGGTACTTAGTCGGTTAGGTTTCCTCCTGTAATCCCTAGGTCCGGACGCCTTTATAAGCCGGCCTACGGGACGCCTTAGGGCACGATCTCAATCTACTTTCATTGTAATCGGCGATATTGCCTTATAGCGAATTATAGCAGCACGTAGGGTTTCGCCACTGTTGCGAGATCCGAAGCTGGGTAAACCCTTTGTCTTCCCGTCGCCGGAACACCCCACGTCTCCAAAACCCCTCTCTCTACCTAGCTCGATGGCACCCCTGCCGCGGCAAGATTCTACAATACCACGACACTTGCGTAGCCACTGCCTCAAGTATCACAAAAATCCAATGTCGATACTTCCAAGCATCCCGACAAATCCTCTTGTTGCATTCTCGGCTAGGATCCGAGCAGTGTCTTCAGCGGTGGGTGGTCGCAAGTACTCTTTTCCAAACACTGCCACCACTGCACTGCAAAACTTGTAAAAACACTCCATGGCGATGGACTCGGCCATGCGTATATAGTCATCTTGCGTATCACCGAGAGCTCCATATGCAAGCATTCTCACAGCAGCCGTGCACTTCTGGAGCGAGGAAATCCTACTGTGTCGGTGCAATCCTTATTGCAGATGAAGTAGCTGTCGAACTTCCGGAAGACATGCACAATCCTAAGAAAAAGCTTCCGGTTCATCCTGAAACGGCGCCGAAATACAGCCTCGCCGTGCAACGGATCATCGACGAAGTAGTCAGCGTACAGAATGCAGTAGCCCTCCATCCGCTGCTATTTCTTGCTCTTGTGGCGCCCAAACGCCGAGCCACCCCGCGCCGCGGCTCTGCAGCCCGCGAGTACAGGCCGGCCAGAGAGGCGAGGACCATCATGTGCTCTTCATCGGCGGCGGCGACGTCGGCTTCCTCTTCCATCAAAGCGGCGAGCATCTCCTCGTCGTTGGAGTGCATCGCGAGCAGGCAAACCGACGAACGCCTCGCGGGCGCGGTGGGCGCGAAGCTGTTGGAGGAGTGGTTGCCACCGGATCACCGCGAAGAACTCGGTCAGCAGGGGAGATTGAGGTTGGTGCGGCGTGTTCGCGGCGGCGGGTGCTCTTTCTAGCGGCGTGGTTGCGACGGAGGGAAAGAGGGGTGGTTGCCGGCGGCAAGGTGGAAAGAAGAAAAGGGACGAATGTGGGCGAGAGGTACGCATTGTCTCTCCGACAGAGCTGGCTCACACGGGCTTTTCCTTCCGTCGGTGCCCCAAATCGAACCCCGGTGCAATGGATTCGGCCTGGAAACGATGGATGGCTTTTCGGTCAAAACCAACGAAAAACAAAGCGCCGGGGGACGACTGGGGGAATTTCTTCCGCCGACCCGTTCGGCGGGGAAAAAGGCGTGCTGATGGGGCTATCGGGGGCTGACTGGAGATGCTCTAAGGCTTCTAGACAGGCAGCTGAGATCATGTCCCAGGAACGGTACGTCATCTCCCTACGTGTCGAGCCCGTCCGTCTCAGCGCGCGCGCACGCTCGGCCGGGTTGTTTGTTTTGGCTCACTCGGCATGACACACCGAGGGCGGCGTGCGTGGGATCATCGATATCGTTGCGCCGAAACGGCAATCAAGACTTGATGACCAAGTGGCAGATCCGGGCCACTTCCGGCGAGGTAGGGAACCCGCGATTCCGTTCCTGGCGGAAGCCACCACGCCGCGCCGTGACGAAAGCCGCGCGCCCCACACGATGAGCACGCCATGATCGATCAATGGGCGTCGTTTTGGCTTTCGTTTCGGCGTCGGGCACACGCGAGCCGTCGAGCTCGACCGTTCCTGGCCGGGGGCACTGACGGCGACCGCACGGCGGCGCCACGCGTGGGTTTGTACAGGCTATGAACATCAGCGGATCTCGGCGTCCGAGCTCCACGTATCGCCGGTGACGGTAGGCCACTCCGGCCGGAATCGAGTCACGTCGATGGTCTTAATTAGAGTAGAAGTCCCGATCGATCGGGTCGGTCGAGGCACTGCCGTGTGCCTTCTCCAGAATCAAAAGGTCGGTTCTTGCGATCCTCCGATCCACAGCGTACTTGATCGATGCGATGCGATGCGATGCGATCCTCTAACACGGCGATCGACCAATAATGGTGGGCTGGCTAACGCTAACCAGGTCGATCGATCGTGCGGATATATTCCAGCTGATTGTTAATTAATTCGCTGACAGCGATGGAAGTATTAGGAATCAAACTCGCGTTTAGACAGACAACATGGGTGCCGCATCAGCTGAACCGGTGTGGTGTTTCGCCTCCATGTTTCAGTCGTACCCGTCGTCAGGGAGCATTATTGCCACCTACAGTAGTTACGACATGCTAGATTTTCCCAAGCTCGAGAGGCCATCCTTCCTTCCCGAGTCACACCGGCCACCGGGATGGGAAAGCTTCGGTCATATATGATCAACCGTCTCGTCCTCCGTCCACAAGCTCATACATAGGCTCGATCACGACGTCCTCGATTCTACGTAGAAAATCTCAATTTGTATTCTCCCGTTCTTGTTCACTATTACGAGTTTTTTTGTTTGGATCGCAGGATTTGAACACACGGCATTTTGACAGGATCGCAAGCGCAAAACAGAGTATTACATAAAACTGAGAGAAGAAAAAAAAAAGAAGGAACAGTCATTTGGATGGAACACAGGAGAAACTCGGAAGAAATATGTCTCGAGCTTACGCGGATGAGCGTCAAAAAGATGCTACATTGGATCTTGAAATTCCTATTAAAAATTTAAAGATGTCATTTCTTTGATCCAAAGGGTTTCTTTAAGGAATAAATCTTGTGCATTGGAATCCTATGAAACTCTTATAAAAAATCCTTCATCACTCCAGAGAGACCTTACATTTGCTCAGCGGAGCATGGATGAGAGACACGTACGATCGAGGGGCCGAGCTCGCTAGCAAAGACGGACACGCACGACGCGCGCGGCGTCGGGCACGTGTGAACCGGCTGCCCCCACCGGCATCTCTCTCCCTGAATGTTCGCTGGCACGAGTGGCCGTCTGGCCGGGCACTTGTTATTACGCCGATGCGGATGCTGCCCTGCCCTCGTGTCGCCTTCAGGTGCCCGGTGGAAACTGGGGCGGGCGGGGGCGCTGGCAATGCGGCCAAATCATTAAGCGTGTAGATTTCATCCGGGTCGACAGGGACGGCCAATAAACTAGTGCTGGCAATGGCGTTTTGCTGCAATGTGCGGCGCCACCGCCACGTACTACCCGAGGGTGTTGTTGAAGCCGTGCACGCTCGATCGTACGTACAGCGGCTGTACGAACGGCCGCCCGGCGAGGGATCTTTCGTGGGAATGGGAATACTTGTGTCCGATCCAAAGTACGGAACTGCTGCATTACAAAACCATTGTTGAGTGGCCGGTGTCGTATTAACAAATCTACGTTTTATCATGTATACGCACGTAAAGTTCCACGTATTCATCTCGACATTCTATGTATGCATGTAAAATTTCGCAAAAAATTCGACATTTGTGTGGCCTGTGTAAAAAAGACAAGAAAAAAAGTCTATTTCACCGCCGAATTTTGTCATTTTTCATACAAGGCACAAAAAATGTCGATTTTACGTGAAACGTCTTTTAGAACACATATGATGTAAAGATGTACGCGTGGACATTTTTTATATTTTGTGACATTTCAAAATACATTTTAAATAAAGGGTGCCGATCCACCCGAGGGCCAACCGCTGCTCCCGTACTTAGGTAGTTCGAATCTACCTTTTGAAAACACACTAGAAACTACGAAAACGGTATGAGTGGGACAGTATACCCTTTTCATAAGACTTAGCAAAACAAAATAGTTTCGAAATCTTACTTTAAAAAGTTATGCAGCTACATATTGAGCTGGATACTTACCCATGAATTTTGATAAAAGAACTATGACCCTTTGTGACGAGTGTAAAAATAAGACTTAACATTTTACTATTTTTACACGGGCCATGATGATCGTATGAAAATTTATAAGCGTAAGTTCATAATTAATCAATGCTTACGTGCATGATTTATTTTGTATGTTTTTTTCAAACTTACAGATACAACTTTTTTACTAAGTCTTAGAGAGTTGGTACATCAGACATGTTTCTGTCAAACAAAAGTAATAATTCCATAAAATGAGAAATGTCTTCATTTCACAAACATTATAGCCTGGAAACAACTCAGAAACGGATGTTTATATCATACATATGCAGCTTCGTATGTCTAGAATGATATTTCTCTACATGAAAAACGAGTAAGGAGTGCTGAAAAAAGTTTTGGAATTTTCTGTCCAGGAAGAAATAGTAGCATTTGAAACTGGAGAGATTTACTTTCTATAGTAAATCCCCAAACAAGGGCTATATCCGAAAAAGAAGCTAGCGGTCAGTTCAAATTCCAACACAATTTTAAGCTTTGTATGTCTAGCTCTAGCATGATGTTTCTGATCTATAATAAATGTGTTAAAGTCCGATCCACTAGCAAGATTCGATGTATGATTCTGTCAATGGTAACACCCTCAACTTCAACCTGGTAAAACTTAGAACATATTGCACAACTTATCCCTACACCAGGAAGCAAAGGGAAGGTTATTAGTCACAAAACAAAATTTGACATCACCAACACCGCCGCCACCTTCAAAATTGGACAAAACCATCAAATATAAATCCGACGATCAGGGGAACCAAAACACCACATACCCCACGATGTCGACCGGGCCAGTCACGATATTCAAACTAAGTCCAGAACAAAGTCGTGGGAGTTTTGTTTGATACAACAACGTCTCCACCATCGGAACATCATCACAGATGGCATACAAACTTGACACGAAGGAAAAAATCAACAACACTTGCGATTGAGATCCACCCCCTCATCTCCTAAGGATGTCACTTTTTTCTGGGTGCTCGCGAATTTCTTCCTCGGTAGTGTATTGTAATGGTCAATTGGTGGTTTGGCAGACTGCCTCCCAAGGGACGTGTCCCAGGCCACAACGCGTTCAAAAATCATACGTTGTCACCTATAGAGGTGGGCGATTCAAACGGCTCTTACAAACTTTTGAGGTTAGTTCAACTTGTTCAAGTTCCGTTTTTTGCAATTTTTCTATAGAATTTTGGAGGAACTTTAAGATGCAAAATGTGGAGTTACAAGATGACGACTGTAGAGGTCTTCCATGCAAATTTTAGATATATCAGAGGACTTTGTCAGTGGTATGTGTTTATAAGTGCCTTCCATCTACTAAAAAATAGACTTCTAGGGGATGAACCACATGTTGTGTTGATAAGGCAAAAAAGAGACCACATAATCTGAGCAAGAAGAACCCAGATTAATTCGGCGATCAGCATTAACCAAAGTCATATCATTTTCAAATGTGTTGATGCTGCGCACCGGCCATTCCATGCAATGATTCTTTTGCACCGTTTAGTGCCCCCAAAGGATTTCAAGTTTCTCCCTTGAAAGAAAAAGAATGTCTAGTTGAAGGACGTGCATGGCCGGCCGTGATCCTGTTTAGCCTTTCGAGGTCACGAAAGATAGGCCATCACTGAGATCATGCTCTAAAGGGCAACTTTGACCTCTTAACTCTTGCCGGTTGTATCTTTCTCCGGCTACTCCAATGGGTCAGCTCTAGCGGAATCATTTGTCTCCTCAAATATCAAAAGCATTGCACTAAAGAATTACAGAAGCTACTTTTCTATTGTTCAGATAATCAAGCTAAATAGTATATACTTGGCATTTCCCAAATGACACAGTTTAGAAGGTCCACGTGTGTAACAATGCCTTTAATTGCTGAACTCCAGCCGTGCTGGACCCACCTTCCAAGTTCTAAACACAGTTGTATATATGCTATCGACTTTGACTAATTTGCATTTGTATAAAAAAGAAACTCAAGACCTCTATGGTTAAACTAATCAATGAAAAAAAAATGACACTCAAGAGCTGTCGACTCAAGGCGTGGGCCATTAATTTAGACCCCCTTGAAAATCCTACCATCTGTAAGAGCTAAATAACGAGCATTATTGTTCGATCATGACGACAAGCTAAATTAGTTAAGATATCTCCACTGCCTGTCACGGAGCCGAGTTCGAAACAGAAGGCAAACTTGGCATTTAGACTCATTAGTTTAGCGGAATCATGAAGCCATAGTCGCTGGCTAGGCGACGATTAAAATACTTCGTTTGGGCAGATGGTTCGCTGACGGGATCACGTCAGGGAGGGGGCTTGTTGTCACGGCCAGCAAAACGGTCGAATGGACACACGGCCAATCAACACGGTTCGTCGCTGTCGTTAGAGCTTCACACTTCCATTCTTCCTGTTATATATTTTACTCCACACATCAAGCTCGGAGATTTCTTTTTCTTCGTATGACCACGCACTAAATACCACTGCTCTCTTGTAGTACTAAACTAAGGTAATTTGGTCCTGAATGATTTAATACAGTACTGTAATTAACAAAGTTGTAACAATACAGGTGCTACAGCCTAGAGCCATGTACTCACAGATGCGAGTTGTAACAATAAAGTTGTAAGAATGCAGGGGTAACACAGAGTGGGTTGTCATGCGGGAAGTCCAGATCTCAAGTTAATTGGAGTAACAAACGATCAATGACGACGCGCAGGATATTAATATTCATACCGCCTCTGATTAAGACAGTGCCCGTTCCAATAGGGGAAGGCCATGTACACCAATAAAAATGTCAACTCTTCCGACACTGGGATTAATTAAGAAATATGTGCCCGTGCTTGATGAGATAACCATGACACGAGCATGGGAATTCTGTTTTCCACTCGGTTGCGTTCAAACAGAACCGTGACTTTTTACTCTAAAAGGTTGTGATTTTGTTGGAAGAAATTGGGACAAATTATGTATGTACCACTACTCGACGCCAAAATACAATGAAACCACAAATTTTATTGATATTCTTGATAAACCACTAACTCTGGTCGAAACGTTAGATCGAAACCACTAGACGACGTTAACGCCGTCGGTCCTCTCTTGTTTGACCCAATTCTTTATCTATGGGAACCAACATTTTGCCATGTCATAGGCAACGAAATAAATCAAAATGTGGCAATTTCCTCCTACGTGGGACCTGAAGCCCAATGGTGCCGCAACAGCGCTCGCGACGCGTCCCATTCGCGCTGCTACAGCTGAGGGCGCTGCTCCATCGCCGTAGCTGGTTGGACAACATCAATGTCATGCCTTCTTCCTACGTCGTCGATGACGCTGGCTCGGGAGGCCGGGCCTCCTCCTCCCAAATATGTTGGGGGTGCTCGCCAAGAATGTTGAGGAAGCTCTCGCCTTGTTCCAGCATGTCGGCACGAGCGGTGCCAGACTACTAGTCTCTGGCCGACTCTGGCCGAAACGTCAGATCGAAACCTCTAGACAACCTTAATGTCATTTGTCGTCGGGTCCTCTCTCGTTTGACCCAATTCTTCATGTGGAGGCGGATGCGGAGAGAAGGCGCCTAGAGGAGCTTGTGCACCGAAAGACGGGACATTGCCTAGCAATGACGGAGAGAGGAGGGCGTGTCACTGTTGGCGAATCACCACAAGTAGACCGAAGCGAGTCATGTACCTATAGCGACATGGACCCAGTTCAGATTAGGTTTTTTATTTTATTAAATTCCGTTGTAAAATTTCTTAAATTTTAATAAAAGATTAAATTATATGTTTAAATTTAAGTGTTTAAATATTTTTGAAATGTATTATGCGGTGCCGCCTCCTTAGGGCCGGACATGTGTCCGACACATCTCATAGCGGACATAATTTCGTAGATGCCACACACATTTCCGGGAAGCCGATGCTCTTAGGCTAGTCTGGAGTAACATATGATGGTAACATACACATAAAACTAGACTATGTTACTATCTACATAGTGGGTAGTAACATATATGTGGTGTCATGCAAAGCCATATTTAATAGGTTGTAGACTCATAGTGTCTTGGGATATGTGATGTTACAGTAACATATTATGTTACCACCTCTCTCTCATTCTTCATTAATTACCTGACACGTTATCGTTTTTGTCTGCGTGGCATCTATGTTACTAATGAAGTTACCCCCACTATGAGTAGTCTTAGAGTAAGTATAATAGTGGGTTTATAGCCCACCTACATGGCATTTTTGCCTATGTGGAGAAGAGACATGAAAAAGTAGGGGAGTGGACTCTCATGTAAGAGCCCATCTCTACACGTGCTCCTAGGGAAAATTAGTAAATGTGAGGAGAGAGATAGAGAGAAGAGTTTATAAAGAAATAGTCTAATAGCTAACCTACAAGTGGATTGAAATGTTTGCTATACGTGACATGGCAGCGCCTTATAGCCAGCCGGCTATAGTATTAGCCTTGCTCTTACTCGAGACGATCAAACAATATGAAGCCAGCGTCATCAATCCTATATACCGGAAAGTCAATATGGAGCCCGAGCTTCATGGAGCTCGGGTTTCCAAAAAAAATTGAATCCGCAAATTTGACTTTCAAAAAATTCTGAAAAAAATTGTGGTTGTAGATAATACTATGATCTACCACTGTGAAAAATTTCAACCACAAACTCGAAATATTTTGATCTATGCAAAAAAGAGAAATCTGGCAAGATTTCAAATTTTTCAGATTGCGCACTGTTCACCCGAATCAGATCTGCAGATTTCTCTTTTTTTCTCAGAACAGAATACAAGGAATTTTTGATTGAAAATTTTCACAGTGGTAGATCACAATATTATCTACGACCATAATTTTTTTCAGAATTTTTCGAAACAAAAATTTACAGATTCAAATTTTTTTAGGAAACCGAGCTCCATGGAGCTCGGCCTCCATATCGCCGCACTCTCCTATATACTGCCTACTAAAGTTGAAGGACAAACATAAATTGTTCACATTATATAAAGTCGTTAATCACATGCCATATACTACTACATAGTTGGGTTGGTGTATCCAGTGCCACAGTGTGTTGCAAAACATGAAAGGGAAGCCAGAACAGACGCAGCGCATCCAGCCACCTACCACCAGATGTACAATGCTCATATTTAATCAGAACCAAATCAGATTCTGGGCCAATATAAAATATAGCCCTTAAACTAATGATTCCACCATAACTTGATTCCAACTTCCAACACTAACTTCATCGCTCTACCATCTCAGCAACTAAAAAATAAAGGTTAGATGCATCGCCCTTCTAGTCTAGGTTAAACAGGACATGGCATCTGCGAGCAGGAGTACTTCAGAGTCATCACCAAAGTATCCAAGAGGAACCTTTCTTTTAACCAGAGTATCAAAGTCCTGATCCCAAGGCGCGTGAATTAAGAAAAGAGAATGAACATTGAGAGCAAACAAGAATACAAGATGCATGCGCTAACATGAAACCTTGGTTTTGGGGCATGTACCATTTTAGATTTGAGGTCACAGGGCCCTAGAGGATGATGATCCGAATTTTATTGGCATTGCCGAGACTGGGACGTGAAAATTCAGCCCACCCGAACGAGACGTTTAATGAGAGAGATGCAGTAGCCATGTTGTTGAATTATTCTTTCAAAGTTCCAATCAGATGGGTACCCTAGAAAGCTGCTTGCCCTGGTGGTACATGCATTGCCATAGAGGCAAGGTTACTTGATCACGCAAGATTCAGAAGCCAATTGTCATTAAGCTTTACTTTCTGCTAGTGTAATTAATAACGTAGGAAAAAGAGGTAATATAGCCATAAAGTCACAGTGGAGGTACAAAGGTCAGAATCAACTCATTGGGTCGATCATGGTTGACAACAAATCTGCAACCATTCTCTCCTGATTTGGCATGCCGATTGAACAATTCTGACGGCATCTTCAACAGTAGAGAAGATTGTTTTCTCTTGTAATCATCTTTGCTCGAAGTCATGTTGTTATACATATCGTGTGTACTATGTGAGTTTCATGTATTAACTTTTTGGCGTCTAGTGCTAAGTTCACTCAGATTTAACTAAATTTCAGCGCACTGATGTCATCTCATGATTTATGATGCGTGCATATTCTTCATTATTATGTATTGGTTGAACAATTATTCTGTATTGTGCATTTTTTTCTCAGTGGCAACTCGTGTGCAACCGAAGAAAATCTCAGTCGCAATCCACATGCAACTCATAGATCGCACGAATCTCAACACAACTTTAGCGGCTAGGAAGGTGACTAAGATTTAGTTAATTCTCAAACGATTTAGAATTAACAAAACCGTTACTTTTTAGCAAAATATCCAACTATATGAATTGACTATACAAAGTACATCAAGACAAACAAAGACCTTTAATAGAACTAAAAGTTACATAAATACCTTTGAAGTCACGTTATTAGCTGTACATTTGCATCTTGATGTTCCTCAAACATCTAGTAAATAAACACAAAATACCAAATCTGCATTATTAAACTCGATTTTTTTAGAAGCGCTTGAGTCACCCACCAAAATATTTGACCACGTTGTGGATGGAGATACACACGTCACAAGGAAGATCATCGAACCACCCTTTCATTGTCGTGCTGTCAATATAGAAGTTTACGAGCACACAAAAACAAAACTACATAATGACTTACAAAACCTAATTTACCACGACAATGTTGGCACTTGGTTTTGGCCGACTGCCGAATGAACATTTGGGATCCTAGAAAAGGACTAATATCAGGTGAACGCGCTCGTGGCCAAGCCGAAAGTAGGATAAGCCAGAAATGAAGCAACGACTGGACATGACTGAGCAGACGAAGCAAAAGTGTGAGATCCTGGCTCAGAGCTTAGAGCAACTCCAGTCGTTGTCCCCCCAGGCCGAATTGCCGGCGTTTTTTGGGCCTGCTGGGGGGCACCGGCGAAAAAATTCGCCCTGGGGGCGCGCCGATTCCCAGCCGTGGCCCCAGGCCGAATGACAAAAATAATTGCAGTAAACTAAAATTTGACGAACTTAAGCGAAATTTGTTCGAACTTAGATGGATTTTATACAAGATAGCTAAAAACATAGAAAAACAATAAAAAACGGCGGCGGCGCCTACATGCCGAAGTGGCGGTAGAACTGCGTGTAGTCCCCGCCGTCGTCGCCGTCACCACCGGGGGGGGAGCACTGCATCCTGCGCCGTCGTCGCCGCCGCGGTACTGGTGGCTCGGGTCGGCCTCGCCCTCGTCGCTGTCGTCCAGGACGATGAGATCCTCCTCGGCATCGATGTGGCGTTGGCGCTCCTCCTCCTCCCGCGCGTGCTCGCGGGCTGACCAGTCCAGCGCGTACTCCAGCTTGGCCGGAAGCACGTCGTTGAGGCTGTTCGCCATGGCGATCTTCACGGCCTCCTCCTCGTCGTAGTCCTCCTCCACCTTCACGGCCTTCTTCTTGAAGGCCTTCTTGAGGACGCGGCCGAGGGAGCTCCCGCCGGTGCCGGGCTCCTTCTTCGGCGTCAGCAGGCCGCCGGTGCCGGGCTCCTTCTTCGGCGTCAGCATGCGGCCGGTGCCGGTGCCGGGCTCCCTGATGACGATGCCGCGCGAGGAGCGCGGCCGCGGCGGCTCGTCCACCGGCTCGTCCTTGACGTGGGAGAGCGGTGTCCGCGGCATCGAGCCGGCGGAACGGGTGGCGCCGGAAGAGGAGGAAGACGATGCGGACATCCTCCTCGGCGTCCATCCCCGGCGAACGGACGTGTGCGGCGGGTCCTGCAGACGCGGCTCGTTGCCGTCCTCGATGTAGCCGAGGACGTAGGCGAGCGACCGACCGGGCATGCCCCACCACATCTTCCTGCCGTCGCTGTTGTTGCGCTTGGGCGCAGGCGGCGGGCCGGTGTAGTCGTGGAGCTGGCGCTCGCGGCGCTCGACGAAGTAGGCGTTCCAGGTGAAGTTGTTCTCCTGGTCCCAGATGGGGTTCGCCCGCTGCTCGTCCGTCATCCGCTCGCGGGCGGCGTGGATCTCGGCCAGCCGATCCGCGCCGGTGGGGACGGGGGGAACCGGGAGGCCCATCTGGCTGAGCCGCCAGTTGCTGGGGACGCGCATGTGCGGCGGGACTGGGTAGCCTGCCTCGTACAGCAGGCGAGCTTCCCAGTCCTGCAGCCAGTTCCGACCGAAGCCGTTGGCTGCCGCGGCGTCTGCAGGGTACCTCTCCATTGTTCTCTCGGCGAGCTTGAGGGGGAAGAAGGGGAGCTTGAGTTGGGCGAGTGCGGTGAGATGTGTGGGCGTGCCCGGCGGTGAGAGGGCGGGGTAATAAATACCAGCGGGGGCCGTCGCCGCGTGGCCGATTTGACTCGACGGCGGTACGTCTGACCGGCGGCAGAGCACTAATGCGACGCGGGAGACGAGGCGATGAGGACGATGAAGCGGTGTGCTGCTGACAGGGTAGTCCCGCCGGAAGCTTCGCGCGGTTCCCGCCATTTTCCCTTTCGCGCCGGGTTCGGCCTGGGACGCGCGGATAAAAATTGGGCCAAATCCGGTGAAAAAAGAGGCCTTGGGGGGGAGGCGCTGGGGGGGGGGGGCGACTACGAAAAAATGGGCCGCCGGCGTAAAAAAGGTGGTACTGGGGGGGGCTCTCGGGGGGACGGCTGGAGTTGCTCTTAATAGGATTGATAGAATACTCATATCAATAAGTTGCAACTTCTTTTCCGGAAGCTCCTTCGCAAAGAACTTCGAGGTTAAGCGTTCTTGGCCGGAGCAATTTGAGGATGGGTGACCGACCGGGAAGTCCTTCCCGGGTGCGCACGAGTGAGGACAAAGTGTGCAGAAAAGACTAGTGTTGGTCTGTGAGGCCAGTCTAGAGATCCTAGAGAGCTGCCAGGGATAACAGACCCCGCCCAGGGTGGTCGTGGTGTTACTTTCCGGGTGCGCACAAGTGAGGACAAAGTGTGCAGAAAAGACTAGTGTTGGTCTGTGAGGCCAGTCTAGATATCCTAGAGAGCTGCCAGGGATAACAGGCCCGGCCCCAGGGTGGTCGGGGTGTTACAAGAAGAAACTAATAGATGCAAGCTGCCAAGTGCCAGCCGACATAGTCCGGTGAAGGCTAGACGCATGAGTCGGCTCAAAATCCCAAGGACGAGATGGAGTCAACACTGACTCGAGCTAGGAAACCTCCTCGATCTAGGTGACAGGCCAGAGATACTAACAAGGTCCAGTACGATCAATGATGCATCAACCTCGACGCGAAGGCAAGGAGGGAGACTCCAAGACGGAAGGAAACTTGACCCGTACCGGGAAAATTCGAACCCTTGGAGTTTGAGTCTAGTACGAAGCCAGAGGAATATTCCTAATTTTGCGTAGAGTAAGAGTTCAAGTCAAACATGTAATGCATAGACCGTGACTTGCACGAGAAGTCTATCATCTCTATATAATGTAAGGGTGCCTTGCACGAGAAGTCTATCATCTCTATATAATGTAAGGGTGATGGACGATTGTAAACTTTACACCTAATTTTATCACCTATCTGTTTTGTCTCTACTTCTATTCAATTCGGTGACTCTGTTTCCCTGAATTCGCTCGCTTGAACGACAACCGAGGTAGGAGCGAGCGAATCGTTCAACCAATCGTTATCGCGGTCCTGACGGGGTCCCTCCCGAGCAAGTGGGGCATCTAGTTTGAAAAGATCCGACCGACTGTCTTACGTATCGCGCTTTCAACCCCACCGAAACTTCAGGTGCATTACCTCTTCCTCCGAGGATACACATGTACATGTTCTGTGTAGATGTCAACACACTACCACCACGCATAAGATAGGCCGAAAGCGTCTGACAACAAACTATCACATATAAAGTTGGTGATCTATGTGGCCAAAACACCAAAGACTATAATGCTGCCCGCGACGTACACAATAGTCACACCAGAATGGAATAGGGTTTTTGTATTTTTATGTGACGTGACATTGTCTTGGCCATAGAAACATGAAACACTTGTCACTTAGAACACACAAATATTAACATAGAAGAAAATAACGACCCTAGATGTAGATATGTGGTTTATCCGTCTCCTAGCGCCAAAATAAGCACTCGAGATGAGGGGGATGGGAAAGAAGAGTTGCGTATTTCCGACGGCTAGGTTTCTTTCCTAGTTACTCCTCCGTACTCTTACCGTAGTACCGTACAAAACAACTTTGTGCTTTAATTTGTCGTCCATTTTGTCGTTAGTATGATTACAGAATAAAAAATAAATTCCATATGAATAATAGATATTAATATATCTTCAGTTATTGAATGCTCTGTATTAATTGACTACCAACTAATGCGCATATTATTATGATTACGGAATAAACTAAGAAATTGCATACAAACAACAGATATCATAGTGATATCCTTGGAGTAATGACATCATCTCATCCCAAAGAGAGTGCAATCTTGTCTTCTTTCTCCCTTCTCACTCAAAAAAATTATATGTCGCTTCTAGTAGAAAATGGTTTCTCACAATGTCCATTATGGACTCCCGATAACCCTCTCTATATGTATGCTATTTCTGAAAAGGAAAACACATATTCTAGAGAAAGTATGAGGTATCCAGACAATGCCTTCAACAAATAAGCAATCACTATTGTCATACAAACAATGAAGGTGAGACCTAGATTTTCACCCTGTAAATCAAGACACGGTACGTGTGGAGCGCCACCAAAAAATAACTCCTCCATTGTTGCTACCCCACTAGTCGAGGCCGCTATTGCAAGTCACCAATCATGAGTCTCACATCCCGTGTGTGGTTTGTATGGGAACATCGTCCCTCAGCCATGTACGCACAACAACATGTGAAGCATATCTTCATCGCATTCGAGACCCGAACTCCGCCATTACTTAGCAGTATTGAACTCGACTTAAGCCATCGAGACCTTCTGATCTTCAAAGCGTAGCCATGAAGACAATCTCCGCCTCTGCAAACACCATGGAAATCACGGTGCAAGCTGATGACGACATGTCCCATGGCGTCGACAGAAAGCGGAGCTTTGCGACGCGTCCCCTTGAAGCCGCATGGGCCGATTTGCAGACACGTACGAACGAACCCCATCTGAACCAGAGGTACAGGAGCGCCATGCGTCAATCCACGAATATCACCGACGACCAGCATCCGTAGGAAACGTCGAGTTGGGCAGAAATAAATAATTACAGTCTAGATGTAGATCTATGGCTTATACGTCACCTACCGCTTGGTCATGGGAGATGAGGGGAACCGGCCAGAGGAGCCGAGTATTTCCAGTGCGGCAGGCTTCTTTCTTCCGTACGAGCTGACTTTGTGCTTTAATGTGTTGTCAGTATTATCTAACAATTAATGCACACATTTGTATGATTAGTGAATTAAGTGTCGTAATAAATTGCATAGGAGCAATAGAGATTAGACTGATATCATGGGACCCATGACATCATTCATCCCACTTAGTGCAATCTTCTCTTTCTTTCTCTCTTATTATCACTCAAAAAAAAATTACATATCACTTCTATTAGAAGATGATTTCTCACAATGTCCATTATGGACTCGCGATAACCTTCTATATGTATGCTATCTCTAAAAAGGAAACAACATATTCAGGAACACTTGATTTTTATTGAAGATGATTTAGGCACTTCATTTTTACAGCTAGATTTTCATTCAAAAAGTACCTACTTTACAAAGGGGTCTTTATTAATAATTACTCACGCTCACACATTACATTACAGTGCGTGTCCACCCCATACACAAAAAATTCTTCCCGTATTTTCGTGTGCCCAATCATGTCCAAAAGAACAACAAACCGAACAAGGATGTGGGGTTCAGAAACGGACGGCCGGGATGGTTCGTGGTCCAACCAAAGCTCCGACCCATGGCCACCCGGTCCATGGAAGACCAGGTGCACGCCGCTGCCGTGCGCTTTCCTCGAGGCCGCCGTGACGTCCCCGCGCGCCGAATCGCGCAGCCCACATCTCTGTGCTGCGTAGCGCGCGGTCCACACGCGCCCCCGTAGGTCGGGTCCACCTCCTGCAAAGCGAGTCTGACCTTAACTAACTGCCACCTCCTTGTCGGATCTGCGCCCGTACCCGCTAGCCAATCCGTCCCGCCACGTCACCCTGCCCTGCCCTGGGCGCTGTTGGCTACGGGTACCCACGGCCGCTTCTTCTCCGGGGGTATTTATAGGCGCGCCCCCGAGAGAGAAGCGCTCCCCACACACCGTCCTCGGCACCCTAACGCCATTACAAAAGCTTCCTTCGAGATATAGATAGATTGACAGAGAGGGAGGACGTCGCGTGAGGAGCGGGGAGAGGTACGTACCCAGTGCGTGGTCTCACTTGGGAAGGGGGTGGCTGCTGGTCTGGCGATCGCCGGAGGAGCGATGACGACGCCGGCGGCGGCCGGGGGTGCCCCGGGGTCACCCGTGGCGGCGCCGGATCAGGTGGCCGCGAGGGACGCCGTGATCGGGTGGTACCGCGGCGAGTTCGCGGCCGCGAACGCGGTGATCGACGCGCTGTGCGGCCACCTGGCGCAGATCGGCGGGCCCGCCGAGTACGACGCCGTGTACGCCGCGCTCCACCGCCGCCGCCTCAACTGGTTCCCCGTCCTCCACATGCAGAAGTTCTACTCCATCAACGACGTCAACGCCGAGCTCCGCCGCGTCGCCGACGCCCGCGCCGCCGACGCCGACGCCGCCTACTCCGAGGAGGAGGCCGCGTCCACGGTGATCCACGAGCCCATGGACGAGCTCGTCACCGTCGCCGCCGCAGAGCCGGTGCCGGTGCCCGAGCACGTGCACGAGCCGACGCCGCAGGGTCCGGCGACAGCGACGGAGGTGCTGCAGCCGAACGTCGACGCCGCCGCCGACGCGGACCCGGAGCTGGACGGCGAGGATTCCTCGGGAGATTCGTCGGAGCGGACGAAGGCGGCCTCCACGGAAGACGACGCCGTCCCCGACGGCCGTAAGTACAATCATCCCCATCAATTAATTATTAATCCTCGCGTGCACAAATTACTAGTCTAACAACTAATCACACCGTCCTTCCGATAATTTACTCTTTTCCCGTCCGCATTCGAAATTTTCCCAATCCGCCGTGTCTCCTCCGTTAGTTTCGTGTCCCCAACCGATCCCCAGTTCTGCCGATCTGGTCGTTGCCTGCCGTGGATTTTTCCGCAAGTTTTCCCCACTTTAAATATCTCCTGTTTTTGTTTAAACGGGGGTCTAACCAAAAGGGGCTCGAATTAGACGTCAGAATGACGCTTTATTTATGGTACTACAGTGGTTAATATTCACGTGTTGGGTCGTCAAGCTAGCCGGCGTACGGGGTCCATTACGGTCTGGTGGTTAGGGGAAACAAAACTGGAGCGAGAGCGCCAATAATTTCCGTGCAGCCCCACCGTCGGGAGGATCGGACGGGGGAGACAGCTCCGGCCGGTCAATCCTGGCCGCCCGTGCCGGCGGCGGCGCTGGGTCGACGAGGACTAAAAAAAAACCCTACGGGGCTTTCTCTCCACCAGCTTTATTATTTTTTGGTTCGCCTGCACGCGCCCTCCTCCCACGGCTAGACCTTTTTGGCCTGGTCCCGGCCCCGTGGAACGGAAAGTACTGGCCACAGTACGGCCGCTACGCGCCACCGGTAATTAGCTCTCTGTTTACTTTATCATGGGTGCTTCGCCGATTAATGTTATTATTCCGGCGGGGAGCAGCAGACGCCGCCGTGGCTTTGTCCTTGTCGCCCGCCCGACCGCTCGCCGCGGTTCAGCCCTCGAGCGCATCGTCCTGTGTTGTAGCCTGGTGAGTGGTGGATGGCCGCAACAGCCTGCCACCATGGAGTTCCACACCGGCCAGCGATGATAGGCTGTAGGCGGGCGGAATAGAGTATTTCAGGTGAGTCTGGTTAGCATGTGGCCGGGGGGGTCTCGCCAGATTTGGCGACGGCGGTCTCGACAAAACCCGTGCCCTCCTTGTGGTTGTGGGAGGTAGGATTAATTTTAGAGATCGCCACCAGCCAGCTCTGCGCATCTCTGCTTTGGAGCTTTGTTCTGACTTTCGGCCTGTGTGGTTTGGGTGCTCGTTTTGCGTTCCACGTAGCGATGGAACAGTACGCAAGCACGCATGTACGGCGTGTGTGTTTGGCGTTTTATCTTCGGGATGGAGTGACGAACTATCATGCCTGGTTACAGGGTACAGAACAAAAAGTCGATAATGCACTTGACGTGTAAAAAATAAAAGTATCTTAGTATTTAGCGAAAGCAATGGTATAGATTATTACAGAATGGACAAAATATGTGTATCTTGGTTTGTCATCGCTGTCTTGATTTACGATGCATGGGTTTTTTTTTTCTCGCACAACAAATGGCATAAGCGTAAACATTTTATTTTGTCAGGCGCAAACGACCAAATTTCTTCTACATAAAATATTCTTTCGGAATTGTGATGGTTCAACATGGAAGGAATTCTTCAGTCGCCTAGCTAGCTCACTAGTGACCCCCTCGGAGAGGGACGCAAGTGATTATAAAGTGTATCACCCGGAAAATTCATGTCTCTTGCTAGCCAAAATTCCCAACTTCCACACATAGCCTGTCCTATAGTAATTCGAGAAGTAAACACCTATCAAAACGCTGCACTCCAAATCAAATCTCCTTCCAAGCCACGAGACTTCTGTACAGCGCCTCGCTCGTACAGAACTTTTGGGAGACAGGCCCTGCGGCAGGAAGCGTGGCACGCGAGCAAAATTCCTGGTGTCGCCGTGAGTCTCATGAGGAGGGCGTCAGTCCAGTCAGTCAGGCTGCGCAGCGTGGTGGAGAGTGGAGCCCGGCGGTCTGCGCGGACTGCGCCCCGCGGCGCGCGACGACCCGTCTGATCGCAATCAAACGGACGGAGCTAGTACAAGTTAATGGACCCACAAGACCACCGCCGTGGAGAATTAAATTCCGGCACGCCTCCGTTCCCCCACGGCCCTGCACTCCACGTGTCGAACAGCCCCTCGATCGGCCGGACCCAGATCGATCGGCTTCCAGAAGCCAAAATCTCCGGCCGAGGCCGGATCTGGTCTGGTGGCGCTCCGATCGGAGTGGCAGCCCGATGACTGAGCCGCACACGTGGTTGGCATTTTGTCTGGCCGGTGGGGCCGGGGCCAGTCAACTTGGGTCTCCCCTGGCTGCTGCGCTGCTTCTTCTCGGCAACACAACACACCCGACTTGTCTTACGGGCTAAGTAAGAAATGATGCATTAGCATATGCCTTTGGGCATCTCCCATAGGTTATGCAAGTGATTACATTAAGATTATCCTAGGACGCTTTTCAATCGATAGTTTACGGTTAACAGCGTAGCCCGGTGTCGCATATGCACGTGGCCGAGTTTATATGCTCTGCTGATGCCATCATCGCTGCAGCAGCTTTGTTGTCCGTTTGCTGCTAGTCACCACCAACCTTCGCGGCTACACTTGATTCTATAAGATTTTCTACGGTCCCTTCCAAATCGACAACTGAGGGACTGCTACCTTTCAAAATGGAGAGGAAAAGAAAATCTTGTGTTCTTCTTCAAGTGCCGAGGATTGACAATTGCGAAAGGACGGAAAGGCATTGCGATACATATATAGAGCGGTCAAATATCACCATCTTCATCCTTTTCTTCTTCTCTCAATAATTGAACACGTATAGTGGTTGGACCCTGCTTGCCTTGCCCCCACACTTATGCCAATGTAGTGCTACTGTCCATGTACACTCAACTTGAGGGAATCTCCCGTTTATACTCGCCTTTTGTTATTGCGTTATCACGAAAGGCAACCTCTTTTCTCTGCACGCCCGTACTCCATTAAAAATGATACCAAGAGGAGACCACTCTGCTTGTTGGGTGCCCTGGAGGTCGTTTCTTCCTGCGTTATGATGGGGATCTTGGAGGATTTGTGTGAAACTGCATCATGCTTTTGTGTGCTGCACGACGAAGCCGGTGGTTGTAGAGCGACTTCGTACAAGTTCAAAACTTCAAATGGGCTACCAACTGAACATTTGTTTGCTGCGTGACTGTACCCACTAACGAACCTTAGGTAGGTGAGTATCAGGTTATGCCATGCGAGGAAAGCTGAGATCATATACATTTTCGTATTCAAAGAGTTCTCAGTGATGATCTAGCATGCTAACCTCATTTAACATTTGTTAAGAAATTCATGCCATAACCTGCTTTTTGGAGAGCACTTTTTTCTTGGGAGTTAAAGGACGAACCGATCGGAGCCGAATTTTACTGATGACATTCCTTCCGTATTTATTTGTTGCATTTTCTAATGCTTGAAGCAGAAGTTGCCATTTTTTTTCCGCTGAAACAAGATAGCACACTTCAAAAACACTAGTCGAAATGCACAGTTATACAATGCTTGGAACCCTCTCTGAGATCTATATTACTCAGCAGATAATACCGACCAAGGATCTCAAGGCGAGCACAGCTTACCAGAGAGCTACCCTATCTGCTCTGACCACGAGGAGTGCATCGCCCGCCCTGAGAGGATCAAGATCCAGAAAGGTTTCATGGCCAAGGAGTCCGTGAAGGGGCACATGGCGAGTTCCATCTTTACACCACTCGGCAAACTTTCTGTATTGAAGAACTAGAGATGCTGTAGGAAGTAGTAGCACATCCATTGATTCATTTACCCGTTTATAACAGTTCTGTAAAGGTTCTGTTTTCTAACAGATGTTTATAATCTTGTGTTATCAGGTAAATGTTGTGAAGGGCTTGAAGATATATGAAGATGTGTTCACAACATCGGAGCTCATGAAGGTTGCTGATTTCATCACCGGAATTCGTCAGGCTGGCAGAAATGGAGAACTTTCAGGTAAGTTGTTTTTTCGTTGCTTTGGAGCTTCTTCGTTGAAATTTTCAAAAAATGCACAATCTTCACATTGTTCTGTGGGCTCGTATTTATTTTCCTACTTTTTTTGTGTCCATACCTTTCTGGTTACTTCTGTTATGTCCACAAGGCCACAACGAACCTCTGATATTATCCAATTGATGCTTTTGAGGTACCAAATATTCCTAGGGACGATAGCACCTAATTGTGGTCCTAGTTCAGGCACTACTACTTTTTCTGTCGGCGGCGATGGTTTTGTCTGATATAGTTTTGTGCTAACTGACTCAGTATCTACAGGTTCTAGGTTCTAGCAACTGCCTCCATATATAGGCTAAATTAGTACAATTTAGTAGCTGCGGTTGATAGTAAGCTTTTGGACAATATAGGAAATGTTTAAAACTTACATTTGACAAGGAAAGTCATCAACGTAGTGATTATAATACCTGGACGATTTGGACGTGTAGTTTTTCAATGTAGCCAACTATAACTATTACCTCTCAATGACAGAAGAAAAGTTTGAAGTGGATGTATAATTTAATCGTAGTAACATGTTAGATCGCTTCTGTTTTATTGGATAGGCTGTGCCAAGGCAGCACACCAAAAGTTGTGCACCACAAAACGTTGATCGAAGTAAGATCTCAACCTGCTGGCCTTGTTTGTATCCTGAGTATGATTCTATCTTACGGTTTGATATAGAGCACAGAACCTTGGTATGGTTCTTTAGGGTTTTGGCCATAATCTTCATAGACTAAGTAAGCTGCCTGAACTTATCTAAATGACAGAATTTCCCGTTAGCTCTTTTAAGTGAGCTCAGCTCGGCTACCTAGTCTCTTGATATGTGATTCCCTTTTGGCATGTTTGCTCTTGTGCCGTTGCCTTGACCATTTTTCGTGCTAATTCTCTAGTTTCAAATTTAGGCGAAACCTTCATATTCTTCAACAAGCAGATCAAAGGGAACAAGAGGGAGATCATTCAGCTAGGCGTCCCTTTATTTCAACACACCACAGAGGAAACCAATTGTATGTTACAGTCAAACTGGCAGCCATACTACGTTTTCTTCAACCTACTTACAGTTGCAAGAATATTCTCTTTGAGTGTGGGATATTTGCATGAATATTCCATCTCTTGACAGTGAGAGGCACTAGTGAATGATGTCATAGCTTACACATGTCTTCCCTTCGCCTTGCGTGCAGGTCATATAGAACCAATCCCAGTTGTCCTGCAGGCTGTCATTGACCACCTTGTTCTTTGGCGCTTAATACCAGAAAGCAGGAAACCAAACAGTGTCATCATCAATTTCTTCGATGAGGTAGGTTTTGTTGTGCTGGTGGTGTATTAATTATAGAATAAGCATAGCTAGATGAAACCAAATGAGCTTTTGCTTCTTGTACTGCCGTGAGATTTGCTGTCAAAACCGTTCTGGCTAATTAAGTGTACAGATTCTGTTTGAAATCTGAGCTAGAATTGGGAGTCTGTACAAACTTTTCTTCCCCTTAAAAACCAACCACTTGTGTTTACAAATAGCAAAATAATTTTGGATATTACAGCTGGCGGGTTATTTTAGGGTCAACTATCCATATTACTGCTATGCAAGTTAATTTAGGGACTAGTTAAATCACTGCTACTCATGGGAGAGTGAGTAACATGCAGGAGTAAAAAAAGGCTGTGCACTTGCAAGCTCATGCTAGAAGTCACGGGGTGGGGGAAAGCGGTAAAACGTGAGGGGGGCGACAATGCTTTTTTGTCATTGAAAAATACCATTTCATATGTATGAACTAGTACTTGCGTCATTGCTGACTGCTGCAATCAAAATCTAGTACTACCAGACAAAGTGCCTTTCTTCAGGGCATGGACATGGAATCAAGAGCTCCGTTGTTTGAAACTTTGTCGAGGTGATGGTCTAACAATTGGTGCAATTGTTTCACAGGATGAACATTCGCAGCCCTACTTCAAGCCTCCTCATCTGGACAACCCCATTTCCACTCTCCTGCTCTCTGAGACCTCAATGGCATTTGGAAGGTCACTTGTCACCGATAACAATGGCAACTACAAGGGACCCCTGACTCTCTCACTGAAGCAAGGGTACGTACTCTTAAATACCATGGACTTGGTCACCGATAAAAAAAATCTTCAAATTCAAACACAATTTACTGATAATTTCATGAAAATGGCTTAAATACAAAATTTTCTAATTTTCTGGACGATGATCACTTGTATTTCTGCTTACCAGAATCCTGTCACTGTCCGCATCTTCTTGATTTTCGTACTGTTTCATCTCATCAAAGAACGCATTCAGCTGTTACAAGAGTCGGCATCTTACTTTTCCGGATCATTTTCGCAGATCACTTCTCGTGATGCGCGGGAACAGCGCGGACATGGCGCGCCACGTCGTGTGCCCGTCGTCCAACAGGCGCGTGAGCATCACGTTCGTGAGGGTGAGGCCGTCGACGCCGGTGGACCTCAGCCCGCTCCCGTCGCCCACCAAGGCCATGACGCTCTGGCAGCCTCCGCCGACCGCGGCGTCTGCCGGCATGCAGAAACCGCCCCACGGCGGCAACGGCACCATCATCGGCTACGGCCCAGCGCCGCAGGCTATGCTCGCCCCGGCGTGGGGAATGGCAGTGCGCGCGGCGCCCGTCATGATGGTCGCTCCCGCGAGGCCGATGGTGATGGCGCCCTCCAGCAACATCAACAAGAGAATGGGGCGCGGTGGCACCGGGGTGTTCCTGCCGTGGACGGTCGGGCCCAAGAGGTACAACAAGCACCTCCCCCCGCGCATCCAGAAGCGCAGGTTCTCTGCGATGATGTCGCCGATAGAAGCGCAGGGCTGAAACCGCCGCCGGCGTGTTCGTCCGATCTCGTAGGCCGCGCATACCTCCTGTTCGTGGTACGGTTTTTCTTCTTCTTCCGAGGCAAAGAAAAAAAAAGTTCGGAAACGCACGGGCAGCGTGTGTCCCTGCCCTCCCCTGTGTATTTTGTTTGCTGACTGACTCTCGTCGTCGTCGTAGTCTTCTTGCGAAGTGGTGCGTGCTGGTGTTTTTTTTCCCTTTCTTGTGGGGTTTGGTCTGCCTGTAATTTAGTTGAGTTTGTGGCATTGTGAGTAGCACAGGCCGATGCGGTAACTAGAAATATGATTAGGCATAGGTGAGGTCAGAATCAATCAAAAACTTTTTTTTTGTCTATCTCCACTGGTTCCATGAAAGAACTGGTTGTTGCTCTTCATGTTCTCCTGACTTCGAGTTTGCAGGTCTATATGGAGGTAGAACATGCATTAATTTTGTGTTGCTCACTTGTGGATACATCTCGAGGGGGAAAAAATCTCCTCGATATATTTTGATACGGAGGGAGTACAACACAAGGCACAAAGACGATCGATAAAGAGATGGAAATTCGATCGGTGTGATGTTGTTAAGGTCAAGGCCGCTCGCAGACTGGCAGAGCCTAGCGGCAAACCACTGACGAACGTTTAGCCTGACTGTCGGTAGGATGAGACACAAAGGATGGGTTCAGCTGCCATTCTGTTTCCCTGCATTTTTCTTCCGTCTCCTCAGATACTAGAACAGCAGTATGAAGTCCCTTCGGGTTATGAAACACAAACACTTTGACTTATGATTAAATCCTCCCTACAACAATTGGAAGGAGTAGAAAAAGGTGCGTCTGCAACCAGATAGGGGATTAGACGTTGAAGCAAAATCTAAGAGGCCGCCATAGATCAATATTGCTGGACCCTTATATATGTGTCATTGGAGAGATTTGGCATTGGCAGTGAGAAGGTTGATATTATATTTATGAATAATACACGACTTTACACAGTTCCAAGATGATCCACACATACATCGCAGCAGCTGCGTCTCAATCACATAATTGCAGCTATGCGCATTAGCCATACCAACAGGATTTCTTGAGGCCGGAACACATCCTCCAGTTGCTTAACATCCTAAATTCCTGATCTAGTACGTAGAACTTCACTCAAAACAAAACATCAAAATGTTGGTTCTGGGCACTGCTAATTAAGAGAGTTGTTTATATCAGCTAAGGAAAATTCAATTCACTCCTCCTTGAAGGCAACTTAGTCGCTGACATTTGTACCATCCGAAAACTTCATGATGAACTCCTTATTATTCAACTGGCATCTCTGTCTCAAGTAGATTTAAGAGTTAGAAATATCAAAAAAGCAAAACGAAATAGACAATAATAGTTCTATCTTGTAAGGTGCAATGGTACTCCAATGTCGTCATTATACATTTATAAAATAATCATAGATTGATGCATTGATATCTCTTCTAGCCGGACATATATTCTTTGCTAAAGCTCTTAGTTCAGCAAAGCAACCCACTGGTCACAGAAAGGTAAAAAAACGAAATACCCACTATGTTCTATAAAATGTAGTAGTAGTTAATATATCTGCATGGAACATATCTTCATCGTGATATATCTGTATCAGAAAACATGCAGAAACACAATTCTGCCAATGTAAATTAGGCGACAGATAACTTAAATTCACATAAGGAGTAACAGGCGTTAGCATATAGGCATGGAATCTTCATTAAATTAACTATGTATTTGGCATACAGAATAGCCTGAGGTTCACAGTTCATCAAATTCATAATAGGACAAGTAAACATTTTTTTCTTAGAGAATTCATTAAAAATCGAGTCAAGAAGCGATTTATCATCAAAATAACATGTTCATTTTGTATTGTATCATCGTCACTTGTTAACAATCCTAGTTACACAATGAACTAGATAAGTAATGTAACGCAGATTGCAAGAAATAGTTATCTCGGCAAGAGCATTGTATTGTACCATCCAAATGTCAAACAGAGACAAACCTTGCAAGATCCTCCTTGGGTGCAGGAAATGTGGGCGGCCAGACCATCATAAAAGGGTAGATGTGACCCAACAATTGATGATTTTCTGTCATGTCATGGACTTTACGCAACTCCCTGCACTTACTATCCAAGTAGAGTATGGATTGACCCATCTTAAAGAAGATAAACTCAGCATTGTCCCCCACCTCTTTCATTCTGAGAACAGTATGCTCGTCCCCGACAGTGTTGTCTGCGGTCCTCAGGGCAGCAAACATCTCACGCAGACAAATGGTATCCACCAGCGACCAATTGCTCGTGCTGCTACTATGGAGCCAGATGCGAAGTTTAAGATCCTTCAAATGAATGAGATAAACCCCGGAATCATCATCTGCCTTTGCCAACATGGCGTCTCTGTCAAGAAACTCCACCCCTTCTGGGAGCTGAATTGTCAAGAAACTCGAATCCTTCAAATCCAACACAAGGATGCCGCTCAAGATGGCCACCTTACGTCTGGTATTGTCGACAAGCACAATGTCTTCACTGCTCAAAGCGGCCGTCATATATATCTTATTATTGATGAGCAGATGTTTTGGTTCCAACGGCAGATGAGGGAACTCTGTTGTGGCCGAGGTGTGCTTGCTCCAAACACCGTCCTGCAGCATAAATACGTGCAGCGTATTTCCCTGTTCGATGGATTCCATCAACAGCCACAGGTAGGGCAGGCCGTTGTCTTCACCTTCTCTGAAGAGGAGCTTCTCAAAAGTGTACCTAATGTCGTTGTCGTCGAGTTGGGGCAGCTCTGGAACAACGGGCATGCTTCTCGAAGGGCAGAGCGGGCTGTACACTCGACTCGTCAATCCGTTGCCGCCCTGCGGGGAGATGATGACGACGCTGCCGTTGCAGCAGTCCCAGATGAAGGACTCCAGGTCGAAGCTTGCGCGGCGACAGACAGCGGCGAGCTCCGGCGGCTGAGGCAGCATCTGGACGAAGCACGGGTGAGTAATGCCTGCCGATCTGGTGGCGATGTAGAAGCCGAGGAGGCGGGGCGGGTGGAGCTTGCGGAAACGGCGGAGGAAGGCCGGGTCGGAGGCGTGTCCGAGCCACCGCTTGCAGACGAGGGCCGCGCAGACGAGGTTGGTGGGGAAGGCGAGGCGGACGATGATCTCCCGGAGGAGGTTGTCGTCGCCGAGGACCTTAGATTCGGAGTACGAGGCGGCCGGCGGCGCCGTTGGGGAAGGGCACGGCCGCTTGGATTCCATGGCGATTTGGTCGCTGTGAGATTGCGGCCAATTTGGGGGTTAGGGTAGAAAGGAAACAGAGTTCGACAATATAAAAAACAAAATCATCACTTTGCCGGGACAGGCCTGTGAAGTCCAGCCCACCATCTACCCAACTCCAGCGCACGTTATTTTGTTGAGGACCTTGCTACATCGAATTCAGGCCCAGTTCTCTTGAGGCTTCTACACAGCTTAACAGTTAAAGAAGCCTAAGCCCAAAATAACTCGAATTTAAGCCGTTTATCTGGGCAGCCAGCTTCCACCATTTCTTCATAGTGGGAAAAAGCCACCATACCCCAACTTCCCGCAGCAGCGCGCGGCTTCCCGCAAGTGAAATCGAAGCGTTTCTTTCGTTGCCCCTGAATGACATCAAAATTACGACGAATTGCCATGCGTTGGCCCGAATAGTTTTCTCCCCTTCTAATTTTCCTCTTTCATCTCCTCGTTCGCATCTCTCCAGACACCCGAGCCAACCCGAGCTCCACACCTAGGATTCCTCTTCCCAGTACGCCGCCGCTAGCAGCGACCCGCCGTCGCCGCCGACGGGAGCATCTCCGGCGCCGGAACTGCCGCCTATCGCCTCCACATCGCCCCTCCCGAACCGCCCCCGTGCCATGGCAGGAGGATAGCCCGCGAGGCCGCGATGCTGCGGCGGCCATCCGCCGGCGGTCCGCCTCCGCGCTCCACCGTCCGACGCTGCCTGCCCTTCTCCGACCCGTTCGAGCCCGCCTGGGTCGAGCGGAGATCCAGCTCGCCGGCCGGGATCCATCTGCTGCGGCCTTGTACTGCTGCCTCCTCTCACCTCCGGCTATGTCCGGCCAGATCTCCCCATCCACCCACACATCCGTCCGTCTGCTGCTGCCACCTCCCATCTCCCGCTGCCTGCTTCTCATCTGCTGCGATTCCTGGATGCAGTTCATCGAGTGCATTTCCAGCTCAAGATAAATCTCTTTTAGTTTTTCTTTTTTATTGAATAGTGATTAAAAAAAAATTTGAATTTTTTTTGAAATTAAATAGTGATGAATTTTAAGATGAAGATAAGTGCAGTATTCAAAACTTGTATTGTGGCCGTATGCAAAACAACAAGAAATAACTCATTAACACTAAGTCAACATACAAACTCATTTTCAGGGTCATATAGACTTTTTGTCGGATAACTTAGACAATAAGCTAGGACAGTGAAAGCTGAAAAGAACTGGACTGCAGTTTTTCATGAGCTTATTCTCACTGTTGTTTCTCTGGACAGCTGAAACGAAGCGGCTTATGCACAAGCCGGAACCAAAAAGAACTGGGCCTCAGTCTCTAAACGAGGTCACTTTCCGACAACAAATTTCATAGTCAAACGGACCCACTCAAACAAATCTTCAAGGTAATCCCCCAAAAAATTGAGGTCTTGAACAAAATGATGTGACCAGGGTATTCTTCCAGCATCGCCTATTGAAGCCTATGAACTCTTGAAGCTAAATTCGAGGAATCAAACGGTTTGCAACCACTCACGATGGTGTTCCGTAATTCGGTGGATGAGCTGCAGATATGAAACTTAGTAGAAAATTACTGGTGAGAAAAACATAACGCATGTAATATGGGTGAGGGCTTTGATGAATTATATGCGGGTACATGATGGGTTGTGGAAGGTAACATGGGAGACGATGCCCAGGTTAAGCCTCCCATCGAACAACCCCTATGTGGAGTGACTAAAATCTCAGATTAGCCTCCATGGAGAAGAAAAAAGGAAAATCAAGAGAGAAGGAGAGGAAGTAGAAGGAATAACTTGAGATCAAATACCGGAGAGAAGGAGAGGAAGTAGAAGGAATAACTTGAGATCAAATACCGGGTGTCCCCCACAAGATAGTGAAGTCCAAATCCACTACCTTGTAATTCAATATGTGTTTCCACCATTTTTGTTTAGATCATTCCAATGACTATCTCTTATGCCCAAACCTTGTGGTTGCATCCAAAATATGTGATATTTTGATATATGAGATCGTTTAGTGCTATCTAGAGAATATTTTTTCGTATCTCACATTTGATAATTGTGTAACAAGATTTAGCTCATTTCGGTTTGGTTTTGTGTAGCTAATTAGAAATTAGTCTACGCGAAACACTAGTATGTCATAGAAAGGGTATGGCGGTTGGTGCATAAAATTTTGCCTCCAAAATTTCCCCGAGAAAAAGCTTTCAGAAGAGGCTTTTCGTAGTCTACCTTTTCTATCTTACGTAATTGTTCAGATCATTTAAAACTGTATTTATGTCTTTTTTGTCCATACTCTTATATTCATGAAATTTTATGCAGAGGCTGGTTCAAACACTAATTATTTAAATGAGCTAAATAACTGGACCTGCAGCAAACCATCGTTGTTGTGACATTTTGGTGCACTATTTTTTATGAGTAAATTCCAGTTTTTACCCCCTAATTTGACAATTTCGACACTAATTACCCAATTTAGTAAGTTTTCATTCTAATTACCCCATTTAGCAATAGTTTTGCCAACTTTTACCCCTTCTAATTTTTTTTACAATACCTCCTCATGACTCAGTCCCACACAACACAGGCTGCAAGTGCGTTTCTTGATGTGCCTCTACAACAGGGGTTAATAAACATCGAGCATGTGGGTCAATAGCT
>QRDG01000180.1:140033-217554 GCA_012064385.1 Puccinellia tenuiflora | reverse complement strand
AATGACAGCCTGCAGGACAACTGGGATTGGTTCTATATGACCTGCACGCAAGGCGAAGGGAAGACATGTGTAAGCTATGACATCATTCACTAGTGCCTCTCACTGTCAAGAGATGGAATATTCATGCAAATATCCCACACTCAAAGAGAATATTCTTGCAACTGTAAGTAGGTTGAAGAAAACGTAGTATGGCTGCCAGTTTGACTGTAACATACAATTGGTTTCCTCTGTGGTGTGTTGAAATAAAGGGACGCCTAGCTGAATGATCTCCCTCTTGTTCCCTTTGATCTGCTTGTTGAAGAATATGAAGGTTTCGCCTAAATTTGAAACTAGAGAATTAGCACGAAAAATGGTCAAGGCAACGGCACAAGAGCAAACATGCCAAAAGGGAATCACATATCAAGAGACTAGGTAGCCGAGCTGAGCTCACTTAAAAGAGCTAACGGGAAATTCTGTCATTTAGATAAGTTCAGGCAGCTTACTTAGTCTATGAAGATTATGGCCAAAACCCTAAAGAACCATACCAAGGTTCTGTGCTCTATATCAAACTGTAAGATAGAATCATACTCAGGATACAAACAAGGCCAGCAGGTTGAGATCTTACTTCGATCAACGTTTTGTGGTGCACAACTTTTGGTGTGCTGCCTTGGCACAGCCTATCCAATAAAACAGAAGCGATCTAACATGTTACTACGATTAAATTATACATCCACTTCAAACTTTTCTTCTGTCATTGAGAGGTAATATTTATAGTTGGCTACATTGAAAATACTACACGTCCAAATCGTCCAGGTATTATAATCACTACGTTGATGACTTTCCTTGTCAAATGTAAGTTTTTAAACATTTCCTATATTGTCCAAAAGCTTACTATCAACCGCAGCTACTAAATTGTACTAATTTAGCCTAATATGGAGGCAGTTGCTAGAACCTAGAACCTGTAGATACTGAGTCAGTTAGCACAAAACTATATCAGACAAAACCATCGCCGCCGACAGAAAAAGTAGTAGTGCCTGAACTAGGACCACAATTAGGTGCTATCGTCCCTAGGAATATTTGGTACCTCAAAAGCATCAATTGGATAATATCAGAGGTTCGTTGTGGCCTTGTGGACATAACAGAAGTAACCAGAAAGGTATGGACACAAAAAAAGTAGGAAAATAAATACGAGCCCACAGAACAATGTGAAGATTGTGCATTTTTTGAAAATTTCAACGAAGAAGCTCCAAAGCAACGAAAAAACAACTTACCTGAAAGTTCTCCATTTCTGCCAGCCTGACGAATTCCGGTGATGAAATCAGCAACCTTCATGAGCTCCGATGTTGTGAACACATCTTCATATATCTTCAAGCCCTTCACAACATTTACCTGATAACACAAGATTATAAACATCTGTTAGAAAACAGAACCTTTACAGAACTGTTATAAACGGGTAAATGAATCAATGGATGTGCTACTACTTCCTACAGCATCTCTAGTTCTTCAATACAGAAAGTTTGCCGAGTGGTGTAAAGATGGAACTCGCCATGTGCCCCTTCACGGACTCCTTGGCCATGAAACCTTTCTGGATCTTGATCCTCTCAGGGCGGGCGATGCACTCCTCGTGGTCAGAGCAGATAGGGTAGCTCTCTGGTAAGCTGTGCTCGCCTTGAGATCCTTGGTCGGTATTATCTGCTGAGTAATATAGATCTCAGAGAGGGTTCCAAGCATTGTATAACTGTGCATTTTGACTAGTGTTTTTGAAGTGTGCTATCTTGTTTCAGCGGAAAAAAAAATGGCAACTTCTGCTTCAAGCATTAGAAAATGCAACAAATAAATACGGAAGGAATGTCATCAGTAAAATTCGGCTCCGATTGGTTCGTCCTTTAGCTCCCAAGAAAAAGCGCTCTCCAAAAAGCAGGTTATGGCATGAATTTCTTAACAAATGTTAAATGAGGTTAGCATGCTAGATCATCACTGAGAACTCTTTGAATACGAAAATGTATATGATCTCAGCTTTCCTCGCATGGCATAACCTGATACTCACCTACCTAAGGTTCGTTAGTGGGTACAGTCACGCAGCAAACAAATGTTCAGTTGGTAGCCCATTTGAAGTTTTGAACTTGTACGAAGTCGCTCTACAACCACCGGCTTCGTCGTGCAGCACACAAAAGCATGATGCAGTTTCACACAAATCCTCCAAGATCCCCATCATAACGCAGGAAGAAACGACCTCCAGGGCACCCAACAAGCAGAGTGGTCTCCTCTTGGTATCATTTTTAATGGAGTACGGGCGTGCAGAGAAAAGAGGTTGCCTTTCGTGATAACGCAATAACAAAAGGCGAGTATAAACGGGAGATTCCCTCAAGTTGAGTGTACATGGACAGTAGCACTACATTGGCATAAGTGTGGGGGCAAGGCAAGCACCAAGCTAGCAGCAAGCAGGGTCCAACCAATACGTGTTCAATTATTATGGAGAGAGAAGAAGAAAAGGGTATCAAGATGGTGATATTTGACCGCTCTATATATGTATCGCAATGCCTTTCCGTCCTTTCGCAATTGTCAATCCTCGGCACTTGAAGAAGAACACAAGATTTTCTTTTCCTCCCCATTTTGGAAGGTAGCAGTCCCTCAGTTGTCGATTTAGAAAATCTTATAGAATCAAGTCTAGCTGCGAAGGTTGGTGGTGACTAGCAGCAAACGGACAACAAAGCTGCTGCAGCGATGATGGCATCAGCAGAGCATATAAACTCGGCCACGTGCATATGCGACACCGGGCTACGCTGTTAACCGTAAACTATCGATTGAAAAGCGTCCTAGGATAATCTTAATGTAATCACTTGCATAACCTATGGGAGATGCCCAAAGGCATATGCTAATGCATCATTTCTTACTTAGCCCGTAAGACAAGTCGGGTGTGTTGTGTTGCCGAGAAGAAGCAGCGCAGCAGCCAGGGGAGACCCAAGTTGACTGGCCCCGGCCCCACCGGCCAGACAAAATGCCAACCACGTGTGCGGCTCAGTCATCGGGCTGCCACTCCGATCGGAGCGCCACCAGACCAGATCCGGCCTCGCCCGGAGATTTTGGCTTCTGGAACCCGATGGATCTGGGTCCGGCCGATCGAGGGGCTGTTCGACACGTGGAGTGCAGGGCCGTGGGGGGAAGGAGGCGTGCCGGAATTTAATTCTCCACGGCGGTGGTCTTGTGGGTCCATTAACTTCTACTAGCTCTGTCCGTTTGATTGCGATCAGACGGGTCGTCGCGCGCCGCGGGGCGCAGTCCGCGCAGACCGCCGGGCTCCACTCTCCACCACGCTGCGCAGCCTGACTGACGCCCTCCTCATGAGACTCACGGCGACACCAGGAATTTTGCTCGCGTGCCACGCTTCCTGCCGCAGGGCCTGTCTCCCAACAAAAGTCTTGTGGGAGGCGCTGTACAGAAGTCTCGTGGCTTGGAAGGAGATTTGATTTGGAGTGCAGCGTTTTGATAGGTGTTTACTTCTCGAATTACTATAGGACAGGCTATGTTTGGCTAGCAAGAGAAAAATTGAGGAAAGTTCATGGTACATGAATTTTCCGGGTGATACACTTTATAATCACTTGCGTCCCTCTCCGGGGGGGGGGTCACTAGTGAGCTAGCTAGGCGACTGAAGAATTCCTTCCATGTTGAACCATCACAATTCCGAAAGAATATTTTATGTAGAAGAAATTTGGTCGTTTGCGCCAGATAAAATAAAATGTTTACGCTTATGCCATTTGTTGTGCGAGAAAAAAAAAAACCCATGCATCGTAAATCAAGACAGCGATGACAAACCAAGATACACATATTTTGTCCATTCTGTAATAATCTATACCATTGCTTTCGCTAAATACTAAGATACTTTTATTTTTTACACGTCAAGTGCATTATCGACTTTTTGTTCTGTACCCTGTAACCAGGCATGATAGTTCGTCACTCCATCCCGAAGATAAAACGCCAAACACACACGCCGTACATGCGTGCTTGCGTACTGTTCCATCGCTACGTGGAACGCAAAACGAGCACCCAAACCACACAGGCCGAAAGTCAGAACAAGCTCCAAAGCAGAGATGCGCAGAGCTGGCTGGTGGCGATCTCTAAAATTAATCCTACCTCCCACAACCACAAGGAGGGCACGGGTTTTGTCGAGACCGCCGTCGCCAAATCTGGCGAGACCCCCCCGGCCACATGCTAACCAGACTCACCTGAAATACTCTATTCCGCCCGCCTACAGCCTATCATCGCTGGCCGGTGTGGAACTCCATGGTGGCAGCTGTTGCGGCCATCCACCACTCACCAGGCTACAACACAGGACGATGCGCTCGAGGGCTGAACCGCGGCGAGCGGTCGGGCGGGCGACAAGGACAAAGCCACGGCGGCGTCCTGCTGCTCCCCGCCGGAATAATAACATTAATCGCGAAGCACCCATGATAAAGTAAACAGAGAGCTAATTACCGGTGGCGCGTAGCGGCCGTACTGTGGCCAGTACTTTCCGTTCCACGGGGCCGGGACCAGGCCAAAAAGGTCTGCCGTGGGAGGAGGGCGCGTGCAGGCGAACCAAAAAATAATAAAGCTGGTGGAGAGAAAGCCCCGTAGGGTTTTTTTTTGTCCTCGTCGACCCAGCGCCGCCGCCCGGCACGGGCGGCCAGGATTGACCGGCCGGAGCTGTCTCCCCCGTCCGATCCTCCCGACGGTGGGGCTGCACGGAAATTATTGGCGCTCTCGCTCCAGTTTTGTTTCCCCTAACCACCAGACCGTAATGGACCCCGTACGCCGGCTAGCTTGACGACCCAACACGTGAATATTAACCACTGTAGAAGTACCATAAATAAAGCGTCATTTTGAAGTCTAATTCGACCCCTTTTTGGTTATAGAGCCCCCGTTTAAAAAACAGGAGATAAATATTTAAAGTGGGGAAAACTTGCGGAAAAATCCACGGCGGCCAACGACCAGATCGGCAGAACTGGGGTTCGGTTGGGGACACGAAACTAACGGGGGAGACACAGCTGATTGGGAAACTTTCGAATGCGGACGGAAAAGGGGAAATTATCGGAAGGACAGTGTGATTAGTTGTTAGACTAGTAATTTGTGCACGCGAGGATTAATAATTAATTGATGGGGATGATTGTACTTACGGCCGTCGGGGACGGCGTCGTCTTCCGTGGAGGCCGCCTTCGTCCGCTCCGACGAATCTCCCGAGGAATCCTCGCCGTCCAGCTCCGGGTCCGCGTCGCCGGCGGCGTCGACGTTCGGCTGCAGCACCTCCGTCGCTGTCGCCGGACCCTGCGGCGTCGGCTCGTGCACGTGCTCGGGCACCGGCACCGGCTCTGCGGCGGCGACGGTGACGAGCTCGTCCATGGGCTCGTGGATCACCGTGGACGCGGCCTCCTCCTCGGAGTAGGCGGCGGCGGCGGCGCGGGCGTCGGCGACGCGGCGGAGCTCGGCGTTGACGTCGTTGATGGAGTAGAACTTCTGCATGTGGAGGACGGGGAACCAGTTGAGGCGGCGGCGGTGGAGCGCGGCGTACACGGCGTCGTACTCGGCGGGCCCGCCGATCTGCGCCAGGTGGCCGCACAGCGCGTCGATCACCGCGTTCGCGGCCGCGAACTCGCCGCGGTACCACCCGATCACGGCGTCCCTCGCGGCCACCTGATCCGGCGCCGCCACGGGTGACCCCGGGGCGCCCCCGGCCGCCGCCGGCGTCGTCATCGCTCCTCCGGCGATCGCCAGACCAGCAGCCACCCCCTTCCCAAGTGAGACCACGCACTGGGTACGTACCTCTCCCCGCTCCTCACGCGACGTCCTCCCTGTCTATCAATCTATCTATATCTCGAAGGAAGCTTTTGTAATGGCGTCAGGGTGCCGAGGACGGTGTGTGGGGAGCGCTTCTCTCTCGGGGGCGCGCCTATAAATACCCCCGGAGAAGAAGCGGCCGTGGGTACCCGTAGCCAACAGCGCCCAGGGCAGGGCAGGGTGACGTGGCGGGACGGATTGGCTAGCGGGTACGGGCGCAGATCCGACAGGGAGGTGGCAGTTAGTTAAGGTCAGACTCGCTTTGCAGGAGGTGGACCCGGCCTACGGGGGCGCGTGTGGACCGCGCGCTACGCAGCACAGAGATGTGGGCTGGTGAAATTTAACGAAAATAACCTTTTTGCGACAATTTTTACAAAATGACCCCCGATTTGAAAAATTTCACGAAATAACCTGTTTGGCTAACGCCCGCCCCTAAGGCGTTAAACCCTACTTCGTAACGCCACGGAGCACGGCGTTACACCCCTCGCCATGTTGACCCACGTTGACCCGTGGTGGGTAGCATAACGCCTTGGAGTGAGGCGTTATAGTACCGGAGTATAACGCCCCCGTCCGTGGCGTTAGGGTTGCTTTATGTGTAACGCCCCCGTCCGTGGCGTTATTCGGTCTGGTGGTAAAGGGGGCTGCAGCCCCCGCATCCCCACTTACCTCCTCATTTCACTAGCTCGAAAATTTCTTTCCCTTTGCTCCCAAATCCCCTCTCCGCCCCACTCAAATCCCCTTCAAATCGGAAGCTTTTCTCCGTGGATTTCGTCTCCTCGGCATTGTCCAAGGTAATCTCCTCCGTTCCCCTTATTCTTGTCCAACTAAAATCTTGAGATTTGGTTTTGTTCTTCTATTTGAGAACCCTAGATGTAATTGCTATATGTTAAGATTTGTTTGATATGTTGACTATATGTGGTTGTTTGGATGAATTTGAGCTAGTCCTAACCCTAACCCTAACCCTATTTTGTTGGTAGATAGGGATTTGAGAAATAATTAGCTTTTTGGGGTCTTTATTAAGTATTTGTTGTCATATTGTTCATAGATGTTGTCGAGAATCGTGAATGTTCATCATGTGGACTTTGTGGGCTTTTCGAAAGGAGACATTGATTATAGAGACCCGGAAGAGATAGTTATGGTGTTCGATTGTAGTCCTACGTATGTCGATGTTGTGGGGAAGGTCAGAAGTGAGTTGAATTGGATGGACACAAATGATGTGGTTGTTTTGCAAGGAAGATACAATGTTGGGTACGATCATTACATTCGGTGGAAGATCATGCCTATTGACTCCGAGAATCGTTGGGAAGCTTACAAGGCGGTTGTCTTGGACTCACAAGACAAATCGTTAGAGATATTTGCCACAAGGAAGGTTGATCCTCGGCGGCACATTGATTTGAATGTCGTTGCCTCTGCTAGTGAAAGACCTAGCCCGGGTGAACGTGTTCAACCACGTGTTGAGGCGGAGCCGGAAGTTTATGACACAACTATGAGCCAACCTCCTTTGACGCAACCTTTGAGCCCGGTTTTGAATAACCAATATGATCGTCATGACAACGATGACAATCATGACGAGAGAGTAGGCTTGGATGCCGAGGGTGATCCAGGGGAACATGGCTTCCGTAACCATGACATCGGAGATGTGGAAGCAAATTGCTTAGAAGAAGATATGGATCATGACATGCCGTACTCGCGAGCATATACATTGGACTCGGAGTATGAAGGCCCGGAAGAAGAAATTGATGAGGATGGGTTGACGGCGGTGGAAGCGAAAGCCTTCAAGAAAGCATTTGGCCGGGATGAGCGGACACCATTGTTTTGTGACCTAAGACTCGCACGGAAGGCAATAGTTGATGGCGGTACAAGTAAAGATCTTGGACCAAGGTCATATTCGAAGAAAGAAACGAAGCTTAATAGGCACGGAGTCTGTAAAGGAACCATTTTTGGAAGTTTGGATGAACTAAAAAATTGGATAAAGGACTTCTCGGTGAGGAATCATCGACCATTCCGTGTGAAGTACTCAGACGAGAAGGTGCGTTACCAAGTTGTATGTGATCAAGCTTCGGACAACTGCCCATGGGTTGTCCGTGCACGGCCTATGAAGGGTGGATCTTCGTGGATCCTCAGAGATAGCTGCTTGATTCACCGTTGTGACCCGAAGAATATCGATGAGGCTAATGCTAAGAATGATCACCGTCAGTTGACCTCTGAGTTCATTGGCCAGAAAATCACCGGTATCGTAAAGATCGCACCGACATGTGCTATAAAGGAAATTATGAAATTTGTGTTTGAGCTTTACGGCTACACGGTGCAGTACGGAAGGCATGGAAGGCTAAGCAAGCCGCTTTTAGGATATTGTATGGTGATTGGGAAGAGTCATACAACCGGCTGGGCATGGTGTTACAAGCGATGGCGGCAACAAACCCGAATATGTACCATGTGGTGGAGCCTTTGGATTCGGAAGTAGTTATGTACAACGGTAAAGCTGTGAGGAGATTTGGACGTGCATTCTGGACATTTGGGCCTTGCATAAATGCTTTCAAACATTGTAGACCTGTTTTATCCGTGGATGGCACATTTCTGACTGGCAAGTATAGGGGCACAATCATGGTCGCGGTAGGGCATGATGGTGGCGACCAGTTGCTACCTTTGGCATTCGCTCTTGTGTCAGCCGAGAACAATGACAATTGGGAGTGGTTTCTTCATCTTGTGAGGACAAGGTTAGTTGGACCTGAAAGAGAGGTTTGCATAATCTCGGACCGACATCAAGGGATACTAAACGCGGTGGAGATAGAAATTCCCGGTTACCCCCGTGTGCACCATAGGTGGTGCATGAGACATTTCTGCTCCAACTTCTACAGGGCATGCCAAAGTAAGGATTTAGCTGATTTGCTCCAAGATTGCTGTCTCGCGTTCACCGCTCGTCATTTCCAGAAGTTGTATGACAAAATATTTGAAGCTTCTGACGATGGGGGCAAAGAGTTCCTAATGAGGAACTTTTTAGATCGGAATAAGTGGTCGCGGGCATATGACTACCAAGGGAGGAGGTATGGTGACATGACAAGCAACATGGCTGAATGCTTCAACAATGTGATAAAGGGTGTGCGGTCCTTGCCAGTTACAGCAATAGTGGAATATACATTTCAGAAGATGAATGAATATTTTCTGAACTATAGTAAGTTGACGGCAAAGCGAATAGCCGGAAAGAACAAACGTAAGAAGGCGTACAAATATCCACCCAAGATTGACAAATGGATGACCTACCAAACTTTTAAGGCGGACACGCTAGCCGTAGAAGAATTTGATAACACAAACATGGTGTATCAAGTGGTCGAGCCAGGAGGCATCACCCAGAGCGGTGTGCAATATGGAGGTGGAGCTTTCAAGGTTAATCTGACAAGCGGCGAGTGTTCATGTTGCAGACCAACTTTGTATCATCTTCCATGTGCACATTTGATGGCGGCGGGTCGGAAGAGACACGTGGGGTATGAATCTTCAGATAATGTGAGGATGAAATATTATAAGATCGAGGCTGTAAAAGACACATGGGGGGCAAGGTTCGAACCGTATCTAGACCCATCGGTTTGGCCGGAATATAACGGACCTCTCTTATACCCCGATTCTAGATTGAAGGTGGAAAAGAAAGGAAGGCGTCAAACGAGACGGTTTAAGGGTGACATGGATGATTGGGGTGGTGGTCATTTTGGGGCATGGGGCAATCAACATTTCCAAGAGCCTCGTACAAGTGAGAACCCTCCTACAGGCGGTTCAAGTTCTCGTGTTAACAAAAGAAAAAGAACAAAAGGAAATGCTGATGGTGGTGATGATGGTGACGGGGCTCGTGGTGGTCGTGCCTGTCGTGCTCGTCGTGCGCGTGAAGGACGGGGAGGCGGTGATGATATAGGTGGACATGGGCGTGGGCATGGTGGCCACGGTGGTCTTGGTGGAGGGAATGTTGAGGCTGGTGGTCGAGGAGGAGATGGTAACGCACGCCGTGCTCGTACACGAGGTGGTCATAGTGCTAATGTGGGAGGACGAGATGGTGCGGGTGGAGGAGGAAATGGTGGTCGTGGTCCCGTTAATGATAGCGGCGCTGGACGTGGTAATCCAAATGTCGATGGTGGTCTTGGTGGAGGAACCTACGGTGATGGAGGTGGGTCATTTGGCCTAGGCGGATATGGTGATGGTGGTGATGGAGGTGGTGTAGGAGGCTATGGTAATGGAGGTGGGTCATTTGGCCTAGGCGGATATAGTGGAGTTGGTGGTGGAGGTGGTGGAGGAGGGTACGGTCATGGAGGTGGTCGTGGTCTGGGTTATTGGTTCGGAATCCCGCCAACGCAAAGAGTGAGAGGTAGTCGTAGTAGGGGAGGAAATGGTTGGCACTAATAAGGTAAAATAGAACGATATTGTTTTTTTTAACACGCAAATGTAAAATAGGAAACGTACCATGAAGTTGACCACCGGGGCTAGCTCCTGACGCTGACAGTGCTCCCTAATCTTCTTGTTGTACGGCAACTCGGCCAAGTCAAAACCGTCGGGGTTCGAAGCAATACGGATGTCGTCGCTTGTGAATGCCTGGGGAAGTAACTTAACACGAGTCCTAGGTGTCAGCCAAGATAGGTAGACATCAAATGCTGCAGCATCGTGAGGGCGCTCATCTTCTTGGACACCTCCGTGCTGATTCTCCCAATCCAGTGTATCAACCATGACCTTAAACTCGGTGATGTATTTGGCATGCTTCTTTGGCCAATCCTTCACACCACGTTTCTTTTCTTATCCATCCTATTAAAAGAAAATGACAATTAAGTTCCTATTACAAGTCTAGTTCATTAATGAGCACGTATACGACACGACAGACTTACCCATGCAACTCCAAATCCGTGTCCTTGTAATCAGGTGGAGTCTTCTGGTACAATCCAAATTGACGCATAACCCGGTTTGGCAAATGCCACTCCACTGCAAAAAAACATACCATCGGGCATATCATCCGCCAAAGATGACGTTCTTCAATGCATTTCCGATTCAGCGGGAACGTGATATCACGCCCTAAATCATCCCCCGAACCGTAAGGCTCCCAAATCACCTATGCATTGAGAAGATTACTTTATAAATAACCAGGGGAAACAAAATATACATATATGCGGGGATAATTTCAGTGATTACCATGTCTGCGGTTAGGGTGTCGAACTCGTTGGTGTACTGGAGATACAAGGACCGTGAAGTGCCCCATTCACGGTTCACTCTGTCCCATCTGTGTGCCCATGTTGCCATACGGTCCGGGTCACCTTGATCATCCCAAATCAAGGTCAAATCCGGAACTGGTCTCCCAATAGGAAAGTGTTCCCAGCTCCATATGGACAGCAGCAACATGCAACCACCAATATTACAGTCTGCCGCCGTAGTACCCCTACGGCAAGCATCGTCCAACTGGAGAAAAAAGGAAAAATTACATTTTTATTAGGGCAAATATACATTAAGTTATACCCTAAATTCACTTATACCGTTAACAGGAAATATAAACGGATGGGTTGGGTTACCTGACGATACAAGTAAGCGAGTGCGGCTGTACCCCAACTCCATTTCTGGTCCCAAACAACTAAGAGCTGCAGCCACATGATTGGCGCGATCGAGCCACCACCATCAGAAAATATGGTCTTGCAGAGAACATACCACAGATATGCCCTAGCATGCTGCTGCACCTCTTCAGAGTCCTCCCCTAACTCCGCTGGGCATCTCCCAAAATTCCTAGCAATCCAACCGAAGGGTGCACCAGCGGCCCTGTGTGGGATCTCTGGCTCCCTTCCCAAAATGCACGTCATATTACCACGCCACCCGGTGGTATCCGTGTTACGGCAAACGGGGTCCCCCTTGATGGGGAGTGCCGTGATCATTGAAACATCCTGCAACGTCACGGTCATCTCCCCACAAGGCAGGTGAAACGTGTGCGTCTCCGGACGCCATCGGTCTACAAGTGCGGTGATAGCACATGGGTTGAACTTCGGTACCCCCCGAAGAACAAGCTGCACGAACGGCAGTAGGCCCGTTGCCGGATGTACTTCGTGTATCTCTCGTCGTAGTGCATCTTCGGACGCCTTGGATCGTCAACGTCAACGTCCGGGCCTTCAGCCGCACCAGACCTCAAGTGGAGGTGGCCTAAACCACTTCTTCCGACATTAATCGCCCACGGTGCGTCTTATCGTACACGTCTTGGAGAAGAGACGTCATCCTACAACAAAAATACCATAATTACTTTATATATAAATAAAGCACTACCAAATCGATATAACAAAACTCTATATCAAAAATAGCACTCACTTCTCTATATTCAACTCAATGAACCAATAAACACTAACTTTTCTATATATCTTAAATTCTCTACATCCTACAACAAAAATATATCTTAAATTCTCTATATCAATACCGAATACACCACTATTTTATCTATATCATAACTACTCTATATCAATAAACCACTAAACCATCTCTACACAATAAGTTTGACAATAATTCCTTTATCACTCTAACTACTATGAGAAAATAAAAATAAATGACAATTCAATAAAAAAAGAACACTAACCCAAAATTACACTACAAGATGAACTACTAACCTACACATACCGTATCCCTTAGCCCAACCTAATAAATTTGCCAAATAAGAGGATGAACTAGGTTTGCTAAATTCGAAGAAAATCCTCAGATTTGACCAATAAAACAAGGGGATTCGGGGGAGAATACCTTCACCACTTGGAGGAATGCCAAATCCAACCAATTTTGCCTCAGAACTGACGGATTTGGAGGGAGGGATTTGAGAAGGGAGAGAGAGGCGACGGGGGCGGCGGCTCAGCGCGGGCGCGGGTGGGAGAGGAATGGGGGAGATGGGGGTGCGGGCGGGCACGCGCGGCTGCTTATTCAGCCGCATAACGCCCCAGTCCAAGGCGTTATACGGCTCACCGTAACGCCACCATAGAAGGCGTTATGGCGTTATACCAGAAGTCCGCTCTAACTCCGTGCGAAATCCGTTGCCTAACCGAGCCCGGTCAGGACGTGAGGCCGGAACTCCGGTTTGGCTGACGCCACGGACGGAGGCGTTAGGGTTCCAGCCACATAACGCCACATATAGAGGCGTTAGGGTTACAACATAACGCCTCACTCCAAGGCGTTATGCTACCCACCACGGGTCAACGTGGGTCAACATGGCGAGGGGTGTAACGCCGTGCTCCGTGGCGTTACGAAGTAGGGTTTAACGCCTTAGGGGCGGGCGTTAGCCAAACAGGTTATTTCGTGAAATTTTTCAAATCGGGGGTCATTTTGTAAAAATTGTCGCAAAAAAGGTTATTTTCGTTAAATTTCACTGTGGGCTGCGCGATTCGGCGCGCGGGGACGTCACGGCGGCCTCGAGGAAAGCGCACGGCAGCGGCGTGCACCTGGTCTTCCATGGACCGGGTGGACATGGGTCGGAGCTTGGTTGGACCACGAACCATCCCGGCCGTCCATTTCTGAACCCCACATCCTTGTTCGGTTTGTTGTTCTTGTTTGTGCAAGACATGATTGGGCACACGAAAATACGGGAAGATTTTTGCGTGCATGGGGAGGACACGCACTGTAATGTAATGTGTGAGCGTGAGTAATTATTAATAAAGACCGGAAACGCAAATCGGAGCCGGGCTCATCTGAGCCCGGCTGCCTTTTCTGAATTTTTAAAATTTGAAAACGCGTCGAAAAAATTCTGAAAAAAATTATGCGGGAACATATTCATGCGCGCAACACTCGTGTAAATTTTCGACAGAAAACATCCACTATTCAAAAAGACAGATTTTTGTCTTTTTTGCACAGGGCGCAAAATTTGATGTTTTCTGTCGAAAATTTACACAAGTGTTGAATACTCCAATATGTTCATGTACAATTTTTTTCAGAATTTTTCGTAGCATTTTACTATTTCAAAAAAATCGAAAACAAACCGGGCTCATATGAGCCCGGGCACCAAAACGCCCCGCCCAATAAAGACCCCCTTTGTAAAGTAGTAGGTACTTTTTGAATGAAAATCTAGCTGTAAAAATCAAGTGCATAAAATCATCTTCAATACAAATCAAGTGTTCCTGAATATGTTGTTTCCTTTTCAGAGATAGCATACATACATATAGAGAAGGTTATCGCGAGTCCATAATGGACATTGTGACAAATCATCTTCTAATAGAAGTGATATATGTAATATTTTTAGTGACAAGAGAGAAAAAAGAGAAGTTTGCACTATGTGCGATGAATGATGTCATGGTTTCCAGGGTATCACTCTAATCTCTATTGTCCGTATGCAGTTAATTACTTAATTGGGTAATCATACTAATATATGCATTGATTGTTAGAGAAATACTGACAACATATTAAAGCACAAAGTCGGCTCGTACGGAACAACGAAAGAGTAGAAAAGTTATGAAGAAAGAAGCCTGCGCCGCTGGAAATACTCGGCTCCTCTGGCCGGTTCCCCTCATCTCCCACGACCAAGCGGTAGGTGACTTATAAGCATAGATCTACATCTAGACTGTAATTATTTCTGCCCAACTCGTCGTTTCCTACGGATGCTCGTCCTCGATCTGGTCGTCGGCGATATTCGTGGATTGACGCATGGCGCTCTTGTACCTCTGGTTCAGATGGGGTTCGTTTGTACATGTCTGCAAATCGGCCCATGCGGCTTCAAGGGGACGCGTCGCAAAGCTCCGCTTTCTGTCGACGCCATGGGACATGTCGTCATCAGCTTGCACCGTGATTTCCATGGTGTTTGCAGAGGCGGAGATTGTCTTCATGGCTACGCTTAGAAGATCAGAAGGTCTCGATGGCTTAAGTCGAGTTCAATACTGCTAAGTAATGGCGGAGTTCGGGTCTCGAATGCGATGAAGATATGCTTCACATGTTGTTGTGCGTACATGGCTGAGGGACGATGTTCCCGTACAAACCACACACGGGATGTGAGACTCATGATTGGTGACTTGCAATAGCGGCCTCGACTAGTGGGGTAGCAACAATGGAGGAGTTATTTTTTGGTGGCGCTCCACACGTACCGTGTCTTGATTTACAGGGTGAAAATCTAGGTCTCACCTTCATTGTTTGTATGACAATAGTGATTGCTTATTTGTTGAAGGCATTGTCTGGATACCTCATACTTTCTCTAGAATATGTGTTTTCCTTTTCAGAAATAGCATACATATAGAGAGGGTTATCGGGAGTCCATAATGGACATTGTGAGAAACCATTTTCTACTAGAAGCGACATATAATTTTTTTGAGTGAGAAGGGAGGAAGAAGACAAGATTGCACTCTCTTTGGGATGAGATGATGTCATTACTCCAAGGATATCACTATGATATCTGTTGTTTGTATGCAATTTCTTAGTTTATTCAGTAATCATAATAATATGCGCATTAGTTGGTAGTCAATTAATACAGAGCATTCAATAACTGAAGATATATTAATATCTATTGTTCATATGGAATTTATTTTTTATTCTGTAATCATACTAACGACAAAATGGACGACAAATTAAAGCACAAAGTTGTTTTGTACGGTACTACGGTAAGAGTACGGAGGAGTAACTAGGAAAGAAACCTAGCCGTCGGAAATACGCAACTCTTCTTTCCCATCCCCCTCATCTCGAGTGCTTATTTTGGCGCTAGGAGACGGATAAACCACATATCTACATCTAGGGTCGTTATTTTCTTCTATGTTAATATTTGTGTGTTCTAAGTGACAAGTGTTTCGTGTTTCTATGGCCGAGACAACGTCACGTCACATAAAAATACAAAAACCCTATTCCATTCTGGTGTGACTATTGTGTACGTCGCGGGCAGCATTATAGTCTTTGGTGTTTTGGCCACATAGATCACCAACTTTATATGTGATAGTTTGTTGTCAGACGCTTTCGGCCTATCTTATGCGTGGTGGTAGTGTGTTGACATCTACACAGAACATGTACATGTGTATCCTCGGAGGAAGAGGTAATGCACCTGAAGTTTCGGTGGGGTTGAAAGCGCGATACGTAAGACAGTCGGTCGGATCTTTTCAAACTAGATGCCCCACTTGCTCGGGAGGGACCCCGTCAGGACCGCGATAACGATTGGTTGAACGATTCGCTCGCTCCTACCTCGGTTGTCGTTCAAGCGAGCGAATTCAGGGAAACAGAGTCACCGAATTGAATAGAAGTAGAGACAAAACAGATAGGTGATAAAATTAGATGTAAAGTTTACAATCGGCCATCACCCTTACATTATATAGAGATGATAGACTTCTCGTGCAAGTCACGGTCTATGCATTACATGTTTGACTTGAACTCTTACTCTACGCTAAATTAGGAATATTCCTCCGGCTTCGTACTAGACTCAAACTCCAAGGGTCCGAATTTTCCTGGGACGGGTCAAGTTTCCTTCCGTCTTGGAGTCTCCCTCCTTGCCTTCGCGTCGAGGTTGATGCATCATTGATCGTACTGGACCTTGTTAGTATCTCTGGCTTGTCACCTCGATCGAGGAGGTTTCCTAGCTCGAGTCAGTGTTGACTCCATCTCGTCCTTGGGATTTTGAGCCGACTCATGCGTCTAGCCTTCACCGGACTATGTCGGCTGGCACTTGGCAGCTTGCATCTATTAGTTTCTTCTTGTAACACCCCGACCACCCTGGGGCCGGGCCTGTTATCCCTGACAGCTCTCTAGGATATCTAGACTGGCCTCACAGACCAACACTAGTCTTTTCTGCACACTTTGTCCTCACTGGTGCGCACCCGGGAAGGACTTCCCGGTCGGTCACCCATCCTCAAATTGCTCCGGCCAAGAACGCTTAACCTCGAAGTTCTTTGCGAAGGAGCTTCCGGAAAAGAAGTTGCAACTTATTGATATGAGTATTCTATCAATCCTATTAAGCTCTGAGCCAGGATCTCACACTTCTGCTTCGTCTGCTCAGTCATGTCCAGTTGTTGCTTCATTTCTGGCTTATCCTACTTCCGGCTTGGCCACGAGCGCGTTCACCTGATATTAGTCCTTTTCTAGGATCCCAAATGTTCATTCGGCAGTCGGCCAAAACCAAGTGCCAACATTGTCGTGGTAAATTAGGTTTTGTAAGTCATTATGTAGTTTTGTTTTTGTGTGCTCGTAAACTTCTATATTGACAGCACGACAATGAAAGGGTGGTTCGATGATCTTCCTTGTGACGTGTGTATCTCCATCCACAACGTGGTCAAATATTTTGGTGGGTGACTCAAGCGCTTCTAAAAAAATCGAGTTTAATAATGCAGATTTGGTATTTTGTGTTTATTTACTAGATGTTTGAGGAACATCAAGATGCAATGTACAGCTACTAACGTGACTTCAAAGGTATTTATGTAACTTTTAGTTCTATTAAAGGTCTTTGTTTGTCTTGATGTACTTTGTATAGTCAATTCATATAGTTGGATATTTTGCTAAAAAGTAACGGTTTTGTTAATTCTAAATCGTTTGAGAATTAACTAAATCTTAGTCACCTTCCTAGCCGCTAAAGTTGTGTTGAGATTCGTGCGATCTATGAGTTGCATGTGGATTGCGACTGAGATTTTCTTCGGTTGCACACGAGTTGCCACTGAGAAAAAAATGCACAATACAGAATAATTGTTCAACCAGTACATAATAATGAAGAATATGCACGCATCATAAATCATGAGATGACATCGGTGCGCTGAAATTTAGTTAAATCTGAGTGAACTTAGCACTAGACGCCAAAAAGTTAATACATGAAACTCACATAGTACACACGATATGTATAACAACATGACTTCGAGCAAAGATGATTACAAGAGAAAACAATCTTCTCTACTGTTGAAGATGCGGTCAGAATTGTTCAATCGGCATGCCAAATCAGGAGAGAATGGTTGCAGATTTGTTGTCAACCATGATCGACCCAATGAGTTGATTCTGACCTTTGTACCTCCACTGTGACTTTATGGCTATATATTACCTCTTTTTCCTACGTTATTAATTACACTAGCAGAAAGTAAAGCTTAATGACAATTGGCTTCTGAATCTTGCGTGATCAAGTAACATTGCCTCTATGGCAATGCATGTACCACCAGGGCAAGCAGCTTTCTAGGGTACCCATCTGATTGGAACTTTGAAAGAATAATTCAACAACATGGCTACTGCATCTCTCTCATTAAACGTCTCGTTCGGGTGGGCTGAATTTTCACGTCCCAGTCTCGGCAATGCCAATAAAATTCGGATCATCATCCTCTAGGGCCCTGTGACCTCAAATCTAAAATGGTACATGCCCCAAAACCAAGGTTTCATGTTAGCGCATGCATCTTGTATTCTTGTTTGCTCTCAATGTTCATTCTCTTTTCTTAATTCACGCGCCTTGGGATCAGGACTTTGATACTCTGGTTAAAAGAAAGGTTCCTCTTGGATACTTTGGTGATGACTCTGAAGTACTCCTGCTCGCAGATGCCATGTCCTGTTTAACCTAGACTAGAAGGGCGATGCATCTAACCTTTATTTTTTAGTTGCTGAGATGGTAGAGCGATGAAGTTAGTGTTGGAAGTTGGAATCAAGTTATGGTGGAATCATTAGTTTAAGGGCTATATTTTATATTGGCCCAGAATCTGATTTGGTTCTGATTAAATATGAGCATTGTACATCTGGTGGTAGGTGGCTGGATGCGCTGCGTCTGTTCTGGCTTCCCTTTCATGTTTTGCAACACACTGTGGCACTGGATACACCAACCCAACTATGTAGTAGTATATGGCATGTGATTACGACTTTATATAATGTGAACAATTTATGTTTGTCCTTCAACTTTAGTAGGCAGTATATAGGAGAGTGCGGCGATATGGAGGCCGAGCTCCATGAAGCTCCGTTTCCTAAAAAAATTTGAATCCGTAAATTTTTGTTTCGAAAAATTCTGAAAAAATTATGGCCGCAGATAATATTGTGATCTACCACTGTGAAAATTTTCAATCAAAAATTCCTTGTATTCTGTTCTGAGAAAAAAAGAGAAATCTGCAGATCTGATTCGGGTGAACAGTGCGCAATCTGAAAAATTTGAAATCTTGCCAGATTTCTCTTTTTTGCATAGATCAAAATATTTCGAGTTTGTGGTTGAAATTTTTCACAGTGGTAGATCATAGTATTATCTACGACCATAATTTTTTTCAGAATTTTTTGAAGACAAATTTGCGGATTCAATTTTTTTTGGAAACCCGAGCTCCATGAAGCTCGGGCTCCATATTGACTTTCCGGTATATAGGATTGATGACGTTGGCTTCATATTGTTTGATACCTCGAGTAAGAGCAGGACTAATACTATAGCCGGCTGGCTATAAGGCGCTGCCATGTCGCGTATAGCCAACATTTCAATCCACTAGTAGGTTAGCTATTAGACTATTTCTTTATAAACTCTTATCTCTATCTCTCTCCTCACATTTACTAATTTTGCCTAGTAGCACGTGTAGAGATGGGCTCTTACATGAGAGCCCACTACCCTACTTTTTCATGTCTCTTCTCCACATAGGCAAAAATGCCACGTAGGCGGGCTATAAATCCACAATTATACTTACTCTAAGACTACTCATAGTGGGGGTAACTTCATTAGTAACATAGATGACACGTAGGCAGAAACGATGACGTGTCAGGTAATTAATGAATAAAGAGAGAGAGGTGGTAACATAATATGTTACTGCAACATCATATATCTCAAGACACTATGAGTCTACAACCTATTAAATATGGTTTTGCATGACACCACATATATGTTACTACCCACTATGGAGATAGTAACATAGTCTAGTTTTATGTATATGTTACCATCATATGTTACTCCCCACTATGACTAGCCTAAGAGCATCGGCTTTCCGGAAATGTGTGCGGCGTCTACGAAATTATGTTCGCTATGAGATGTGTCGGACACATGTCCGGCCCTAAGGAGGCGGCACCGCATAATACATTTCAAAAATATTTAAACACTTAAATTTAAACATATAATTTAATATTTTATTAAAATTTAAGAAATTTTACAACGGAATTTAATAAAATAAAAAACCTAACTTAAATACCTAATCTGAACTGGGTCCATGTCCCTATAGGTACATGACTCGCTTCGGTCTACTTGTGGTGATTCGCCAACGGTGACACGCCCTCCTCTCTCCGTCATTGCTAGGCAATGTCCCGTCTTTCGGTGCACAAGCTCCTCTAGGCGCCTTCTCTCCGCATCCGCCTCCACATGAAGAATTGGGTTGTCTAGAGGTTTCGATCTGACGTTTCGGCCAGAGTCGGCCAGAGACTAGTAGTCTGGCACCGCTCGTGCCGACATGCTGGAACAAGGCGAGAGCTTCCTCAACATTCTTGGCGAGCACCCCCAACATATTTGGGAGGAGGAGGCCCGGCCTACCGAGCCAACGCAGGAAGAAGGCATGACATTGATGTTGTCCAACTAGCTACGGCGATGGAGCAGCGCCCTCAGCTGTAGCAACGCGAATGGGACGCGTTGCGAGCGCTGTTGCGGCACCATTGGGCTTCAGGTCCCACGTAGGAGGAAATTGCCACATTTGGATTTATTTCGTTGCCTATGACATGGCAAAATGTTGGTTCCCATAGATGAAGAATTGGGTCAAACACGTCGTTTAGTGGTTTCGATCTAACGTTTCGACCAGAGTCAGTGGTTTATCAAGAATATCAATAAAATTTGTGGTTTCATTGTACTGTATTTTGGCGTCAAGTAGTGGTACATACATAATTTGCCCCAATTTCTTCCAACAAAATCACAACCTTTTAGAGTAAAAAGTCACGGTTCTGTTTGAACGCAACCGAATGGAAAACAGAATTCCCATGCTCGTGTCATGGTTATCTCATCAAGCACGGGCACATATTTCTTAATTAATCAGTTGACATTTTTATTGGTGTACATGGCCTTCCCCTATTGGAACGGGCACTGTCTTAATCAGAGGCGGTATGAATATTAATATCCTGCGCGTCGTCATTGATCGTTTGTTACTCCAATTAACTTGAGATCTGGACTTCCCGCATGACAACCCACTCTGTGTTACCCCTGCATTCTTACAACTTTATTGTTACAACTCGCATCTGTGAGTACATGGCTGTAGGCTGTAGCACCTGTATTGTTACAACTTTGTTAATTACAGTACTGTATTAAATCATTCAGGACCAAATTACCTTAGTTTAGTACTACAAGAGAGCAGTAGTATTTAGTGCGTGGTCATACGAAGAAAAAGAAATCTCCGAGCTTGATGTGTGGAGTAAAATATATAACAGGAAGAATGGAAGTGTGAAGCTCTAACGACAGCGACGAACCGTGTTGATTGGCCGTGTGCCCATTCGACCGTTTTGGTGGCCGTGACAACAAGCCCCCTCCCTGACGTGATCCCGTCAGCGAACCATCTGCCCAAACGAAGTATTTTAGGTAGTGTTCGGTTCTGGAACCGCGGGGGACGGAACGGAACCATTCCATTCCGAGGGTATGGAACGGTTCCGACCCCGTGTTCGGTTCGGAAAAATTCGAGGAACGGAACGGTTCTGACCCCGTGTTAGGTTCGAAAAAATTCGAGTAATGAAACGGTTCCGACCAGCTAATTAATCAAGATTAGGAATAATTAATCAAGATTAGGAATGATTAATCAAGATTAGGAAATAATTAATCAAGATTAGGAATGATTAATCAAGATTAAGAAATAATTAATCGAGATTAGCGATAATTAATCAAGATTAGCGATAATTAATTAAGATTAGCGATAATTAATTAGCGATTAGCGAGCCGTTCCGCGGCGTTCCGCGCGATCCGGCCGATTTGGCCGGATGCCTCAGGACGGCATCTGGGGCGAATATTCCTTTTTGAGGGACTAGTTGGTTCCGTTCCTTCCCTCCAACCGAACACAGGAACGGGTCCTAGGGACGGAACCGACCCGTTCCGTTCCTCCTAATTCCGGAAACGAACGCATCCTTAATCGTCGCCTAGCCAGCGACTATGGCTTCATGATTCCGCTAAACTAATGAGTCTAAATGCCAAGTTTGCCTTCTGTTTCGAACTCGGCTCCGTGACAGGCAGTGGAGATATCTTAACTAATATAGCTTGTCGTCATGATCGAGCAATAATGCTCGTTATTTAGCTCTTACAGATGGTAGGATTTTCAAGGGGGTCTAAATTAATGGCCCACGCCTTGAACCGACAGCTCTTGAGTGTCATTTTTTTTCCCATTGATTAGTTTAACCATAGGGGTCTTCAGTTTATTTTTTATACAAATGCAAATTAGTCGAAGTCGATAACATATATACAACTATGTTTAGAACTTGGAAGGTGGGTCCTGCATGGCTGGAGTTCAGCCAATTGAAGGCATTGTTACACACGTGGACCTTCTAAACTCTGTCATTTGGGAAATGCCAAGTATTTTGCTTGATTATCTAAAAGGTGGCTTCTGTAATTCTTTTAGAGCAGTTTAATTATATTTGATTGAGGTGACGAATGATTCCGCTAGAGCTGACCCACTGGAGTAGCCGGAGAAAGATACGACCGGCCAGAGTTAAGAGGTCAAAGTTGTCCTTTAGAGCATGATCTCAGTTATGGCCTATCTTTCGTGGCCTCGAAAGGCTAAACAGGATCATATCACGGTCAGCGATGCACGTCCTTCAACTAGACATTCCTTTTATTTTCAAGGGATAAACTTGAAATCCTTTGGGGGCACTAAACGGTGCAAATGAGTCATTGCATGGAATGGCCGGTGCAGCATCAACACATTTGAAAACGATATGACTTTGGTTAATGCTGACCGCCGAATCAATTTAAGTTCTTCTTGCTCGGATTATGTGGTGAGGGGAGGGCAGGCCTTGGTGCAGTGGTGAGGTCCTCCCCACTTATGCCAAAAGGTCATGGTTTCGAACCAGCCTCCCTGCACTGCACTTTGCAGGGTAAGACTAGGTTCTTATAATCCCTTCCCAAACCCTACCTTGTGTGGAAGACTCAATGCACTGGGTCTGTCCTTGCTCGGATTATGTGGTCTCGTTTTTGCTTGATTAATACAACATGTAGTTCATCCTAGAAGTCTTTTAGCAGATGGAAGGCACTTATAAACACACACACTACCAACAAAGACCACTGATATATCTAAAAGTTGCATGGAAGACCTCTAGAGTCGTCATCTTGTAACTCCACATTTTGAATCTTGACGTTCCTCCAAAATTCTATAGAAAAAAATCGCAAAAGACAAAACTTGAACAACTAGAACTAACCGCAGAAGTTTTTAAGAGCCTTTTGAGTCGCCCACCTCGATAGGTGACAACCTTAGATTTTTGAGCGCGTTGTGGCTTGGGAGACATCCCTCCGGAGGCAGTCTGCCAAAGAGCCAATTGACCATTACTCTATCGAGGAAGAAGTGTGGGAGCACCCAGGAAAAAGTGCCATCCTTAGGAGATGAGGGGGTGGACCGTGGACGTGGGCCTCAATCGCAAGTGTTGTTGATTTTTCCCTTCGTGTCAAATTTGTATGCCATCAGTGATGATGTTCTGATGGTGGAGATGTTGTTGTATCAAACAAAACTCCCGCGGCTTTGTTCTGAACTTAGTTTGAATATCATGACTGGCCCGGTCGACATCGGGGGGTATGTGGTGTTTTGGTTCCCCTAATCATCGGATTTAGATTTGATGGTTTTGTCGTCCTATGCCACCGGCCTATCTTGAAGGTGGCGGCGGTGTTGGTGATGTAAAAGTTTGTTTTGTGACTAATAACCTACCCTTTGCTTCCTTGATGTAGGCATAAGTTGTGCAATATGTTCTAAGTTTTACCATGCTGAAGTTGAGGATTTCACCATTGACAGAATCATACATCGAATCTTGCTAGTGGATCGGAGTTTAACACGTTTATTATAGATCATAAGCATCATGCTAGACATACAAAGCTTAAAACTGTGTTGGAATTTGAAGTGGCCGCTAGCTCCTACTTTTACGGATATAGCACTCCTTACTCGTCTTCCATGTAGAGAAATATCATTCTAGACATACAAAGCATGCATATGTATGATATAAACATCAGTTTCTGAGTTGTTTCCAGGCTATAATGTTTGTGAGATGAAGATATTTCTCATTTTTATGGAATTATTAGTTTTGTTTGACGGAAACATGTCTGATGTACCAACTTTCTAAGACTTAGTAAAAAAATTGTATCTATAAGTTTGAAAAACTTACAAAATAAATCATGCACATAAGTATTGATTAATTATGAACTTATGCTTACAAATTTTCATATGATCATCATGGTCCGTGTAAAAATGGTAAATTGTTAAGTCTTATTTTTACACTTGTCATGGAGGGTCATAATTCTTTTATTCATGGGTAAGTATCCAGCTCAATATGTAGCTGCATGCATAACTTTTTAAAGTAAAATTTCGAAAAAAAAATTTGCTAAGTCTTAGGAAAAGGGTATACTGTCCCACTCATACCGTTTTCGTAGTTTCCAGTGTGTTATCAAAAGGTAGATTCGAACTACCTAGGTACGGAAGCAGCGGTTGGCCCTCGGGTGCATAGACACCCTTTATTTAAAATGTATTTTTAAATGCCACAAAATATAAAAAATGTCCACGCGTACATCTTTACATCATATGTGTTCTAAAAGACGTTTCACGTAAAATCGATATTTTTTGTGTCTTGTATGAAAAATGACAAAATTCGGCGGTGAAATAGACTTTTTTTCTTGTCTTTTTTACACAGGCCACACAAATGTCGAATTTTTTGCGAAAATTTACATGCATACATAGAATGTCGAGATGATTACGTGGAACTTTACGTGATAAAACGTAGATTTGTTAATACGACACCGGCCACTCAACAATGGTTTTGTAATGCAGCAGTTCCGTACTTTGGATCGGACACAAGTTTCTGTCGCCACATCCCACTCCACCGAAAGATCACTCGCCGGGCGGCCGTTCGTACAGCCGCTGTACGTACGATCGAGCGTGCACGGCTTCAACAACATGCCCTCGGGTAGTACGTGGCGGTGGCGCCACACCGTACCCCAGGACACGGGCGAGATCGATCACCAGCAAAACGCCACTGCCAGCACTAGTTTATTGGCCGTCCCTGTCGACCCGGATCAAATCTACACGCTTAATGATTTGGCCGCATTTGGCCCGCCCCAGTTTCCACCGGGCACCTGAAGGCGACACGAGGGCCGGACAGCATCGGCATCGGCATCGGCATAATAAGGTCATCTCAAATGCACCGACCCAAATGGATGTGTTTTTCATTTATTTTTGGTCCGTTCGGACATGCAGGTTCCGTCCCTGTCCGGTCTTTTTCTGGTCAGTGCACCTAACGGGCCGACCCATTTGGCCCGTCCCTATATTTTTTTTATAAGTTAAAATTATATTTTATATTACTCCACACATTACATAGTTTTGAAAATACATTCTCCGATTTATTCTACTAGATTTACTACATTCTACTAGATTAATACTACTAGATTAATAAAATTTTATGAATACTTCTGATGCTGGCGATGGATAACCCAACAAATTTTAACAAAATTGGCCGCGTGTGGCGGCACGGTCTTGCTGGATCTCCTCCGACCTAGTGGCCGGTGGCGGCACGGACTTGCTGGCTCTTCCTGCCAGGATACCGGCGTCGGGGGTCTTGCCTGGCGACTTCCCTTACGCCGACTATTTTAACAAAATTCGCTGCTGGAGGTCTTCAACGGCTGCTGTCGGTGCCCTCCTCGCGGCCGCTCGCACGGGCCTCGGCAAGCGACGCGCGGGTCGCCCACGCCAAGTCGGCGTCCTCCTTCCTCTGCCGGGCAAGCTCGGCCTGGAACGAGTCCAGCGAGCGCGCTATGGCCTCCTTGAGGTCCGGGCCGCTCGAGTCCTCCGAGTACAGGTGGATCACCTCTACCACGCTGTTCGCGGCAGGGGTGGTGGCGCTCGCAACGGAGCGAGGGGGGGGGGGGGGGGGGGGGGGGGGCTGGCAGTGGTGTCGAAGGAAGTGCGGCGGGGGAACTAGGGTTTTGTGAGCTAGGATTTGGCTCGTCGGCGTCCATATAAAGGCCACTCCCGCCACATTTGTGATGGTGGTTGGCCGTTGGGTGACGCCGACAGGCGGGCCAGGGGGGAGTGGGGTGGACACCGCGCGGAGTCCACACGCGTCCGCGCCGACGCAAACCCGGCTCAAATTTGGGCCGGATTTGGGTCGAAACAGACGAAAAAACGGACGTCGGTCCGTTTGCGTTGGCGCGTTGGGTCCTGATTTCGACTCATTTCGGACGAAATAGGTCGGCGTGTTGGAGATGCCTAACAAGTGCCTGGCCAGATGGCCACTCGTGCCTCAGAGTGAGAGATGCCGGTGGGGGCAACCGGTTCACACATGCCCGACGCCGTGCACGGCGTGCGTGTCCGTCTTTGCTAGCTACTATAGCTCCACCCATCGTACGTGTTTCTCATCCATGCTCCGCTGAGTAAATGTAATGTCGCTTCAGAATAATGAATGATTTTTATAAGAGTTTCATAGGATTCCAATGCACAAGATTTATTCCTTAAAGAAACCCTTTAAATCAAAGAAATGACATCTTTAAATTATTAATAGGAATTTCAAGATCCACTGTAGCATCTTTTTGACGCTCATCCACGTAAGATCAAGACATATATTTCTTCCGAGTTTCTCATGTGTTCCATCCAAATGAGTGTTCCTTCATTTTTTTTCTTCTCTCTGTTTTGCGCTTGCGATCCTGTCAAATTGTTGTGTGTTCAGATCCTACGATGCAAACAAAAAACTCGCAATAGTGAACAAGAACGGGAGAATACAAATTGAGATTTTGTACGTAGAATCGAGGACGTCGTGATCGAGCCTATGAGCTTGTGGACGGAGGACGAGACGGTTGATCATATATGACCGAAGCTTTCCCATCCCGGTGGCCGGTGTGACTCGGGAAGGAAGGATGGCCTCTCGAGCTCGGGAAAATCTAGCATGTCATAACTACTGTAGGTGGCAATAATGCTCCCTGACGACGACTAAGGCTAAAACATGGAGGCGAAACACCACACCGGTTCAGCTGATGCGGCACCCATGTTGTCTGTCTAAACGCGAGTTTGATTCCTAATACTTCCATCGCTGTCAGCGAATTAATTAACAATCAGCTGGAATATATCCGCACGATCGATCGACCTGGTTAGCGTTAGCCAGCCCACCATTATTGGTCGATCGCCGTGTTAGAGGATCGCATCGCATCGCATCGCATCGATCAAGTACGCTGTGGATCGGAGGATCGCAAGAACCGACCTTTTGATTCTGGAGAAGGCACACGGCAGTGCCTCGACCGACCCGATCGATCGGGACTTCTACTCTAATTAAGACCATCGACGTGAGTCGATCCCGGCCGGAGTGGCCTACCGTCACCGGCGATACGTGGAGCTCGGACGCCGAGATCGATCCGCTGATGTTCATAGCCTGTACAAACCCACGCGTGGCGCCGCCATGCGGTCGCCGTCAGTGCCCCCGGCCGGGAACGGTCGAGCTCGACGGCTCGCGCGTGCCAGGAGCCCGACGCGTAACGCAAGCCAAAACGACGCCCATCGATCATGGCGTGCTCATCGTGTGGGGCACCGCGCGGCTCTTGTCACCGCGCGGCGTGGAGGCTTCCGCCGGGAACGGAATCGCAGGATCCCTAGCTACCTCGCCGGGATATCAAGTCTTGATGCCGTTTCGGCGCAACGATATCGATGATCCCACGCACGCCGCCCTCGGTGTGTCATGCTGAGTGAGCCAAAACAAACAACCCGGCCGAGCGTGCGCGCGCGCTGAGACGGACGGGCTCGACACGTAGGGAGATGACGTACCGTTCCTGGGACATGATCTCAGCTGCCTGTCTAGAAGCCTTAGAGCATCTCCAGTCAGCCCCCGATAGCCCCATCAGGACGCCTTTTTCCCCGCCGAACGGGTCGGCGGAAGAAATTCCCCCAGTCGTCCCCCAGCCGGGGTTCGATTGGGGGCACCGACGGAAGGAAAAGCCCGTGTGGGCCAGCTCTGTCGGCGAGACAACGCCTACCTCTCGCCCAGATTCGTCCCTTTTCTTCTTTCCACCTTGCCGTCGGCAACCACCCCTCTTTCCCTCCGTTGCAACCACGCCGCTAGAAAGAGCACCCGCCGCCGCGAACACGCCGCACAAACCTCAATCTCCCCTGCTGACCGAGTTCTTCGCGGTGATCCGGTGGCAACCACTCCTCCAACAGCTTCGCGCCCACCGCGCCCGCGAGGCGTTCGTCGGTTTGCCTGCTCGCGATGCACTCCAACGACGAGGAGATGCTCGCCGCTCTGATGGAAGAGGAAGCCGACGTCACCGCCACCGATGAAGAGCACATGATGGTCCTCGCCTGTCTGGCCGGCCTGTACTCGCGGGCTACAGAGCCGCGGCGCGGGGTGGCTCGGCGTTTGGGCGCCACAAGAGCAAGAAATAGCAGCAGATGGAGGGCTACTGCATTCTGTACGCCGACTACTTAGCCGATGATCCGTTGCACTGCGAGGCGGTATTTCGGCGCCGTTTCAGGATGAACCGGAAGCTTTTTCTCAGGATTGTGCATGTTGTCCGGGAGTTCGACAGGTACTTCATCTGTAAGAAGGATTGCACCGACACAGTAGGATTTCCCTCGCTCCAGAAGTGCACGGCCGCGTTGAGAATGCTTGCATACGGAGCTCCCGGTGATGCGTAGGATGACTATATACGCATGCCGAGTCCATCGCCATGAAGTGTTTTTACATGTTTTGCAGTGCAGTGGTGACAGTGTTTGGAAAAGAGTACTTGCGAACACCCACCGCTGAAGACACTGCTCGGATCCTAGCCGAGAATGCAGCAAGAGGATTTGTCGGGATGCTTGGAAGTATCGACATTGGATTTGTGTGATACTTGAGGCAGTGGATACGCAGGATACCTGGATTTGACATTCATTATTTGATATGACAGGATCAAACAATGATATCAACGTTCTGCAGTGCTCGAATGTCTTCGCCAAGCTTGCTGAAGGTCATGCTCCCCCGGTGAACTACGAGATCAACAGACACCACTACAACAAGGGCTACTACTTGGCAGATGACATCTATCCAAACTGGTCAACAATTGTGAAGACCATCTCAAATCCTGCAATCAAGCTGGGTTTTACGAAGTGCCAGGAGGCTTGCAGGAAGGATGTCGAGCGGACATTGGGTGTACTCCATGCTCGATTTAATGTTGTCCGGTACCCCGCTCTGACCTGGTCGAAATCTCAGATGTGAGAAGTGATGAATGCATGTGTGATCTTGCACAACATGATCATTAAAAGCGAGCGGGAGAATCCAGTGGATGAGGCCGAGTCAAAACAAACATATTGCAGACAATGTCCTCTTGCTGGTATTTTTTACGAGAACAACGAGAACAAGCGGATCAATGTGCCGGCATCATGGGCTGCCTTCCTCACTATGCTGAGGAGATCCGAGACTCACTGATTCATACACAACTGCAAAAAGATCTGGTGGAGCACTTGGGAGGCTCAAAGGCGAGGAGATGCTCTTACCCTGGCTGGAGATGCTCTTACCCCGGTCGTTCGGTTCAAAGTTCCAACCAATTAGCTAGCTAGTTTCTGCTGCCGACTTGATTGGTCCAGCCGTCTAGAACCCTAGTCAGTTCCAACTTGGCTCAGAGTTCCCACGACGACGGGCAGAGGGCGTTTGCCTCTGGAAGCCATTTCCAGGCCCGGGATACGGCCTACCGGCCAAGCTGGGGTCACGCTCACGCATCGACGGACCATCTACTACCCCAAGTTGCCCGTAGGTGTGCACTGCTGATTGGTGATCAAACCGAAAAATATGCCTAGCAACGCCACTAGCTCCCGCGCCGGTCGTTTCACCGAAGCACCTCTACGCCGGTACGGGCGTCACGCACGCACCAACAGGAAGCCAGCGCGGCAGCCCGTAAAGAAGAGGCTTTTCTAATCCTTCTTATCCTCTCCCCTCGCGCAGGCGATAAGAAGGCGACCCTCTGTTCCTCGCTCCTCCGCCGGCCGGGCCGGTTCCGCGTCCCCGGCGTGTAGATAGTAGGTTAGGTCTCTCCGGTGCCGCTGCCGTGTGGGGGTGGGTGGTGGCCCTTTGGAGTTTTTGTGCCGGAGTTCGTTCCCCTTCCCGGCGTCGTCTGCGGCGGCGTCGGCGAGCTGCCGGAGGTGGGTCCTCTCGGATCTGTCGATCCGGTGAGGTTAGGTGCTCGGGGCGTCGTCGGCGTGGCGAGGACGGCGACTGGCGCATGGAGCTTTTGTCCTCTGGCTCTCTCTTCGTCGCAGCAAGGCTAGCTCCTGCTTGGCTGCGGAGGGTCTGGGGGTGGTGTGGTGTGGTTCGGGCGGCTCTCGTCGGTTCCTCGCCGGTCAGGTTTGGTTGGCGGCCTGGCCTGCTCTTCTCCGGCGTTGATGGCGTGCTCGACGGAGCGTTGAGCGAAGATGGTGGTGGTCCAGGAGGTTGCAGATGGCGTGTTGGAGAGGGATCTGTCGGCTTCCTTCGCGGGAGGCCCGATCCGGAGCAGACGGAGCTCGGCGCACGGCGCCGGCCGATATGGCTCCACCGGCTTCATCCATCTCGCTGGAGATGGTGCTTCTTGCGGCTCACAACGCTCTCAGGCAAGGGGCTCTGCTTGCTCCAAGGTTCAGCGATGGCGTTGCTTCTTCGGCATCTTCATCTCGAGTGGAAGTGGGAGGATTCCTGGTCCTCTGTTCTCTTCGTTTTTCTGCTCTTGTATTTGCTATGTATCCTTCGTATATTATGAATACAAGTTGCTTTTCTCAAAAAAAAAAAGGAAGCCAGCGCGGCGGAAGTTGCCGCCGACGGGTCCATCTACTCCTGGGGCCTCCATTCCCGAGCCAAAACCAACCATATCAGCCTATCAGGCACCGTGATCCTGCTCGTCAAATAAGAATATAATTGACCTAGCTACGTCACCAACGCTTGCTAGGCAGCTCCTGCTCTCTCTCTTCTTCTGAGATCAACGTGACGGCCGGGGACGTCGCGTCACCATCCAACACCCGCCACCAGAGTCTTCCCCCCTCCTCCACCTGCGTTGCTGCGCCAGCGGTTGGCCTGAGCTGCGCATGTCCGGCCAGGTTCTCGATTGACAAAAGAGGACATCAGGAGGAGGGCGATGGATGGCGATGTTAGGGTGCCGGCCGGTCGCCGGCGGCTGACGCTTGCGCCCCCGGCGTGCATGGGGTCTCGCTTCGGCTGCCTTGCCGGCCTGGTCGCGGAGCCGTCCGGTCTCGACGATCTCGACGCCGCTCATGTTTCCGTCCAGGTTGCCATGGATTCGATCTCCGAGGCCGTCTCGCTCCCGGATGGTCCGCCAGGCGTTGGCCGTGCTTCTCAGTCGGAGGAGGAGATCCGGCAGGAATTCTGGTCCTACGTGGGTTTTCCCACGCCGGCGAGCAGATTTTGGGAGAGGGGCTCGCCGTCATCCGCAGGTGAGTTCTCTGACGGTGTTGATGTGTGCAGGTCCTCGCCGGTGGTGGAGTGTCGTTCGCCGTTGCTGCCAGCGGCACCAGTGGTGTCTGCCCGTCGGCGGCGCCGCCCTACAACCTCCTCACCTTCGGGTCTTAGGTTGTCGAGGTCGCCTCCTCGGGTTCGGCCATGGCGTGGTCCTCTGCCGCCGAGGCGCATCTCGACGCCGCCGGTTCTTGGGACCTTCCTCGACAGAGCTCGCGTCGGTGCTGCGTCGGCATTGCGGCCGCATCATGCTGACGGGCTGGTGGCGCTGGAGGTCGCTGCGGCGGCCGGGTCCGGGGGTGACGCCGTTCCGGAGATTGTGGCGGCGGGGAAGGCGGGATTGGACTTTCGAAATCCAAATTCTCCGTTCGGTGGGGCCCACACTCATGCATCCAATCAGGGTGGGTCGTGGGACCACCTTCGCCGCCGCTTCAATCTCTGTTGGTCGCGCTCAAACCCTAGACCGCCCCTCGCCGCTAGTCCACCGCCTCCCCGCCGCCGATCGTTTTCGCCGACGCCGCCCGTCCCACCCCCGTCTTCGACCTCGTCTTCGTCCCCCCTGCCGGTCGCTTCCCCGGGGCCGAGGTCTTTTGCCGCCGTCGTCGCCTTGCCATCACCTCCGTTGATGGCAGGGGTGCCGCCTCGTCCTGCCTCGGCTGGAGGTGGCCGGGGTGGGCCGGTTCGCCCGCCTGTGTCGGGCCAGCAGGTGCAGGGACCGTTCGTCCCTGTGCCGGCGAGCTCCGTCATGCCTCCACCGGGGCAGTTCCCTCCCGGCCAAGGTGGGATGGCTGCGCCGCCTGCCGGCCCGGTCCCGTTCCGGCCGCTGCAGCAACCGTCGCGCCAGTACGGCCTGCCTGCGTACATGCCGCCGGCTCAGCAGTTCGCCCCGTTCCAGCCTCCGCCGTTTCCGAGCTTCCAGGGATTCCAACAGCCACAGCAGTTGCCGGTCCAGGCTCAGCCGGCGGGTCAGGTTGCGCCGCGTGCTAAGCGAAAGAAGAAGAAGAGTGGTCAGCTGGTTGTGCAGCCACAGCAGTCTGTTTCCCAGCAGGTTCCGCAGCAGGGGGTGCAACCACAGCAGTCTTTTCCTCAGCAGTTCCCGCAACAGGCGTACGTGGGTCCGGTTGGTCCTCCTATGCTGCCCCCGTTGCTTCCTTCTGATCAGCAGCAGGGTGTGATGGTGCAGGGCCAGCAGCCGGGGTTGCAGTTGCAGCCTGTTCAGCCTTTGTTGCCGGCCGTTCCTGTTGCGCCGGCAGCCAATGATGCTGTGGTTGCCGTCGGTTCGCAGGGTAAGGCTAAATCCAAGAAGGCCACGGTGTGTTGGAAATGTTCGGTTAATACTCATGCGACCAAGGATTGCACGGCTCAGCATTTTTGTTTGGTCTGTAATAACACGGAGCATCCCACCATGCGGTGTCCTACTCTGAGGATGCCGAAGCCTTCAGCGTTCACTTCTGGTTTTGGCACGGATGAGACTCTGTTCCTGCAGTTGCCTGATAGTGTGTTCAAGGAGCATCTTGCGCCGACGAGTTCTCCCACTGCTTTGGTTTCGATCGTTGGTGAGCCTGTTTCTGCTCTCGCCATTCAGAGCCTCATGTCGCGGATGTGTCCTACGAGTTCTCAATGGACATGGGAGGCCATCCCTCATGATGCTGATGCTTTTTTGATTGGTTTCCCGTCCTTCGAGGATCTTCAGAGAGTCGATGGTTTTCAGATGAGCGTTCCTTCGTTTAAGGCTCAGGCTTCTGTTTTAGTTTGGTCGGCTCAGGATATTCAGCCCAAGAGGATGCTTGAGCAGGTGTGGGTACATGTCCAGGGTGTTCCTTATACTGTCAGACATTTTCTGGGACTCTGGGCAGTTGGTTCGCTCATTGGCACCACCTTAGACGTGGACTTGGTCACTTTGAGGAGTCATGGTATTGTCAGGATCTTGGTTGGTATGATTGACTCTTCTGTTTTGGAGAAACGGGTGGATGAGAAGGGTCCTTATATTGGTGCAGCTTGTGTTATTAAGCTGGGGGAGTATAACTTCTTTTTCCGTCGAGAGACAGCTGATTTCACCGCTGATCCGAGTTTTGTCCCTTTCTTCTGGAGGCGTAAGGGGGATGATTCTGATGCCGATGGTTCTGGTAATGTCAAGGGTTCCGGCCCTTTTGATCCGGCCAGTGCGCCTGGGGCGACTGGAGCTCAGAGTTCGAACATGGAGGTTGATACTAGTTCTTCTGGGGCTCCAAACTCTGGGCATTCGGTGACACAGTTGGCATTGTCTTCCATGGGGTCTTTTGTGGCTGTTACTCCTTATAATCCGAACCCACAGACGCCTCGGGGTATTGAGATTGTGTCAGAGGTCAGACGTTCGTCTCCACATCTTCTGCGACCGGCCACGAGGCAGAAGGCTTTGCCTACGTTTGTTGCTTCTCCTGGACCCGTGGTGCAGGCGAGTGCTCCTGCTGGTGGTCCGGTTGCGGCGTCAGTGACTTCTGTGGGAGGTTGTGCTGATGGGCTTTCGCACATCACGGGGGTGGAGGATGCCGCTGCTGGCCGTGCCTCCCACTCGCCGTGGGCAGCCCCGGTCTCGCCCGTGGTTGCTGATGTGGGTGGGGCGGCTGCTGCTCCTGGCGTCCGGGGCATGGGGGAGGCTGCTACTTCGACTATGCCTCTCCGTGTCTCGCTGCCGGGGTTGGGGAGCGCGTCTGCTGTTGTGATGGAGGTGGTCTCGACTCCGACTTTGACCCCTCCGTCACTTGTTCCTTTTGGGGAGCAGGAGGCTGGGTTGGTATCTTCTCCACCCTTGCCAACCCAGGGTGACTTGGCGGTAATGGTTGGGTTGGCTGCTACTTCACCTCTGCCGACCCATACCGTTGCCTCCTCGGTGGCGCTTTCTTCGGTTGGAGGCTCTGTCTCGCCTCATACACCGCCTCCTACTGCGACGGCTTTTACCGATGGGATCACCCCGATCCGTCGCAGTGAGCGGTTTGGTGTGGCGATGGATGGGGCCTCCGCCACGGACGAGGACTCGTTGGCGAAGGCTATGCGTCGCAAGGCGGCTCACAACTTGGATTCCTTTGGTACGGATTTAAAGTCAAAGTCTTTCCTATCTTTTTCACCCAGTTCTATTCATTCTAAGCTTCATAGTGTAGGTTTTAAACTTGGTAGTGATAAGTCTCAGGTTGAGGTGTCAACTAATGTCTTGAGGCATATGGAATTTGACCGTCTAACGGTTATTCCAAAAGCTTCGACAGTGTTGACGGCCACCTATGAGGATGAGGAAGAGGCGAATGCCACATCAGATGGTCAGCTTCTTTCCCATCTTATTGGTGATGTGTCGGAGGTGGGTTTGGATGAGGACGGGCTAAGTTCATTGTATGAGCTCACAGCAACCGGCCGAAAGTCCAAATCTGCCTCTAACAAGGCGTCCCGGAAACGGGCTAAGTTCTCCAAATCCCCAATAGTTTCCAAATGAATGGCATGTTTGCAAATAGCAGAGGTCTTGGTGACTTGGCTAAACACTTGCACTTCGCTGGATGTATTCGGGATCACAATTTGGATTTCTTAGCTATTTCGGAGACGGGTAGACGGGAGTTCTCGCAAGGTCTTTTGGACCGCCTTTCAGGTGGTATGGATTTTGCTTGGTACTCTCGGCCCCCGCGGGGTCGTTCGGGGGGCATTTTACTAGGCGTCAGGACTGATACCATGGAGGTGTTGGCTGTTTCGGATGGTGATTTTCACATTAAAATGCACATCCGAAATAAGGTAGACAACTTCATTTGGAGTCTTGTTGCCGTGTATGGGCCTGCCCAGGTAGAGCATAAGTCCGATTTTCTTCGAGAGTTGGTTAACCTGGCAAAGGACAATCCACATCCGCTAATTATCGGCGGGGATTTTAATTTGCTTCGTTTTCCATTCGAGAAAAGTAGGGGACGTTTTGACGATCGTTGGCCTCTTTTGTTCAATGCGGTCATTGACAGCTTGGATTTAAGAGAGATCTCAATGGTTGGGAGACAGTTCACTTGGGCTAATTCTCTGCCTGAACCCACATACGAAAAACTAGACCGCGTGCTGATGGACGCCGATTGGGAATCCAAGTTCCCATTGGTTTCAGTACGGGCTCTAGAGCGTATTGAGGGTCTGTCGGATCATGCTCCTATTCTTTTGTCCACCGGTATGGTTACTCCTCCAACCAAACCACGGTTCAAGTTTGAACTTGGTTGGCTGCTGAGGGAGGGTTTCCATGACATGGTTAAAAGGATTTGGGACAGTCCAGTCGCGGGTGCCTCTCCGATCCAGATATGGAATAACAAGATGCGGGCTATGCGCACTCATCTTGTAGGGTGGGCACGCCATACTACTGGTTTACTTAAAAAAGAAAAGTTACGTCTTTCCTCCATTATTGATGATTTGGAGGCTTTGGCAGAGGTGCGCTTATTATCTCCACAGGAAATTGAGCTGAAAAGCCAATCCAATGCGGAAATAGCCAAACTTCTGCGTGAGGAAGAGTTGAAATGGTATCAACGTTCTAAAGCAAAATTCATCCTTCAAGGGGACTCGAATACGCGCTATTTCCACAGTATTGCCAATGGCAGACATAGGAAAAAGCGCATTCATTCCCTAGTGCAGGATGAAGGAACGATTGAGGGCCAGGAGCAACTAAAGACATACATTACTAATTATTATAAGGGGCTGTTCGGAGCTCCAGAGGAAGGGAACTTCACTCTGGATGAGTCTAGAACAGCTGATATTCCCCAGGTTTCTGTTGAAGAGAATAACCTGCTCACTAAATCCTATTCAGAGGAAGAAGTGCGTATGGCTGTTTTCCAAATGGAACACAATAAAGCACCTGGACCGGATGGTTTCCCAGCAGAGTTCTATCAGAACTTCTGGGATGTAATCAAGTCTGATTTGCTTAATATGTTTGCTTCCTTACACGCTGGTCAGCTGGAGTTATTTCGTCTGAATTTTGGTGAGATTATTTTGTTACCTAAGATTAACGAGGCAGAAAGGATTCAACAGTATAGACCTATCTGCCTGCTTAATGTAAGTTTCAAAATATTCACTAAAGTTGCAATGATTCGGCTGAGCAGTGTGGCGGACCATGTGGTCCGGCCTTCTCAGACTGCCTTTATGCAAGGCCGCAATATCCTCGATGGGGTTGCAATCTTGCATGAAACGGTCCATGAATTGCACAGGAAGAAACTGAATGGGGTAATTTTAAAAATTGATTTCGAAAAAGCTTATGATAAAGTTAATTGGTCTTTCCTTCAACAGACGCTCAGAATGAAAGGTTTTTCTTCTGAATGGCGTGCGCTAATTGATTCCTTTGTTTCGGGTGGAAGTGTGGCCATCAAAGTCAATGATGACACTGGTAGATACTTCCAAACGAAAAAGGGTCTTAGACAAGGAGACCCTCTGTCGCCAATACTATTTAATATTGTGGCGGATATGTTGGCCATCTTGATCGAGCGTGCTAAGTCTGAGGGTCAAATTGAAGGTGTCATCCCCCATTTGGTCGATGGTGGATTATCGATCCTTCAATATGCCGATGATACAATCCTTTTTATGGAACATGACATCGAAAAAGCTCGGAACCTAAAGTTAATTCTTTCGGCATTCGAGCGATTATCGGGTCTAAAGATAAACTTCCATAAAAGTGAATTGTTTTGTTTTGGCGAGGCCCAGGATGAAGCTTCTGTGTATGCCGAGCTTTTTGGGTGTGCACAGGGCCAATTCCCGATCAACTACTTGGGGATCCCGATTCATTATCGGAGACTCACAAATGTTGAATGGAAGTTGGTGGAGGAAAGACTTCAGTGTCGTTTAAATAGTTGGAAAGGTAAACTCCTATCCCTCGGAGGAAGATTGGTTCTCATTAATTCAGTACTGTCAAATATGGTGCTGTATATGATTTCCTTCTTCCAATTGCCTAAAGGGGTCTTGAAAAGATTGGATTATTTCCGCTCAAGATTCTTTTGGCAAGGGGATAGTGAGAAGAAGAAGTATCGACTGACTAAATGGAGTGTGGTTTGCCGGCCAAAAGACCAAGGTGGGCTCGGAGTTCACGACCTCGAGGTCAAGAATAGAGCACTACTTGGTAAATGGTTATTCAAACTTCTTTCGGAAGAAGGAATTTGGCAGACTCTTGTAAGAAGGAAATATGTGGGGGAAAAAGCTGTATCCCAGGTTGTTTGGAAACCTGGAGATTCACACTTTTGGGCTGGTCTCATGGCCACAAAAAAGTATTTCTTCCCACATACTGATGGGGTCGTAGCATAGAAAACAAAAATTTTCCTACGCAGCAAGCGGAATAAACCCCAAGGATCTAGACCTACTAGATGGAGGTAGCGAAGATGAGATCCAATCTCTTACCCTTGAAGATCAACAAACGCGTTTTGTCGGTGCAGGGGTTGGCTAGTCGATCCCCGCAACTAGACTCATCTAGTCGCGAGGAGATGTATTTCCTCGAAGTCCAATTCGACGAGGTACCACAAGGGGCAGCACCTCCGCGGTATCCACACGTACGGCTCGATGTAGATCTCCTCCTTCTTGATCCCGCAAGCAAGGTGGAGATGGCTAGATGGATCTCGGCACCACGACGGTTGTGGTGGCGTTGATGGTGTAGTCTCCACGAGCATGGCTTCGCCAAGCCAAGCAAGAGGAGAGGGAGTAGATGGCGGCAGCCCTCCGGGAGGGAGAGGTGGCGCGGCAATAGAGGAGGTGGAGATTGCGGCAGCCCTTCAGAAGAGGTGGCGCAAGAGGTGGAGGTAGAGATGGGGGAGGGGGTGCGGCTGCTTGGGGAGGAGCACATGAGGTGCAGCAGCCCTCCCCTGCCCCCTCCTTATATAGGAGGCCAGGGGGCTGCGCCCCACCTCTCTCTAGGGCCGGCGGCTAGGGGGGAAGGCTTGCCCCCCAAGCAAGCCCTAGGGTTAGGGTGTTGGGAGGCCGGCCCCTTCCCCTCTTGGCCCTCCACGCATGGGCCCTTTAGGGCTGTGGTGCGGCTGGCCCATGAGGCCAGTCCACCACCCCTTTAAATCATATGGACCCCAAACACTTTTGGGCCCCACTTCTAGACTCCTCTAGAACCTTCCGGAACCTTCCGGTACCCCGCTTAAATATTCCGGAACTTTTCCGATACCTCCGGAAACCACTTTCCTTATATGAATCTTATTCTCCGGACCACTCCGGAACTCCTCGTGACGTCCGGGATCCCATCCGAGACTCCGAATCACCATTCGTTCATTCCATCAATTATCTCATCGCTAACCCTAGCTACATCGGAGCGTTAAGTGTGTGACCCTACGGGTTCGAGAACATGCAGACATGATCATATCAATAATCAATAGCGGGACCGGGATGCCCATATTGACTCCCACATATTCAACGAAGTTCTTTATCGATTGAACCACGATGCCGGAGATTCTTAATCTCGTATACGATTCCCTTTGTCTCACCGATATTTAATTTGCCCGAGATATGATCGTCGATATCTCCATATCTAGTTTCATCTCGTTACCTGGCAAATTCTCTTTACTCGTCCATAATATAGGATCTCCGTGATTAACACTTAATCACATGGTTGCAACCTTTCTTGATGCTATATTACCGAGAGGGCCCAGAGATATCTTTTCCGTCACAAGGAAGGACAAATCACAGTCTTGATTCATGTCACCCAACAAATACCATCGGAGATACCTGAAAGCCACCTTTATAATCACCCAGTTACGAAGTGACGTTTGATGTCCACAAAGCATTCCTCCGGTAAACGGGAGTGACATAATCTCATGGTCTAAGGAAACTATACTTGGCATACTAAAAGTGTTGGCAATAAAACTGTTGTGACACGATCAATTGCAACTCTTTATTATCGGGTCTTGTCCATCACATCATTACTCCTAATGATATGACTCCGTTATCAAGTGACTATAACAAGTCCATGGTTAGGAAACTCTAACCATCTCTTGACTAACGAACTAGTCCGGTAGAGGCTTACTAGGGACACCTGTTTGTTTATATTCCACACATGTATTATGTTTCCGGTTAATACAATTATAGCATGGATAATAAACTATTATCATAAACATGAATATGCTAATAAACCATTTTATTATTGCCTCTAGGGCATATTCCCAACAGTCTCCCACTTGCACTAGAGTCAATAATCCAGTTTACATTTTCTCGATCCAACACTCATGGTGTCTAACACTCATGGAGTCTCAGTGCTGATCATGTTTGCTCGTGGAAGAGGTTCTGTCCATGTTCTGTACTATACAGTTCTCTATGTTCTTTACAAAACGTCAATGTCACCTAATTTGACATTACTTTATCATCTCATGATAAACCTATTATCATCACATGATAATTCTCATCATCATATGATGAATATAATATATTTGGTTAGAGAGTGAGATTTTCGTTTCCCTTTTATGCCTACATGACGTATGATCAGTCAAGAGAACTTTCACATAGCATGTGCACCCGGAACTCACTCAGTCTTGAAACAAACTTTCTCAAACCATAATATTATATCTTTTAATCCTTGAATTAATCATATACTCCTATATGTTGTAGACTCACAAATCGACAGTGCTATCATGTCACTTCAATATTTTCGATCATGCTTTCGCTGCGCTACTATGATATTATGAGATCCCCAATCTAGTTTGGTTTTATGACTTCAACCAAGTCTACCAATCTCTAGATTTCAACTCCATGAAAAATGACTCCTCATTTAACATGTTCTTCTAACCAAGAACTTGGGTCACATATCGTCAAATACAAACACATGGTTCTTATATGTTTAGTCCTATGAACGATTCATAGCGAATTCTAACATATCCTCCAACCATCATTTTGTACTGAGTTATCAACTCAATGTTTTACCTAATTCTCACAAGCAGATGAACCTTTCTTCTCTTGTTTTATTTTGAACTCCTTCAAAATCTTACTTAGGTTAAACATCCTGACATAATGCTTATCAAACATATCTATCCTCCATAGATACATCCATCTCCATGGATATTTGACGTTTCAAACTAACTTCACAAGTTATATGTTGGTTCCTGACTCATTTACAACATTTATGAAATCTCCATTTCACTCTAACAAGATGTTGTAAACTCCCACTCAAATATACACCATACACATATTAAATTGTGAAACCACTTTGGCTCCCACTCAGAAATATGTTATCTCTATATTTGACCATGATTTAATTAGCTCCCACTCAAACATATGTCACCACATATTTTGATCTTGGAAAATAGTTTCTGCTCTAACTTAATATATGTCACCACATATTTTAATTAGATCACACTCGTGTAATTTCTCGATATTTTGGACACCTCCAAAATCCTTAATTAACTATTAATATCGAGAACTCTTTATACGAAACACTAGTACTCTACTAGCTTTAAGTTTTATTTATTCTCTACAAAACACCTTTTGAGGAATAAATATGTGAAACATCACTTTCACAAAATCAAGCAACAATTACTTTGTGATTTAAACTCAACATAGGATGACTCTTAGTCATTTTCGTATTTAAGGTTTCTATTTCTTCTTTGTAGTTTTGTAGGTATGTCTTGTTTCTGAAACATGACAAGTAAATCATGAATATTATTCTGTAACCTGACAAAACTTTATATTCTTGAATCCTACTTTTCTTTAGACAAGCTAAACCGAAATTCAATGATCACCATCATTAATTCCTTTATGTGTCAAGTTTTAACCAACATAGCACTTTACATATGTGCCACTTGATACATAACAAGCAAGGTTTTAGCTTTTCATTCCATCAATTCTTTTATCAATGAAACCTTTTCACGATAAATCCACTAAAACATTTAACACAATCAACAATTGATTTGTCCCTTTTAGTCTCTCATTGTGGAATCTCTATTCATAGTCACATATGAATATACTACAAACTTTATTTGCAATAGTTTCTAATTATCTCATAATTAATGAAACCACTGTTTCACATAACTCATATGCGAAATGCAAATCATTAAATAGATCCTTATTTCTAAACAGAGTGTTTATCAAATAAATCTAAATGCTATTATCAAACCCTCGAAATAAAACCCTTCTTTGAGACCACACAATATCAAATAGTGTGTGATTACAATATCTTAGGACATATCAAACTCCTTTGAAATATTCTAAACATTGTAATTTGTGATAACACTTCTCACAAGTCCGCATACTAACATATAACTCGAATATTTTGTCTCTTTTGATCAAATCATAAAGACTCAATTTTCTTGTTAACTTAATATCCTAAACTCCAGTAATTTATTTGATCTCATCAAATATCATAACTCGAATAAATACATATATTTACTCATATCACTTATGATGGAGCGCACAAAATAATGACATCCAACATTTGCTGAAAATACAACCAACACTTGTGTTTATTTTCGGCAATTCATGGCACTCTTCCAAAGGGTGGCATTTTAGTCATACTCCTTACAATAAGGCGCATTGATAAAACATCAAAATGTTTATTCAATATTCAGCACGACTAAAACAATTGTCATTATTAAGTTTGGATATTTTAGTATGTCTCTTATTTTATAAATGTTCAACCAATTTATCATCTAGATTATAATAAGAATAACACACTTATAATCGAAACTTGTGATTTCCAAAAAGGATCACTCATGAAAATAGAACAACCATTGTCTTTAACATGAATAACCGTCTCACATAAGCAAGACACACTAATCAAAATCACACTTAATTCGATTACAAAACTTATTCAAATCCTCTAATCCAAATGATAAATGTAGAGACAGATCGTTGCCAGCATCAACTCCTTGATTGCCACCATTCCGCAACATCTTCCCATATCCTTTATGCAAACCTCAAGCAGCAGGTTCTGTTTTCATAAAACAGAATGAGTATCAAATACTTATCGGAACCGCCACAATTGCAATTTAGACTTAAACACTTATAACTTGTATATCAATATATACTTTCTGCTTTGTCAACTTCTCTTGCTATGGGTTCCACTTTGACATGACGCAGCCGAGACACAAATTCATAGAAAGTGATCAAATCCCTTCCCATGACCTAGTCTCCGACACAATTCTTGAAGCTGGGGAGAAGCTAGCGTATCACCCCATCTATCGCGAAACCGTCATTCATCTCGTGGTTCCAAACAAGCACTAGACGATGATGTATCTCATGCATTATCCTCAGGTGTTGTTCCAAGCAAGTGTTCTTGTCGTGGGGTTGTCACGGCAAGTTCTTCCTCCGGGAAGATGAGTTCTGGGGCCATCGGTGATTGAAGTACGCTGGAACGGTTAATCTCGCCAAGGAACAAGGATTTACCCAGGTTCGGCCCCTCTGATTCGAGGTAAAGACCTACTTCCTGCTTCTCTGTTATTGCTCTTGATATGTCTCGATTACAAGGGCCCGGCTCCCACAACTTAGGAGCCGGCGACTTCTCTCTGGTGGCCCGGGTTTCTCTATTGGTTGAAGCTTATCTCTACTGGTTTAACTCATCGATCTAAGGTCCCGGACCCCGCTTATAAAGGCTTGCCGGGTCCTCTGGACTTACAATTTACACCGAGTCATACTAGAACACGGAGTCCTACTCTACGTCTTGGTCTTCCAAGTTTAGACTCCGGGTTGTACTTGGACTCCTTCCGGACGGGTCCTTTCCTCATCATGGGCTTTGGCCGGCTTGTCTCCAGCCCAGCCCATGCGACTTGATACGTGACTCGGCTTTGGCCTTCTTGGTCTTGGCGGGTCTACTTTCCGGGTCCATGGGCCTACCTGTAAAGTATCCCCCCATCAGTAGCCCCCGAATTTATCTTGGGCACAGCTTGGCGGCTTCCTCTGACTTGCTGATTCGACTCTCTGGGTCGACTCCTTCCACTTGAGCCAATGGCTCCAAAGTCGCCTGCTGCTAGCTCCAATATGAATTCCTGCATAAAACATAACACATATATAAAATGAGTCCACTCTTATCCCTTGTTCAAGTCACCACTCTTGCCCTCGTACTAGCAGGCCGGGTTCTGGTGTGACTCTTGCGAACAAGGGCTAGATAAGCTGATTTCACTGTCACAGGACTCGTCATTCTGAGACAAGCCGGCTACTTCCATATTTGTGACTTTTGACCTTTCCACATTGTGATTTCTTATCTGTCTGTTTGGCCACTAGAACGTTTTTACTGAAACGTTATCCACAGTTGACTTTCTAGGGTTTTACCCCCCTTTATAAATCGCGAAGGGTTAGGCCCTAAACCTCACTTGCCCCTTCAGCTCAAAGCTCTCCTTCCTCTCTTTCGCGCCCATCTCTTCCCGCGCCCAGCACGCACCGCCCGCACGCCATGGCCCCCAAGCGCCCAAAGACCACATCGAAGGCCAAGGCGACCACGTCGAGCAGGACGGTGAACATTGCCGCCGCGGCCGCCGCCGCCGCCAAACCCTCCTCCAAGCGATCGATCTCCGCCGATTGGAGTGGATCTACGGTCTCGGCGGAGCAATTGAAGACCCACAGGCTCTCAGGTTTGATCCCTTCTAGTGCTCAAGCTCGGGCCCCAGGGGATGAGATCGTTCCCTCTCCCGCTAAGGACGAAGTAGTTGTCTTCGTGGAGCACCTATTCCGCGGCTTTTCTCCCCCCGGCGATTTTTTCTTCCGCCAGCTCCTCGAGCTTTATGAACTGCGGATTCACGATCTTGCTCCTAACTCCATCCTCACACTTTCTAATTTTGTCGTTCTCTGTGAGGATTACCTCCAGATTAAACCTGATATCAACCTTTGGCTCGAGCTCTTTTACTGCAATCCCCAACCTGAAACCTCTGGGGGTCCTCTTCTCCAATGTGGCGCCGTCGCCCTTCAACGGCGCCTCAACTCCGTCTTCCCTAAGCCAGTTTTCCCAAATCGCATCAAAGACTGGCAAAGAACTTTCTTTTATTGCAAGGACACTTCCCCTGCAAATGAACCTAAGCTTCCTTTGTTCTCTGAGGAACGCCTCCGGGCGACTCCTCTGATGAAAGCCAGGTGCCCAGAGGCCGACCGGCCAAGGGTCGAGTCTCTTATCACTCGCATCCGGGCTCTCTTGTCCCATAACTTGGAGAATATGGATTTGGTCCGTTGCTGGACAACCTGGAGAATCCAGCCGCTGAGTCCTAGGACTCGACTGATCTGCACATATACCAGATGCGCTGGTGATGACCTCCGGGTTACGGAGCAATTGTCTGATGGACCCGAACTTGGTCGACTCATCAAGAAGTTGACTGGGAAACCGGTGAAGGATCAAGCTTATTTCGGGCTCCAACCCTTCTGCTCGACCCACCCGGCTCCTGATGTAAGTATCACTCTCTACTTTATTTCAACCTTGACTTCACTTGTATTGCTTGCTGACCCATATTTACCAACTCTTTTGCAGCTCACCGACTCCTTCTGGAAGCCGGCTTCTGGAGCTGGCTCTAAGAATAAAGCTGAAGCTGAGGCTGAAGCTGAAGAAGAAATCCCTGCCACAGATCAAACCACTGTGGCAGATGATACTGATGATGCGGATGAGGAGTCCTCCCGGGAGGCTCCTGCTGATGATGATGCTGCCGATGAGGAGTCCTCGCCAGAGGCTCCAACTAAGAATGCTGATGAAGAGGAGTCCTCCCAAGAGGCTCCCATTGTAGAAGAAACCGACGATGACGAGCCCTCTCCAGAGGCTCCCCCCACTAGGCAAACTGACACTGCCTCTGCTGCTGCTCAACCATCTCCATCCGCAGAGTCCTCTGCCAGGAGTCATTCCTCATCCTCTCCAGCCTCGAACAATAATGGCTCTCGAGAGGCTGTTCCCAAGGTACCACTTTCACGAGTCCTTGGGTCCTCTCGCTCCCCCACTAAGCCTGAAGAGCAAATGCAGAGTGTTATCGCTGCTAGGAAGAGGAAGCTACGTTCCGATGGGCCTGCAGATGCTCCTGAGCCTCTGCCAGTCTCACACCAACGGAAATCGACCTCTCCTCCCCAAAAGGACGACTCCTACAACTCTGGTTGGTCAATGCCTTCTTCAGACTCTCAGGCCCCCTTTGACCTGGAGACCAATGTTGGGTAAGACTCCTTTGTCTCTGTACTTGCGATTGTATGACTTCTGATCTTTCTTTTCACTAGGTTTATTGATTTCTGTCTCTAATTATTTCAGGGCTCGGCCTTGTGCCAAGGTGACAAAGCTCCCAGGCATGGCTGATGTCTCCTCTGGACGTGGACCTGCCCCTCCTTCGACTTCTCAGACAACCAGTACGAGGACAGGTCCCTCCATCGCTGCATCAGCCGGCGCAACCACGACTCCTACTGTCCCCGAGTCCTCTTCAAAGGCTCGAGCGTCGACTCCAACAACAGTCCAGCCCAGCTCTGGTGCTGTGACTCCTGATTCTGCGCCTCCAGTTCAACCGGCTCCTGTCAAGCCGACTCCTGCAGCCTCTCCGTCAATCAAGATCAAGTCATCTACTGACTACAGTCGACTTCGGGTGGCAGATAACATGTCATTTTCCGAAGCCTATGCTGAAGCAGTCGACTTGAACGATCAAGCTGCTAGGCTGAAGGATGACGAGCAAGCGGCTCTTAGGTCTCTTCATATAGTTCATGAAGTAAGCTTTTCTGACTTCTATTTTCATGCTTTCTGGCATCATCCTATCTCAGTAGCCCCCAAGCACCTGTCTGTGGTGACTTGTGACTAGGATAGGTGCTTTGATTTGATACTGAACTCAATTGCTATATGGAAAAAATTTTGCACACTGTAGCCCCCAAGCACTGAGTCCTTAGCTCTACTAGGACTCGGGGCTGATAGTTTACTGTCTGTCGGGTCCTTAGACCAAAACATTTCTGCATGAGTAGCCCCCAAGCGCCGAGTTGTCAGCCTGCGACGACTTGGAGCTACCAATATATTTTGTTCACTGATACCTTACTTGAAGAAAAATTTCTGTTCTGCGAGTAGCCCCCAAGCGCCAAGTTGCTAACTTGTGGCGACTTGGAGCTTATGACTTGTCGATTAAGACTCATGCCTGCTTTTCTGATAGAAAGAATTGACTCCTGAGTAGCCCCCAAGCGCCAAGTTGTTAACCTGTGACGACTTGGAGCTCATGAGTTCTGTATTTGACTTGTGGATCTCACTTGTGCTTTATGACTTGTAATTGCAGTGCATTGTCTCCAAGATGAAGAGAGATATGAAAGAACTTGAGGACCAGGCAGCTGCCAGTGCCAGATCTGCCGTGGCCGAAAAAGAACACTCCCTTCAGCTTGAGAAGGATCTGAAGACCTTAGCTGCTCAACTGGAGCAGGTGAAAAAGAGTCGGCTGATGCAAAAAAGATTGCTCAGAAAGCACACACTGACCTACAAGCTGTGTTCAACACTTGCAAAAAAGGCATTGGTGCCATGTGTCAACATATATTTGGTGAGTTTATGACTTTTGCTTGCTTCCTTTTGCACCTTTTGTGAATTGCTTTTCAACTGACAATGACTCCTTGTTTTCCTTTCTGCAGGGGCTGACTCCCCAAAGCTTAAATTGCCCACAAGCAAACAACTGTCTGAGATGCTTGATTACTGTCATGGGCTACAAGAGGGAGCCCGTTCTGTGGTCAAGTATCTGAATCATAAAGGCAAGTGCCCCAAAGAGCCTGAACGTCTGGTGGACGAGTTGTCCAGAGCACCAGGCTATGTACGACTGTGGAAACAATCTTCTATGAGGAGATCTGCTATCAGGATCTTGGCCTTAGCCCACAGCTACTATCCCACTGTTCTTGAGCCAGCAATGCTTACAATGGGGAAGCCTGAGCAGCATGAAGATGGCAAACCTTTTACTCAGAATGATTTCATAGCCGAAGAAAAGCTGGTGCGGCCATATGCTTGTGAGATTGCCAATAAGATGGACCCTGAGGTATGGGTTCATCATTATGATTTGGAGAACAAGAGAGTCACTCCAGTAACTCCTGAGATAGTAAACTTTGGCCGCCCATCACAGGACCCATCTGGTGTATTCGCTGCCTCTGCCGGTCCGAGTTCATCGTCACCGGCGGCTCCTGTTCCAAGTGCTGAGCCTACCCTGAAGACTCCTTCTGCGCCCACTCCTTCTAGAGCTGTCTCCGGAGACGCTCAGAAACAAGCAGATCTTGGTAAGCATATGAAGAGTCCCAAAGGTACTGGATTTCAAACGAAGAGAGTCGCCACCAAGCCTCCATTGAAGCCGGCTCCTTCTTCCGCTGCTCAAGCACAAGGCAAATCTCCTGCTAAGAAGAACTCATCGACTCCTGCTGTTTAGGCGAAGGACAAGTCGCCTGCTAAGGAGGACTCCCGAACTCTGGCTAAGGAGTCGACTCCTCTGGAAGACCACCCTTTGAATGACTTTTGAGTGCTATGTAATGCTGTGTTACTGTTGAGACTTTGTAATTATGCACTATGGGTGCTTTAAACTATTTAGCTTGTTTAGCTATTTTGAATTTGCGCCAATCGGCTTGGTTCTTATAACCCGTCTAATTTTTCACTGATGAATAAGTAGGCCCTGCATGACTTCTCGTACAGCTTGTGCTGACAGGTTCTTAACTCATATGTTCCTTAGGATCCATAAGAGAAAGAAGCAAGTCATGCCTGTAGATAGATCATATTGCGCAGGATGCATCTGACTTACCAGCGAGAAAACTAGGAAAATTTGGCTACTGTGCCGGGTCCAAGAGTTTAAGCTTCACTTTTTTCACTGAAAAGCAAGCCCCCAAGAACCTGATGATCAAAATTTAAAGAACAAAGCGCACTCACTGGGTGACTCGACTAAAGGACTCATGTTCACAAAAGCCGGCTTTATTTCATTTGATCATAATAATTCGATTACAACTAGGCATGGCTCACTGGGCTCATTGCCTTTCAACTCATGAATCTATTACAACTTAGGTATAATATGGACGTAGCTGAGCTATGTTCCAAGGCCTCTTTGCCTCTGCATAAGGATCTAGGGTATGAGCTGTATCAGCTCCTTTGCCTACACTTGCCGGCTCTCGCACATCCATCAGATAGTACGACCCGTTGTTCAAATTCTTGCTTATAACGAACGGTCCTTCCCATGGTGGTGATAACTTGTGCATCCCTTCCTTACTCTGGACAAGGCGAAGCACTAAGTCTCCTTCCTGGAAAGTCCTGGTTTGACTCTGCGTGCGTGATATCGCCGCAGGTCCTGCTGATAAACTGCTGATCTCTCAAGGGCTAGCTCCCTTGCTTCCTCAAGTGCATCGACCGAGTCCTGGCGGGCGAGTTCGTTTTCTGTCTCCACATAATTGGCGACTCGTGGCGAGTCATGCAACAAGTCGCTTGGCAAGACAGCTTCTGCTCCATACACCATGAAGAAAGGTGTGAAGCCAGTAGATCTGTTAGGAGTCGTCCTGATGCTCCAAAGCACTGCTGGTAACTTCTCAACCCAAGACCCGGCGGCTCTTAGCAGAGGGACTCGGAGCCGAGGCTTAATTCCCTTCAGCAACTCCTGATTTGCCCTCTCTGCTTGTCCATTGGACTGTGGATGTGCCACTGAGGCTAGGTCGAGTCTGATGTTGTTCTCACCGCAAAACTTGGCCATCTCCCCAACTGATAAGTTGGTACCATTGTCTGTAATGATGCTATGAGGATACCCAAAACGTGTGGCTATCTTCTTGAAGAATCTCACAGCTGATGCACCGTCGACTCTGCTGACGGGTTCCACTTCCACCCACTTGGTGAACTTGTCAACTGCTACTAGCAGATGGGTCTTCTGACAAGGCGATTTTGAGAAAGGGCCCACCATGTCGAGTCCCCAAACTGCAAATGGCCAAGTGATAGGGATGGTTCTGAGTTCTTGAGCTGGCACGTGGTCTTGCCTTGCGTACCTTTGACATCCATCACAGACTCGAACTATCCTCTCTGCATCTAAATGTGCTGTCAACCAAAAGAACCCGTGTCTGAAAGCTTTTGACACCAAGGATCTAGTGGATGCATGGTGACCACAATCTCCTGCGTGAATCTCTTGCAGTATTTGCTTGCCCTCTTCTGGAGACACACATCTCTGGTAGACTCCAGTAACACTTCTTCTATATAACTCGCCATTAATGACTGTATAGGACTTGCACCGCCTGATGAGTTGCTTTCGCTTGACCTCATCCTTTGGGAGTTCACCCCGCAGGAGATAGGCTAGGTAGGGATCTTTCCATGTTGGGATTGCTCGTACTGCTGCCACAAGTGCCGACTCTGGGTCTGGAAAGGCTAACTCCTCCTCTGTGGGCAACCTGACTGAAGGGTGGTGAAGTTCATCTAAGAACACATTTGGTGGTACTTTCTCTCGACGAGAGCCGAGTCGTGATAACGCATCAGCGGCTTCGTTCTTGCGTCTGTCAATATGCTCCACTTGATAACCAGAAAAGAACCCGGCTATCTGTTCGACTGCTCTTCTATAAGCTGCCATGTTTGCATCCTTCGAGTCCCAAGTTCCAGATACTTGCTGAGCTACGAGATCCGAGTCTCCAAAGCACCTGATACGCTTGATGTTCATCTCCTTGGCCAAACGCAGGCCATGTAGCAAAGCCTCATACTCTGCCATGTTGTTGGTGCAATCAAAGTGTAACTGAAGGACATATGCTAACTTATCTCCTTTAGGTGAGGTTAACACCACGCCGGCTCCTGAGCCTTCCAACTGTCTGGACCCATCAAAGTGCATTGTCCAATACTTGGTGCAAGGGGTGCTTGGTGAAGATGTAAAATCTGTCCAATCATTGACAAAATCCACCAAAGCTTGAGATTTGATCGCTGTCCTTGGCTCATATGTGATATGATAAGGACCCAACTCAATTTCCCACTTGGCAACTCGCTCTGTTGCCTCTCTGTTGCGTATGATATCTGCTAGCGGTGCTGAACTCACCACCTTAATCGGATGCTCTTGGAAATAATGCTTGAGCTTTCTACTTGCAAGAAAAACTCCATAAACTAATTTCTGCCACTGAGGGTACCTTTGCTTTGACTCTGTGAGGACTTCACTGATGTAGTAGACAGGTCTCTGCACTGGGTACTCCTTTCCTTCCTCTGCACGTTCCACAACTACTACTGCGCTGACAACTCTCTCGTTGGCAGCTACATATAATAGCATGGGCTCCTTATCTGTAGGAGCTGCAAGTACTGGTGCTGTCGACAGAGTTTTCTTCAACTCCTCAAAAGCACGGTCAGCCTCTTCATCCCATAGGAATTTGTCTGACTTCTTCAGGAGTCGGTAGAGAGGACCCGCCTTCTCCCCGAGTCTGGAAATAAACCTGCTCAGAGCTGCCACACATCCAGCAAGCTTTTGGACGTCCTTCAGACAAGTCGGCTTCTGCAAGTTATGGATAGCCTTGATTTTCTCTGGATTTGCCTCAATGCCTCTTTCTGAAACGATGAAGCCTAGGAGTTTGCCAGCAGGGACTCCAAAGACACACTTGGTCGGGTTGAGCTTCATCTTATACTTGCGCAGGTTCTCAAAGGTTTCTGTCAAGTCTGCTATCAAAGAGTCGGCCTTCTGAGACTTGACCACCACATCATCCACATAAGCGTGAATATTCCTTCCAATCTGTTTCTTGAAACAATTCTGAATACATCTCTGATATGTAGCTCCCGCATTCTTGAGTCCAAAGGGCATTGTTGTGTAACAAAATGCTCCAAAGGGCGTGATGAAGGACGTTTTCAACTCATCCTCTATGTTGAGTCTGATCTGATGGTACCCTGAATATGCGTCCAAGAAACAAAGCAACTCTGACCCCGCTGTGGAGTCGATGATCTGGTCTATGCGAGGTAGTGCAAACGGGTCCTTAGGGCAATGCTTGTTCAGGCCCGTGAAGTCAATGCACATCCTTAACTCTCCTGTCTTCTTTGGTACCAACACTGGATTGGCCACCCACTCTGGGTGAAAGACCTCCTTGATGAACTCGGCTGCGAGGAGCCGAGCCACCTCTTCTCCTATGGCTTTCCTCCTGTCATCATGAAACTTGCGCAGACCCTGCTTAACTGGTCTTGCGTTGAGATTAACGTGTAAGCTGTGCTCGGCGAGTTCTCTCGGGACTCCTGGCATGTCAGATGGCTTCCATGCAAAAACGTCCCGGTTCTCACGGATGAACTCGACGAGCGCGCTTTCCTATTTATCAGAGAGGTGTGCCCCAATGGTGAACTGCTTGGAAGAGTCACCAGGGGTAAAGTCGACTTGCTTTGTATCCTGAGCTGACTTGAATTTCATCTTTTCCTCTGTGGCCGGCTTCTTAAGGACCGAGTTGTCCTCTGGGTCCACGTTTGCCTTGTAAAACTTCAGCTCCTCTTGAGCACAAGCTGTCTCAGCCATGGCTGCATCACCAATCTCGCACTCTAATGCCATCTGTCTGCTGCCATTAACTGTGATGATTCCTGCTGGACCTGGCATCTTGAGCTTCAAGTACACATAACATGGCCTGGCCATAAACTTAAAATATGCAGGTCGACCAAAAAGAGCATGATATGGGCTCTTAAGGTCCACTACCTCAAAGGGCATAATCTCTGAACGAAAATTCTCCACTGTGCCAAAAGCAACCTCAAGATAAATCTTACCGATAGGTTTAGCCGACTTCCCTGGTACTATCCCATGGAACACTGTCTCTGTTGGAATTAGCTGTCTATCTTGCAGCTGCATCCTCTTGAATGTGTCGTAATATAAGATGTTGATACTGCTTCCACCATCCATAAGCACTTTGTTCAATGTATAGCCCCCAACTTGAGGTGCCACTACCAAGGCTAGCTGCCCTGGCTCGTCGACTCTTGGAGGATGATCTGCCCGACTCCATGTGATGGTTTGTTCTGACCACCTGAGCCACTGTGGAAGGGCCGGCTCTACTGCATTAACTGCTCTGACTTTCAACTTCTTGGAACGCTTGGACGTACTAGTTGTGAAGACATGGTAGCTGCCACGACTCGGGTTGTGCTGCCGAGTTGTGACGTAATACTGCCCATTGCCCTCGTGAAGCTGCTTCGGGTTCTGCTGGAACCCGCCCTGCTGGTGACCTCCTCCTTGAGGTTGGTTTGGGTTATTGCCGGCTCCTCCACCATTATTGCCGGGTCCTCCGGCTCCATTGTTTCCTCTATATCCACCATTGTTGTTACCCCCTCCTGGCCCTTGAAACCTGGCGCGCTGCAAATCTACGCACTGTCCCAAGGTATGACCGCATCTACCGTTCTTGGCGTGTTTAGGGCATGGAATTCTCAAGACCTCCTCTGTGCTTGGAGTGCGGCCTTGGTATCCACCAGAATTGTTGTCCTTACGTCTGACTCCAGTGTTTGTGTTGGCCACTAGGTCAGAGTTGTCTCCATATGGCCTCTTGCCACCACCTTGATTCTGGTTCTGATTCTGGTTCTGATTCTGACCATTGCCACCTTGTCCTTTAGTTCCTTCCTCCTGATCCTTTGTTTTGTCTGTGGCAGCGTGCTTATTAGCACCTGCCATGATATCGCCAATCGTAAGGGGAATACCTTGATTCAGGCTCTCCTTCATACGACCTAGCTTCCAACTCAAGGGATTATAACTGCAATTTCTCTCCATCGCCATTAAGACTGAAACTGGTGGGAGTCCTTGTGAGGAGTTAATGATCTCTGAGACTCGCTTCATCCAGTGCCTTGCTGACTCGCCCTTCCTCTGGACACATCGCTCCAGGTCCTCAATGGTGCTGAGTTTCTTGCATGTGCCTTGGAAATTCTGAATAAAAGCCGCCTTCAATTGCTCCCAAGAGTTAATTGACCTAGGAGGCAAGTTGCGCATCCACACCTTGGCTGCTCCCTCCATCATAAGATACATGAACTTGGCACACAGATTACCTGTGGCGTTGCGAATACTCATTGCCATCTCGTATGTACCCAACCAAGAGGTCGGGTCCATGTTGGCTCATAGTTTGGAACCTTGCGCGGCTCCTTGAAACTGCTAGGAAAGGACTCGGACCTGATGGCATCAGACAAACACTCTGGTCCTGTTAATGCTGGGGACGCACCAGGAGAAGTCACCTCCTCGTGGACCCGGGTTGGCTGAGGCGGGTTGACTGCACCCACTAACGCTCTGTCCCTCTCTGCCTCCCGAGCTCTTGCTGCTTCTCTCTCTCGTCGTTGCCTTGCTTCATCAACCACTAGCTGAGCTTGTGAAGCAGTTGGTATGTTTGCACGATTCCTCGCTAGTTCACGACGCCTTGCACTCGTAGAGTTTGCCGGGTTGGACTCGCCATGCCGACTCCTCGTACCTGAGTTGAAAGGTGTTGAGTGTAGCCTACTTGCATCTGGAAAAGTTGGATACAAAGCTTGCTGAGTCAAAGCTGTTTTCAGTAACTCGATTGCCTCGCGAGTCTCCTGTCCTGCTGGTCCCTCTGGTACCACAATATTCTCCAATCTCAGAGTCGCCGCATGCACGTTGTCCATAGGATTGGAATAATGTCCCTCTGGAGTATGAAATCTGTTGGGCTGTGCCCCTAAGCCACCAGATGCTCCTCCTCCGACTCCTCCTTCAGGCGGTGGTCCGTTAGCACGGCTGCCTCCCGATCCTTCTGGGGGTGGTGGTGGTGGTGGTGGTGGTGCTCCTCCGGCTCCTCCTGCGGCGCCTCCTGCTGCCGCAGAGCCTCCTAGTCCGGCTCCTCTGCCTGGACCATTGGGCGTGGTGAATAGATTGGTCGGATTGATGTGGACTCCATCATGCAAGCGACTCCTGGCTCGGCGATGCTGAATTGAAGTAAGCTCCTCGCGGCGCCTCCGCACGACCTGAGCTTCATCCTGGACTCGGGCCTGCTCCGCAGCTAGTCTACGGTTTGCCTCTGTGATATCAGCTAATTGCTTCTCCAACGCAGCACGAGCGTTGGTTAACTCGGCCGCCCTCTCTGCGGCATTACTTGCATTAATCTCCTTTGTCAACAAAGTTGCATCAAACTGATTCCCAGTGTTCCCAGACATGTAGACTCCCACAACACGAGCGCGTACTGGCGACTCCTCGTAATCCTCTTCCTCTATCCCATACCCAAGCCGATCTTCAAACAAGGGTAGGATGGACTCTGAATCTGCATCATAATCTGAGTCTGACTCTTGCATCACATCTGGTTCCTCAGCTAGGGGTCCCTCAGACTCGGCGATGATGCCGACCTCTGAAGTTCCGACCGACTCCTCGCCGTCGGACTCGACGATAACAGTTAGCTCTGGCACCGACTCCGCCGAGTTCTCGCGAAGACCCGACGCGCACACCATCCCGACGAACACGTTGATTCCTCCAAAGACAAGCTGATAGCCCTCGTCGACTTCGTTCATCTCCGAGGTCCAGCCTGAGTCATCGATCTCTGTCTCTCCATGCTCATCAGTGTAGACCCGCCCGATGGCGAGTTTCTCCATAGCTCGACGAGCAGCTCCAACGATCTCGACTCCTTTTGTCACCGTAGGCCCCACGGTGGGCGCCAACTGTCGTGGGGTTGTCACGGCAAGTTCTTCCTCAGGGAAGATGAGTTCTGGGGCCATTGATGACTGAAGTACGCTGGAACGGTTAATCTCGCCAAGGAACAAGGATTTACCCAGGTTCGGCCCCTCTGATTCGAGGTAAAGACCTACTTCCTGCTTCTCTGTTATTGCTCTTGATATGTCTCGATTACAAGGACCCGGCTCCCACAACTTAGGAGCCGGCGACTTCTCTCTGGTGGCTAGGGTTTCTCTATTGGTTGAAGCTTATCTCTACTGGTTGAACTCATCGATCTAAGGTCCAGGACCCCGCTTATAAAGGCTGCCGGGTCTCTGGACTTACAATTTACACCGAGTCATACTAGAACACGGAGTCCTACTCTACGTCTTGGTCTTCCAAGTTTAGACTCCGGGTTGTACTTGGACTCCTTCCGGACGGGTCCTTTCTCATCATGGGCCTTGGCCGGCTTGTCTCCAGCCCAGCCCATGCGACTTGATACGTGACTCGGCTTTGGCCTTCTTGGTCTTGGCGGGTCTACTTTCCGGGTCCATGGGCCTACCTGTAAAGTATCCCCCCATCAGTTCTCTTTCATCTTGAGTGAAAGAAAACCGTTCAGACATTCAAACCTCACAATTCTAACTTGTGCTGAAAAACAATTTTTCAGTTCACCAACAATCTCCATTGTAGTCAAGTTCTTGAATTGTCTACTTAGGTAAGAATTCATGAAGGTGCACATCATCCACTTGACTTTCAAGTAGGTGGTTCAAAACCACTCCATGTACTCTTCATAGCTTGCAGAAATGTTTGGGTTTATCTCCTATTGGTTCTTCTAGCACGTAGAGCTGAGCATGGGTGTTTAGGACTTCTTTCAGGACGCAGGTACTACTCAACAAAATTGACCCATCGAGACGCAGTTTTTCAGCAACGAACTACCGTAGTCAACCATGATCTACAAGGATTTTTGCAAAGACATCTGGACTTTTGTTTATGATAATTTTAGTTCATCTTAATGAACTCCCACTAAACTCAACATCTCTCTGGTTGTTTAGTGACACACGATCCAAATCCACTACACCACAACCGATCATCACGTGAGATGATGTAGCTTCAATGGTGAACATCACCATGTTGATCATATCATCCATATGACTCGTGTTTAACCTTTCGGTTCTTGTGTTCCGAGGCCATGTCTGTACATGCTAGGCTCGTCAAGAAAACCGTAGTATTTCCGCGTGTGTAAATCTGGCTTACACCCGTTGTATGTGAACGTTGAATGTATCACACCCGATCATCACGTGGTGCTTCGAAACGAAGATCTTTGGCAACGGTGCATACTAGGGAGAACACATCTTGATATTAACATGAGAGATCACCTTATCATGCTACCGTCGCGATCACATCTAAGCATAACAATAAGGTGCACAAAAAGGGATTAACATCACATGCAATTCATAATTGTGATATGATATGGCCTTTCTTCTTATGCTTTTTGATCTCCATCTTCAAAGCACCGGCATGATCTCCATCACCGGCATGATCTCCATCATCATGGCGCCATCACCATGGTTGTCCACCAACTATTGCAACTACAACTAATGCTACTCTTAGCAATAAAGTAAAGCAATTACATGGTGATTCAATGACACGCAGGTCACATAAAATAAAAGACAACCATATGGCTCCTGCCGGTTGCCGTACTCGTCGACATGCAAGTCGCGAAAGATTACAAACATGATCATTGCATACATTATCACAAATCACACATTGGCCATACCACATCACATGACCCCCTCTGCAAAAACAAGTTAGACGTCCTTTACTTTGTTTATGCAATTTTTACGTGGCTTGGGTCAACGAGATAGAACCGTTCTAATCTACGCAAAACCACAACGGTGATATAGTAGTTGCTTATTTACTCATCCTTTTGAAAGGCCTTCCATTGAAAATTGCATCTTCACTAAAGTAAGAGAAACAGACACCCGCCAGCCACTTATGCAAAACAAGTTGCATGTCAATCGTGGAACCGGTCTCTCGTGCGTGGACGAGTAAGGTTGGTCCGGGCCGCTTCATCTCACAATACCGCAAAGACGCAAAGTGCACGCGAGAAGGTAGCAACATAAAATATCAACGCCCACAACACTTGTGTTCTAATCGCACCAACATCTACGAATAGATCTAGGCTCTGATACCACTGATGGGGTCGTAGCATAGAAAACAAAAATTTCCTACGCAGCAAGCGGAATAAACCCCAAGGATCTAGACCTACTAGATGGAGGTAGCGAAGATGAGATCCAATCTCTTACTCTTGAAGATCAACAAACGCGTTTTGTCGGTGCAGGGGTTGGCTAGTCGATCCCCGCAACTAGACTCATCTAGTCGCGAGGAGATGTATTTCCTCGAAGTCCAATTCGACGAGGTACCACAAGGGGCAGCACCTCCGCGGTATCCACACGTACGGCTCGATGTAGATCTCCTCCTTCTTGATCCCGCAAGCAAGGTGGAGATGGCTAGATGGATCTCGGCACCACGACGGTTGTGGTGGCGTTGATGGTGTAGTCTCCACGAGCATGGCTTCGCCAAGCCAAGCAAGAGGAGAGGGAGTAGATGGCGGCAGCCCTCCGGGAGGGAGAGGTGGCGCGGCAATAGAGGAGGTGGAGATTGCGGCAGCCCTTCAGAAGAGGTGGCGCAAGAGGTGGAGGTAGAGATGGGGGGGGTGCGGCTGCTTGGGGAGGAGCACATAAGGTGCGGCAGCCCTCCCCTGCCCCCTCCTTATATAGGAGGCCAGGGGGCTGCGCCCCACCTCTCTCTAGGGCCGGCGGCTAGGGGGGAAGGCTTGCCCCCCAAGCAAGCCCTAGGGTTAGGGTGTTGGGAGGCCGGCCCCTTCCCCTCTTGGCCCTCCACGCATGGGCCCTTTAGGGCTGTGGTGCGGCTGGCCCATGAGGCCAGTCCACCACCCCTTTAAATCATATGGACCCCAAACACTTTTGGGCCCCACTTCTAGACTCCTCTAGAACCTTCCGGAACCTTCCGGTACCCCGCTTAAATATTCCGGAACTTTTCCGATACCTCCGGAAACCACTTTCCTTATATGAATCTTATTCTCCGGACCACTCCGGAACTCCTCGTGACGTCTGGGATCCCATCCGAGACTCCGAATCACCATTCATTCATTCCATCAATTATCTCATCACTAAACCCTAGCTACATCGGAGCGTTAAGTGTGTGACCCTACGGGTTCGAGAACATGCAGACATGATCATATCAATAATCAATAGCGGGACCGGGATGCCCATATTGACTCCCACATATTCAACGAAGTTCTTTATCGATTGAACCACGATGCCGGAGATTCTTAATCTCGTATACGATTCCCTTTGTCTCACCGATATTTAATTTGCCCGAGATATGATCGTCGATATCTCCATATCTAGTTTCATCTCGTTACCTGGCAAATTCTCTTTACTCGTCCATAATATAGGATCTCCGTGATTAACACTTAATCACATGGTTGCAACCTTTCTTGATGCTATATTACCGAGAGGGCCCAGAGATATCTTTTCCGTCACAAGGAAGGACAAATCCCAGTCTTGATTCATGTCACCCAACAAATACCATCGGAGATACCTGAAAGCCACCTTTATAATCACCCAGTTACGAAGTGACGTTTGATGTCCACAAAGCATTCCTCCGGTAAACGGGAGTGACATAATCTCATGGTCTAAGGAAACTATACTTGGCATACTAAAAGTGTTGGCAATAAAACTGTTGTGACACGATCAATTGCAACTCTTTATTATCGGGTCTTGTCCATCACATCATTACTCCTAATGATATGACTCCGTTATCAAGTGACTATAACAAGTCCATGGTTAGGAAACTCTAACCATCTCTTGACTAACGAACTAGTCCGGTAGAGGCTTACTAGGGACACCTGTTTGTTTATATTCCACACATGTATTATGTTTCCGGTTAATACAATTATAGCATGGATAATAAACTATTATCATAAACATGAATATGCTAATAAACCATTTTATTATTGCCTCTAGGGCATATTCCCAACACATACTTCATTCTCCATTAAGAATAGATCGGAGATTAGGTTCTGGGAAGATAGATGGCTTGGCCAAACTACTCTTCGTGAACAGTATCCGGCTCTATATAATGTGGTGCGTTACAAAGGCGATACATTGGCTAAGGTGATGGGTACATCCCCACCTAATGTATCGTTTAGGAGAACGCTATTAGGGCCTCGAGAAGCAGCTTGGAATGCTTTGTTGCTTCGGTTGGACTCTGTTCAACTCCAGGGAGGCCCTGATGAACTTCGTTGGATTCCAACTAAGAATGGTATTTTCTCGGTTGCTTCCATGTATAGAGTTCTTATCCAATCTGATATTCCGGTTGATTCTAATAAGAAAATTTGGAAGATGAAGATACCTCTCAAAACAAAAGTGTTTGCGTGGTATCTTCGTCGGGGAGTTATTCTTACAAAAGATAACCTTGCCAAGCGCAACTGGCATGGGAGTAAAAAGTGTGTTTTCTGTACTCATGATGAGTCCATTAAACACCTTTTCTTCCAATGTGAGTTTGCTCGGTCTATATGGTCAGCTGTCCAAATAGGTTCTACCTTATATCCCCCGCGGAGCGTTGCAAATATTTTTGGCAACTGGCTAAACGGGGTCGATCCTAGGTTTAAATTACTTATTAGGGTGGGAGCGATTGCCGTTATTTGGTCGCTTTGGCTGTGTAGAAATGACAAGGTTTTTAATAACAAAAATTTCTCTATTCTGCAGGTTATCTACCGTTGCACAGCTACTCTCCGAGTATGGTCGGTCCTTCAGCGTGTGGTGCACCGGGATTTGTTCTTGGAGGTATCGTCGCGATTGGAGGCGGCAGCCAGGGAGCTTTTCTCCCGGCATGGATGGTCGCATAGCCTGCGGCTCAGCTCTTAGTTTCCTTGGGCGGTTTTACAATTTCTCATGATGATATGTAATCCGCTTTTTTATTTCTGTTACTTTGGACATGTTGGACGGTTTTGGGCTGTGTGCATCTCCGTTATGCAGAGGCCGGGTGTAATACTTAATACTCTTTAAGTAATAAAATCTCTTTATCAAAAAAAAATCCAACACCCGAGACTGCTTTTTCTTTGTTTTGTTTTGTTTCCTCCATAAGAACGTACTGTACGTACGGGGCTGCGATCTCCGGCTTTTGGCCGGTAATTGGACCCTTGACCCCTCTCCTCATCTCGCCCTTTTGACTTTGCAGCTTTTGTTACACGCACGGCGCGGGTGGGGTTAAAAGTGAGCTACCGTTGGCGACAAGGGACCGGTTACGTCAACCACATATAAAACGCAAAGCAGCAAAGAGACATTGCGACGGCGGCGGCAGAAAAAACACGCACACAACCAGTGCCATTTTGTTGTCAAAAAAAAAAAAAAAAAAAAAACCAGTGCCATTTGCGTCAGGCTGCTTGATTACTTCATTGATTATTTGAGTGTATAATATCTTCCAGAAAGAGACCACCTTTTGCATTCGGTCTTGTTAACTTCGACCGGACTACATATGTATGTCCTTGGCGTGCTAGCTTTCTAGACGGGAATTACATGTCACCTCTCAGTGCGTCAGTACGTGGAATATTGCGGCCGGTGCTCTCGCTGCCTTTCGGACGGTACCACTCTTGCCAACGGATCGGTATGCCGATCGAGTGTTCATTTTCATGGCGAAAGGGGCTTTGGATTTGCCATTCTTTTGTGAGAGCACCTCCACCGGGTATTAAAGGAGCCCCTAAAGGCCCATTTAGTATGCCGGACAGAAAAATCGGTCACAACGGGGTTTTAAAGGTTTTGTCCAACACTGTTAAACGACCTCCAACTTTGGTGGCTGGCTTGGCGACGCCGGATACTGTCCGGTCCGCGCCTCCGACAGATGTGGCCCGCCTGTCATCCACACGTAAGGACGCATCGATGCGCAGGCATTGATTTAGCGATGCAGACGCCGCATCGTTTCAGTGGCGAGTCGTCACGTCGTTGCAGGCGGCATATCGTTTCAGGCGGCACATCGTTTCAGTGGCTACATGGACTGCGCAGCGAAGCGTCGCCTCGTAGCAGCGCTGCAGAGCCCACGCGACGGCATTAATGCAATCTTGGTGTTAATGGCGAAGCCATCCCCGCTCCTTCCACTCGCACAACCACGATCCAGCGGACCAGGTGTCCAGCCGACGGAGGAGGATCACGAGCAACGCCGCCACCATGACTTGCCTGTGCTGCCAATGCCGCAACGAGCAACGCCGGATCCAATGGATCCGGATTGCGGCAGCCAGGGCTGTGGCGCCGCCACCTCCACCGCCTCCGTCTCCACCTCCACAGGCCGACGCGCGTGACGACCGTTGTCCGATGACGGTCGAGGAGGCGCAGCAGCTCGTGCGCGACAACCTCTGGGTGCCAGCCGGCCGCCGCCTGTCGGACGTCTGGCTGCTCAACCTGGACAATGTCCCGGTAGCGCCGCCCTTCACCGGGCATGCGAGGCTGGAGTAGATCCAGTCATTGAGACAGTCAGAGGTAGCGCAGTCACGGAGGAGGAGCGGAGCCACCTGCCACAGTTCAACGCGTCGACAGCGTACAGGGGCGTCATGGTGAACGTCAAGCATGTCGGCCGCCTCCACAGCTTCTCCACCAGCGGCGCTGACGACAGGCCGCCCGAGCCGGTGTCCGATGAGGAGGATCCAGCTCTTCCTCTGTCACCAAGTTGCGCTGAACATTGATATCGATTTCCTACCAGACGTGGGCTTTCAGGATTCTGGTCAAAGAGAGCTTTCTCCGATGGCTACGTTGATCATTGATATCAACGTAGCTTGAAACAACCCCTTTGCCAGAGATATATTCGTCTGTAAAAAGTAACTCGAATAGTGCCGGCGAGGATGAGTTGAGAGCTTCTCGCCGGCCTCCTCCGCAGTCGACATATGTGAGTAGTAGCTCAAGCAATGCACTGTGAATGCCTCGGAGTCTGTCGCTGCTAGGTTTAGGGTTTAGATCGAATCGATTTAAATTGTATCGAATTTTGTATTTCAATCAAATCAAATTATTTGTAATATTGAGAAATTGTGTTTCGAAATTTCGTTTGAGAGTGCCGGTGTGGAAGGCATAAAAAAAAACGCCGGACAAGCTCCCGGCACCCCCAAAAGGGGCTCCGACTAGGGGGTGCCGGACACAATTTAGACACCCCAATGGAGGTGCTCTGATAGTTTGCCATCAAGGAAATGCAGAACCTGCACAGTACGTAAACGCGGCGCGGCTAGTAGAGGAACTAGATAAATCGATCGATGGTTAGCAAGCGCATCCGTATCACGCATCATAGATGCAAATTACTATATTTTCGAGAGGCCAACAGATGTGCCGTTACACCCTCCATGCTGCATCATGCATGATTCATGCGCACCGGAGCATCCACTGACGCTGGCCACTTTCACGACATTTAAGAGCTCACTCGCTCTAGTTGGGGAACCGGTCTTATGGATTGATTATAACTAACCGGTGAAAGCAGACAAAACATGGCGACCTAATTAAGACCTCATGATTAGTAGTCGATCATGTTGTGCGTTCTTACTGTTTTGTGCAGGCAGGCATAGTTCATGTTTCGGTGCACAGCCGGAATTAAAATGTCCTTTTTTTTAGTGGGTTCATGCTAGCTGAAGTGACGCTGCCAAATCTGGATCACTCTTTTCTCCCAAAGGCAAAACCGCAAAAGGGCGAGCTTTAAGATATCACATTTCTCTCTATGTACTTTGGATGCATGCCCTGGCTCGATTGATCGAGAGCTAGCACTCAGCACACCTAATTTGTTTGATTACTACAGAAACACTACCATTCTAGATTTTTTTCCCCTTCCAAATGAGTTTAGATCGCCTGGCCTATGCACAGATGAGATGCGTACGAACTTTATTATTATTTATTCGACAAAGGTCTCACAAGAACATCACCATTTACATAAAAAGACACAGAGAGGCAGATTCAACACATCCCCTCTAGATCCAACAATCCAGCACGCACCTTTTTTTTTTTTGAAACAAGGCAAAAACTTTGCCTATTTAATTGATCAACGAGAGTTAGGAATTTATGTCACAAGACTAGCCAACCGGTCCAGTTACAACGCCTACTCTCGTGGCATAACACTACTCTCAGGCGACGACAAGAGGGAGGGAGAGAGAGAGGGGAGGGGAGGCGGTGGCGGCTGGTGTTTGGAGTCACTCACGTGTCGCTATAGGAGGGCGACACGAGGGGTGCGCTGAGTTACGCCAGATATACTTTCATAGGTATTATTATGTTAAGTTCTATTTGGGTGCCCGAATTTACCATGACAATGTTTTTTGGACTATTTGGGCCATGGAAGATTTTTATATTTCTTCCCTGCTTTAGATCATTTGCTATTAAGAAAATTAGGTTCTCATAGAATAAGTGCTTAGGAAATGTCATTATTCGAAAACAATATCTAGCGCTTTATAATATTCTCTGTCACAAGAGCGATACAATCTCAACGGTTCTCCAAAACATCTCCACCAATTATGACATTCACACTAGATTTAGTTGGTAGTTGGTACCAAGCTTGCAACATGGAACAGTCTTCTTAAGCGGTTGACACTTGTCTAATTGATGCAAGAGACTAATGAGTTTGTTGGAGTTCACTTGATGATGGAAAATTCTCGGAGAACTCTATGCACGGTCCATTTGTTCATTCAGACGTGCTAGTCAATAATAGTTTTTTCTAGAAAATGAAGGCACCCTAACAAAAATCACGTGGTACATTTTCAATGGTGTAATTCTTACTAAGGATAAACGGGTAAAGCGCAACTGATATAGTGATCTGTGAATTTTTGGTGTATATTCTCTCACCATGATGAGAAAATTAAGAACTTATTTTTCAGTATAAGTTCACGTTCATTATATATGGTCAGCTATCCGATTGACTTCTAACTTGTACTCATCACGTAGCGTTGCAAATATTTTAGACAACTGGTTACATGAAATCAATCACGAGTATAGAACCCTCTTCAGGGTTGGAACGTTCCGTGTTATTTGGTATGTTTACCTATGTAGTAGAAACAAGTTTTTCTCCTTTGCAGATCATCATTTGTCGGTGCATTCATTTGCTCCGTTTGATCAACCCCCCTTATCTGAATAATCAAAAATTGTCTTCATTGTAAGCAGTGTTACATCTACAGATCGACTAGAGCTAGATCCTCTACGGTCAAACTTTTAGGGTTTTGCCCTTTTTGAATGAGAGAGAGAGAAACCGAGAGAGAGAGAGAGAGAGATGGGAGATTACCTTCTCCTACTTGAGCTGCAGAACTCGAGCTGTCGGGCATGGTGGTGTGGTGGTGAGGTGGTGAGGTGGTGTGTGAGCTAGTGAGCGAGGGGGTGAGTGCGGCGGCGGTGGCAGTGCTTCTTGTCAGCCAAGCGCTAACCCTAGATCGGATGTGTGTGTTGGTGGGGTGTGCAGCACAGCGACGAACCTCGTGTTGCGTGCCATCGGCCCCCACCTGTCTTTATAGCGCTGGTGACAGGGGTCCACCAACCATTGTACGGTTGGGCGCCCCCGATCAGGGCGCAGGTCAAGGGTGCGGGCGTGCCGTTGGGCGCACGCGCTGGAGATCAACCTAACATTCTCCCCCTTGATCTCAACTTTTCTTTTACCTTTTACTTTACTCGTTTCATCACAGATCGATACATAGAGCATGTTTCATCGTCTCAGCTCAGTTGCCGATAGAATCAGACATCTACAATATACCTCTTTGTTTTGAAACAAATTCTTTTACTTTTGGGCCTTTTATGATCCAGGAATCATAGGCTCTACCTGAAACCCATGCCGGCTAAGTGTTCCTTGAACACATTGGGAGGTAAGCTTTCGTTAGCGAATCCGCAAGCATATCCTTTGTACTTATATGCTCGAGACTTGTAGTGTGATCCTGGATTTTGTCTTTCACAACATAATACTTTATTTCTATTGGCTTTGTAGTATTACTCGACTTGTTGTTGTGAGCATAAAATACTGCGGGCTGGTTGTCACGGTACATCTTTAGTGGTTTGTCAATACAATCTACCACTTTCAAGTCAGGTATAAATTTCTTTAACCATATCGCCTGCCCCGTGGCCTTATAACATGCTATAAATTCTGCATACATCGTGGATGATGCAACTATTGACTGTTTGGAGCATCTCCACGAAATAGCCCCTCCTGCGAGAGTAAAGACGTATCCAGACGTGGATTTTCTATCATCTTTATCCCCCGCAAAATCTGCGTCTGAATACCCTCTTATCTCTAGGATTAACATATGAGATTGCAAACAAGTTTAATGACATGTTACTAATTATATGGGCATCATGTCCTAACATAGAGACCTTTTGATTATTAGTCTCACTTATACTACACCAAGATGCGAACTAAATCATAACACCTCAGTAATTAAGATGACTCAGAGTATAGCCTTAAGATTAATGACATGAAGTGAAAATAAGAACATGCTGGATCTAATCATAGGTAGAGGCTTGTCACTCCTCATACATTGCAACATGGTATTTTGATTTATCCCTAGTGAGGCAACAAAGTAAGGTAAACACCCAATGGATCGCGATATTAAGTTGTCAGCTTATCACATCACCACCCCGTTACTCCAACTAATGCACACGTTCCCCCTCACACGCTCTCATAAACATGCTTGATCAAAACAAGGATACAAGAACGGGGTACATAATATGCATCTACTTTCATAACTGAAATAAACATTGCAATCTCAATATATATTAACTCATAAAAAGATCCAGCACAAAGGTAATACAACGATGACCGGTGCTAATTAGTGAAGCTCAAGAGAGAGAGAGAGACATATGCTACTGCCACAAACCCATAGTCCAGAGGTGGACTACTCCCTCTTCATTATGGAGACGGTGGAGATGTCGATGGAGAAGAAGGAGACCTCTCTGGCAGCGCTCCGCCGGAGTTTCCCCCCTCTAATCTGCAGCCTCCTGGTCTCTGTTTCTTGTTTCTCTCGTGTGCCGGATCTCCCTTCGAAGAACGTCGGGGGGCTCTTTATATAGGCGTTTTTAGGTCACGAGGAAGCTTCAGGGCGAAGGATCGACGCAAACGGGGCCACGAGGGCCAAAAGAGGTGGGCCCACGCGGCTCCCGTACCTGGCCGCATGGGGCACCCCCTTTTGCCCCTCCGGTCTCCATTCGCTTGCTTCTTTCACTCCTAAGTCTTCCTCCTTCCAAAATAATGATCCCCGTAAATTTATAGCTCATTATGACGTCGTTAAGGCCCTGAAACAAATAAGGAAAGAAAGAGGGGTTTTCTGCCTGCGCAGGATTAATTCCATAAAAAGGGGAAATCATTATGAATTACCAAAAATCATTAAATAACAGTAATATACCCTTATATGATGCAAATATGAATGGAAAACAAGTGTTATAGTGCAAAGTTCATATATGCATTTTACATGCATCAACATCCCCAAGCTTAACTCATGCTCGTCCTTGAGTATGGAAGTGATAAAACTAACATGAACTTTGCAATATAATAACAACATGGATATAAAAGATGATTGCTACTGCTACATAAAGTCAAATGATTCATTATTCAAAGAAGTAGCAATATGCAAACAGTTTATAAAGTGATATCAAGTATTCAATGCAAGGATGTTCAATGATAGTTCATAAAGTGTAACATAAAAGATAGTAATATGGACCACAAGTATGCAATATGATAAGTAAGAACATCCTACATTGGTCATAGAGTGAAGATGAAAATCTGAATGTAAAAGGTGGACACTTTGGAAAGGATATATAAATGAGTAGAGGTAAAACATGCATAAGTTTCATCTATCCTCCAAACTATTCTACTTGATTTATTGATTGCAATGGTAATACTTGGTGTCAAGATCTCATTCCCCTATCATAGCATCTTGAATGATTAAAGTTAAATGTGAAAACAAATATGAGTAGTGGCCTTGATAAAGTAAAGGTTAGATGTCTCATGCCCCTTGAATACAAGTACCTACACCATGATTACTCATCTTGGGAAACAAAGTAAGTTTAAGTTATATCTATCATTGTAAGTAATAATGGTATTATCAAGAGCCTCAACTGGGGTACCTCTTGTCCCATGATATGGATCAAGCCCACATCAAAACAACAAGACAAACAAACATAATGAACAACCTTAACACCCTTTTTATTTACCACTTGATATAGCTTTTTATTGTAGGGTGTATCACATAAAGTTCAAAATAGCATGTAAGTAAATTCCCACCATAAATGATGCATGGCTTAAATTAGCGGCCCAGGTTTCTCTCTAACCATTTATACAAACTCATTTAAACTTACTCTATTTCCACATTATTTCACCATGATAGGCATCCATAAACAAAAGTATATGATATCAACTAAATAAATGATAGAACATGTTGAAAGCTTTGCATGTGACAGCACATGTGGGCTAACTCCCAACCTTAAACATTTATCAAGCCACTATCATCATAATATTAATCACAATGGTTCATGTTTATTAAATGCAATAAAGATAAAGTGTGTATCAAGTTCGCGAGAGATTTTTAACCAACTTTTCCCATTACAATAAATAACATAATCATTTTCATTTAGAGGTATAGATAACACAAATAACATGGCAAACATACTTGGAATAGCATAAAGCTAATAGGTAGATATGGTGGATTCACTGGAAAAACTTTGGTTGAAGGTGTTGGAAACAAGTTTTTACTTGTTGGAATTTTTGAGCTAGCAAAAGGGAGAAAGATGACCATCTAGATGCATGCATGAGTGTCCATAGAACTAACTAATTCATGTCAAACAAGGTGAAATAACATACAGCATCAAAACATGAATAAAAGATAGCTCATGATAAAGCATTTTCAAATTATTACTCATAAAGAAGCTCATGAATCATGCAACTATATGTGTCATTAAAAATCAACTTAGACATCCCTTTTACCAATACAATAAAAGTATGCAAGATATTTCAACCCATATTTCCAGTAGCTTTCTCATATATAAAAGATAGTGTGGTGGTCTCACAAAATAAAAATCAAAGCAAAAACAAACAAAAAGACGCTCCAAGTTTATGCGATAAAGTGTTTCAAATGAAAAACAAAAGTTAGACGTATGCAAACTGAGAGTATGTTGGTTCAGTGGGGATGTGATCCACATCCCCAAGCTTATGGTTTTCACCATCCTTGGATAACTCATGGTGCATCTCCTCCAATCCCTGTGAAAAAACTACAAAATACTGTTTCTCCCATTTCTTTTCTGTGGGGTGATATTAGTAGAGATAAACAAATAGGCTTCTTGCTGCATATAATCCATGGACTAAAATTCATATGAATGATCAGAGAGTGTATAATGTTGTATGCCCACTCATAAACTCAATTGGATCAAAAAGATTCAACTCAAAAGTTCAAACTATACATAAAACAATATGGGACAGAATCTGTCCAGAAAAATAGCAGCAGCAAAACGTATTTTCTGTCCTACTTAAACTCGTCGAAAAATTCTGAAAACATTCAGGCATACAGAGGATGAAATTTTGCAGTTACAGTAAAATTTTCAGCTCATTCGGAGTTACAGAATAGCAATGAAAAATCAAACCGTGCACAGACTTTGTGCAGGAATAAAATCTCCGAATAGAAATAGCAACTTTTTCAAACCAAAATAGGTAAAACTTGGCACTTTATTAAAAATTCCAGAAACTAAACTAAGAAAACAATCTCTTGTTACAGCAAGAGGACACAAAGAAAATCCAAATAGAAACAACCGGGTTGCCTCCCGTAAAGCACTTTCTTTATAGCCATATAGCTAGGCTTACTTACTTGTTGTTTTACCGAAGATGAAGCTCATGAGGGAGCTTAAAAGTTGTGCCCTTCATCCTTGGGAAGTGTTCCATGCATTTCTTATGTGGAAACTGAAACTTCACATTCCCCTTCCTTTGAATCAATAATAGCCCCTGTGGTACGAAGAAAAGGTCTTCCAAGAATAATAGGACTAGAGGTTTTATTCTCCATATCCATGATTAGAAAATCCACAGGTACAAAAGTCATATGTAACTCTACCATAACATCACTTGCTTTTCCTAAAGCACGTTTAATGGCATTATCAGCAAGTGCAAGTTCAACAGAGCATTTTTCAAGATTCTTCAATTCAAGTACTTCATATAATTCTTTAGATAGAATAGAGACACTAGATCCTAGATCAAGTATGGCATGGTGTGTCTCTTTTCCAATAGTTACTAGCACCTTGGGGATCCATATATCCCCAAGCTTAGGTGGTATCATATCTTCTTGATTGTATCTAGCAATTTTTTCTTTCAAGACATGATTAGCAATATAGGAACCAAAAGCAGATTGGTTAACATCAATAGAAGGATCACTTACAAATTTTTGTAAGATAGATATTAATTCATGCAAGCTACAATTCTCTAAATCAAGCAAAGGATCATTAACTTCACTAAGCATCTTAACTTCTTCAACTTTTACTCCCCTATTATTAAGATCAAATATTTCATAACGGTCATCAAAAACATCTTCAGGTACTTGGGCTTTATCTAAACTTTCTTTAATTTTTGCTTCCAAAAGCAAGCCATCAAGTAGATAATAAGTATTAGAAGCAGACATATTCATAAAATAACCTTCATATTCCTTATCCAAACAGACTCTAGAGGTTTCAGATAATCCTCTATAAAAGATATGCATGAACATCCAATCTCCAAGACCATGTTCCATTCCAAAACCTGTACTTCTAAATCTTTCCCATGTTTTTACCAAAGGTTCATCTTCCTCTTGTTTAAACTTGATAACCATTTGTTTAAAATTGCAAATCATTTCAATGGAACAAAATCTTTCAACAAAAGCAGCTTTCAAATTAAACCAAATGCTAAAGTTACCAGGTGGCCATCTCAATATCCAATCTAATGCTTTCCCCCCTAAAGAGTAAGGAAAAAGCTTAAGTCTAACATTAGGATGGTTCAGTTTTAGCATGTTGCATCTTTCATCAAATCTCTTAAGATGAGCTAAAGGATCTTCCTTAGGTTTTCCATAGAAACGATATTCATAGATTGATTTCATTATCTTAGGATGTACCTCAATTTCCTCAATAGTAACATTCTTATTTTGAGGGAAATTCCTAACACTAAATGGCCAATGAGTTCTCTTTTCCATTTGCAAGTTTTTATGTGTTTTTAATTTTTTATGCAAAACTAAAAATAGAATGACACTAAATAATGCAAACCGAATTAACTAATGCAAAACAAAATGCAAAGCTGAAAATAAAAAATGCAAACCGAAATCTAAAAATGATATGCAAGACAATAACAAAACAAAATAAAATGCTTGAAGGTAAAGATGGACAAGATGATGCTCACGTAGGTGGAACCTCCCTAAACTTAGGTGTTAGCACAAGTTGGTGATGAAGTTGACTTTGTTGTGATATCCTTGGATAAAACCTTCCAGCTATGATTCCCCGGCAACGGCGCCCGAAAAAAACACGTGATGACGGAATTGATGAGAGTGTTTCTCCCTCAACTACGCCAACAAGCACTCTTGATACCCTGAAAGGAAAATAATATATGGGATAGGTTGAGCCTCCAAGTGCAGAGTATGTAGAAGTGGAAGTCTTTTTTCCACGAGGGTGACTCGAGGGTTTAATATCGAACTCTCGGGGAATCAGTAGTGGGGATTTTATCTCCTTGTCCTTCTCTAGATTTCCTGCAAACAAAATAGATTGCTTTGTGCCCTCAACCTCACCAAGTGGTTGTCAAGCACAAGGTGTGAGAATGATATTAAGATAATAATGAATGCAAAACAGTAAATAAATATGCAATGGTGGTAAGTAGTAATGCAAGGATGATAGTAATGATGATGGATAATATTTTTGGGGTTTTTATATGTGTATGCAATGAATAAAAGTGTTTTTGTATTTTCTGATTTTAAAATGGCTGAATGTAGAAAATGCTTAAAAGTGGTTGGAAAGTTGTTTCTTATGATTAAAAATGGACCGGGTTCATGGTTTCACACATGCACTCTCTCTTTAATATAGTGTGGCAAATAAGTAGACATAGCATTACCATATGAGACTACAAACAAGTTTAATGACATGTTACTAATTATATGGGCATCACGTACTAACATAGAGACCTTTTGATTATTAGTCTCACTTATACTCTACCAAGATGCGAACTAAATCATAACACCTCAGTAATTAAGATGACTCAGAGTATAGCCTTAAGATTAATGACATGAAGTGAAAATAAGAACATGCTGGATCTAGTCATAGGTAGAGGCTTGTCACTCCTCATACCTTACAACATGGTATTTTGGTTTATCCCTAGTGAGGCAACAAAGTAAGGTAAACACCCAATGGATCGCGATATTAAGTTGTCAGCTTATCACATCACCACCCCCGTTACTCCAACTAATGCACACGTTACCCCTCTGATGTCTACACACGCTTCTATTCTTGTAGACAGTGTTGGGCTTCCAAGAGCAGAGGTTTGTAGAACAGCAGCAAGTTTCCCTTAAGTGAATCACCCAAGGTTTATCGAACTCAGGGAGGTAGAGGTCAAAGGTATCCCTCTCAAGCAACCCTGCAATCACAATACAAAAAGTCTCTTGTGTCCCCAACACACCCAATACACTTGTCAGATGTATAGGTGCACTAGTTCGGCGAAGAGATAGTGAAATACAAGTAATATGGATGATTATAAGTAGTAATTGCAATCTGAAATAAAAATGGCAGCAAGCAAACATGTAGCAGAACTTGTTGTAAACGGTGTTTCAATGCTTAGAAACAAGGCCTAGGGATCATACTTTCACCAGTGGTCACTCTCAACAATGCAATCATAATTGAATATAAATATAAGCACTTCAATATACTACTCCGAAGTATTCTCCGGCTGGATAACGAACACTAATTCATTGTGTAGGAATGCAAAAGCACGCCTCAAACATATATTCCCAAGTACTAATGAATACCCCACACTGGACCATGAGCATTCATAGGAGGTACTAACACATCATAATTCATAGAGACATCCAACTAAAATAATAAATCAGTGAACAAGTATCTTGTGAAATATAGCCTTAAAGACCCACACGGTGCACACACTGTCACCTTTACACACGTGGGACAAGGAGTCTCCGGAGATCACATAAATAAAGCCCACTTGAGTAACATAACAACATCTAGATTGCAAAGCTCATGATCACATATAGATCACATCATGGGAGAGAGAGATATAGACCACATGGCTACCGGTACGGCCCTCAGCCCCGAGGGAGAACTACTCCCTCCTCATCATGGGAGTCAGCAACGGCGATGAAGATGGTGGTGGAGTCGATGGAGATGGCTCCGGGGGCACTTCCCCGTCCCGGCAGGGTGCCGGAACAGAGACTTTTGTCCCCCGAAACTTGTCGGCGATGGCGGCGGCGCTGCAGATGTTTCTGTGGAATATGACGGATTGATCTAGGGTTGCTGCGTCGGGGGATTATATAGGCGAAAGGGTGGTGTCGGAGGGCTCCCGAGGGGCCCACACCACCCCATGGCGCGCCAGAAGGTGGGCCCGCGCGAGGGCATGGTGTGGGAGACTCGTGGCTCCTCTCCGTCTCCCCTTTGGACTCCGTGTACGTGACGAAATTATAAGATCGCTGCTTTTTGTCCCGTCCAATTCTGAGAATATTTCTTAAGTACTTTTCTGAAACTGAAAAAACAGCAGAAAACAGGAACTGGCACTGTGGCATCTTGTTAATAGGTTAGTTCCAGAAAATGCATAAAAATGCTATAAAGTGTGAATAAAACATGTAGCAATTGGTATAAAACAAGCATGGATCATAAGAAATTATAGATACGTTGGAGACGTATCACCCTCACACGCTCTCATAAACATGCTTGATCAAAACAAGGATACAAGAACGGGGTACATAATATGCATCTACTTTCATAACTGAAATAAACATTGCAATCTCAACATATATTAACTCATAAAAAGATCACCACAAAGGTAATACAACGATGACCGTAATCATGTACAGCAGCTCATACGGTGCTAATTAGTGAAGCTCAAGAGAGAGAGAGAGAGATACATATGCTACTGCCACAAATCCATAGTCTAGAGGTGGACTACTCCCTCTTCATCATGGAGACGGTGGAGATGTCGATGGAGAAGAAGGAGACCTCTCCGGCAGCGCTCCGCCAGAGTTTCCCCCCTCCAATCTGCAGCCTCCTGGTATCTGTTTCTTGTTTCTCTCGTGTGGCGGCTCTCCCTTCGAAGAACATCGGGGGGCTCTTTATATAGGCGTTTTTAGGTCACGAGGAAGCTTCAGGGCGAAGCATTGACGCAAACGGGGCCACGAGGGCCAAAAGAGGTGGGCCCACGCGGCCCATGTACCTGGCCGCGTGCGGCACCCCCTTTTGCCCCTCCGGCCTCCGTTCGCTTGCTTCTTTCGCTCCTAGGTCTTCCTCCTTCTAAAATAATGATCCCCGTAAATTTATAGCTCATTATGACGTCGTTAAGGCCCTGAAACAAATAAGGAAAGAAATAGGGGTTTTCTGCCTGCGCAGGATTAATTCCATAAAAAGGGGAAATCATTATTAATTACCAAAAATCATTAAATAACAGTAATATACCCCTTATATGATGCAAATATGAATGGAAAACAAGTGTTATAGTGCAAAGTTCATGTATGCATTTTACATGCATCAGTAGACTAACATCACTGCTAGCAAGCAGGATATCATCCACATATAGGATTAGGAAAATACATTTCCCACTTTTAAACTTTGCATAAACGCAGTTGTCCTCAACGTTCTCTTTAAATCCAAATCTTTTAATTGTCTCATTAAACTTCAGATACCACTGTCTAGAGGCTTGCTTTAATCCATAGATGGATTTCTTTAGACGGCATCACATATCTTCCTCGCCTTTCATGATAAAACCCTTGGGTTGTTACATGTAGACAATTTCTTCTAAATCTCCATTTAGAAATGGCGCCTTTACATCCATCTGATGTTGCTCTAAATCAAAATGTGCAACTATTGCCATTATGATTCTGAAGGAATCCTTACATGAGACTGGAGAAAATGTCTCATTATAATCTATTCCTTCTCTTTGCGTAAATCCTTTTGCCACAAGACGTGCTTTCTACATTTCTACATTTCCATTGGAGTCATACTTTGTTTTGTAGACCCATTTACTGCCTACTGTTTTGGCTCCTTTAGGAATCTTTTCTAAGTTCCAAACATCGTTGGAACTCATCGACCTCATCTCATCTTCCATAGCCTCCTGCCACTTCGATGAGTGAGGACTTCTCATGGCTTCTTCATATGAGGTGGGATCACCTTCCATATGAGCTATCTCTGTATTATAAACATAATCACTAGAAATAGCTGGCTTTTTATTCTCTTAAACCTTCCAAGGTTTTCAGTCTCTGGTGGATTCTCTATATTTTTGGCTGCTGCAGCTCCCTTTCATGCTCAACAATGGGTTCAGTCCATTCCTGGCAGGCAGGTTCCGGATCTTCGCCCATTATGGTCACGGGTGGAGTTACAACAGGTGCTTGCACCGCAATCTCAGGGATTGTTGGTGCAGGCACAACAGGTAGCGAGAAAAATGGCTCCTAGATGATCGGATTAGGTGCATGCACCCTCTTCTCCTCAAGATCAATTTTTCAGGCTACCATGCTCCCCCTCATCAGTTCGTCCGGGCAGTAGAAACGAAAACCTTTTGACTTTTCGGGGTAGCCAATGAAGTGGCAACTGACTGTTTTGGGATCTAACTTTGCAATATTTGGATTAAACAATTTTGCCTCAACTAGGCACCCCCACACCCTGAGGTGTTGAAGAGAGGGCACCCTTCCTGTTCACAGTTCGTAACGGTGTTTTGGGCACCGACTTACTTGGCACTCTGTTGAGAATATGAACGGCGGTTTTAAGCGCCTCCATCCATAATCCCAATGGCAATGTGGAGTAACTCATCATACTGCGCACCATATCCATAAGGGTACGGTTGCGCCTTTCAGCTACTCCATTTTGCTGAAGCTCACCCGACATTGTATACTGAGCGACTATTCTAGTCTCCTGCAAAAACCTCGCAAAAGGTCCAGGGACTTGACCATATGGAGTGTGCCGACCGTAGTACTTCCCCCACAGTCAGATATCACTATCTTTATTCTTTTATCATGCTGATTTTCAACTTCAGCTTTGAATATTTTAAATTTATCCAATGCCTCAGATTTTTCTTTGATTGGATAAATATAACCATATCGGGAGTAATCATCTGTGAATGTTATGAACGAGTCATAACCATCCACACTTTTCACAGGAAATGGTCCACAAATATCAGTGTGAATAATTTCTATTGTCGCTGTGCTTCGGTTTTCACCCTTTTTAATTTGTTTTACAAATTTTCCTTTTATGCAATCAATGCGCTGCTCTATGTCTGAGAACTCTAACGGAGGAAGAATTTCATTTTTAACTAGTCTTTCTATTCTCCCCCGCGAAATGTAGCGTAAACGACAGTGCCATAATTTCGATGAATCATGAGTTCTCTTTCTTTTCTTTTGTTCTTTTTCCGACGCAGAAACATGCTCATTCACATTGCACACAGAATAAACTTTTTCACACAAGGATAATAAATAAAGCTCATTGTGAAGGAAAGCAACCCCCACATGAGTATTATTACACCATATGGCACACTTTCCATGTCCAAAATAACACTCATAACTGTCTTTGTCCAAACATGAGACACTAATCAAATTTCTGTGTAATGAAGGAACATATAAAATATCTCTAAGCAGAATCGTGAATCCATCAGCTAACTCCAGGGAGATGTCGCCGATAGCTTCAACGTCTGCTTGGACTCCATTTGCAACTTCAATGCATCTTTTGTTTCTTTGCGTAGTCCGCGTCGAATGGAATCCCTGTAAAGAATTTGCAACATGAACAGTTGCACCTGAGTCAATCCACCAAGTAGATTTCAAAAACTGTGTATACAAGGATTCATTTACAAAGGAAACAATATTGTTACCGTTCTTTGCCATTATTGACTTCAGCCATTCAGGGCAATCTTTCTTTTAGTGCCCAGTCTTCTTGCAGTGGAGGCATGTGTCTTTGTCCACTGGGAAAGACTTTTGCTGACTCTGATAATGAGTGGGAGCTTTTCCATGTGGCTTTGAAGGGGAACCACTGTTGCTTTGGTTGTAGTTCCTCTTCTTGTTGTCCTTCACATAGTTGATAGAACCACCATGTGAGGTTTTAAGTCTGTCCTCTTCTTGGACACACATGGCTATAGTCTTTTCTATGTCCCACTTTTCAGGGGACATGTTGTAGTTGACAACAAAGGTGTCAAACTCTTTCGGCAGTGAAGCCATGACAAGGTGAACAAGAAGAGCAGGCTTGAGCTCCAGACCAGCATCCATGGGTTTAAGCTTAGCTGCCATGTTGCTCATCCTTAGGATATGCTCCCTTATGCCATGTCCACCTCCTGTATACTTTTCTGTCACCAGCTGCTTCAGCAACTGGGTAGCATATATCTTTGAAGAACCAGTGAATTGGCTCTTTACTTTCTCAAGAAACTCCCCTACGGAAGTACACTCTGCAATTGATCCCACAATGGCGTTCTCAATTGTGTTCTTTAAGAAGGCCATGCACTTCTTGTTGGCTATGAGCCACTTTTGCTGCTGAGAGACATCTCCAATGGAGCGTAGTCCCCTCTTCTTTTTCTCCCAATCATCATCAGAATCTTTATCGCCTCTGACTGGCTCGGTTAGCATGACTGGTTGTGGAGTTTCCACAACCCAGTCCACCTCGGCACAAACAAAGGCCAGATCAACTTTCTTTCTCCACTCGGAGTAGTTGTCACCTCTGAGTGTTGGAACATCTTTGAGGCAACTCATCAAGAGGTACCCTCCTAAAAATTCACAATGAGGTGAGAACTAAAACAACAATTGCATGCAATAATCCAACGTTGGTCAAAATTAAAGCACACAACTGTTTATGCAATTTAAAACTATATCACCGTTGGGCAGAAATAGAAATAAATGCATATGACAAAACGATAATTAATCATGATTATGTTATTAACAACGTTGGTCATAAAAATAACAGAATCATAATTATCACAATAATCTTTTAACATGCTCTTTTAATTTTCACTTTTAATTCTATTGACTTTTAAATTTAAAAGAGCACATTACTCTATTTGCAGCGGAAAACTATGAATAAAAATTCTATTAACTTTATACTTTTCAGAAGCATTTCTTTTACTTTTCTGTTTCCTAAACAAGAATTTCGTTGGATAATTTTTGAATAGGAAAAACTAGATGAAATTTGCCTAAAAATAGACAAAAAACAACTAAAACATGCTTCTGATAATAGAAAAACGTTTAAACAGAAAAACAAGTAACTGGGCCGCAACCCAGCTCTTTGTGCAGCGCGCGCGGCACGCAAACCGGCCCAGTGGCCCACGGCCTCCTCTCTTTTGGCCCACCTGGCCCGTGGACGAGCTAGGGTTAGCTCCTGGCCGTCAGATCCGATCGAACGGTCGACCGCGCGTATAGCTCGAACAAAACCACCCCACCGGCCGACGCGAGCAAACCCTAGCTCATTCTCTCCTCATCCCGCAGCTCTCCATTTCCATCTAGGGTTAGGGTTTGACCCGCCGCCGGCGGCCGGCGACGGCATCTTTCCCCTCTGCGGCGAGATCTATCCCTCCCTTTTCTTTCTTCTCTTTCTCACTCCATCTTGCCGGAGCTGGCCGACGCAGAGATGACGATGGCGCCGTGGCCAGATTCTTCG
>QRDG01000180.1:96911-139442 GCA_012064385.1 Puccinellia tenuiflora | reverse complement strand
CTACTTGATCTACCCAACGGGTACCCAATGGGTACTGGATACCCGCCGGGTATGGGTATGGGTATACTTTCATCCCGCGGGTAAGGGTATGGGTAGAATTTTGTACCCATAGACTATATGGGTATGGGTATGGTATTGCTCTACCCTGCCCATACCCTACCCATTTCCATCCTTAAGCGTGACTGGGGCCACCAACCATGATAAGGTTGGGCGCCCCCGATCAGGGCGCAGATCAACGGGTCCATACGACCGATGGGTCGTGATGGGGTGGAGATCATCCTAACACATCATACAACATTTCATCCTATGTTCAAACATCATCGAAAAGCAAGTATCATCCAAACACAAAGATTGTGAACTAGCAAAGGACCATCTACATTGCTCTACACACAATGATCATCACACCCCTACTGCCATTCCCTCAATCGAAGTCCCCTTCCTCCATAGCATTTTTTGAAGCCAGGAAGTACACACAAGTGAGCCCTCATTTCCTCTTGCTTTTTCGATTTTCATTTTCTTTGACCTCTTGCCACTTTGCTAGTTCTCATGTTTCTTCTGCTATGTCAACTCCATTCTTGTCTTGATCATCTCATCAAGTTTCTCCCTCATGGAACCCGTCTATGTTGTTTTCTTGAGCTTCTCCTTCACTCTAGGCTTACCCTTGTTTGAAGTTGAAGTAGGACGTCAATCCGACTGTCACTTCACATTGTTCTTGAGCAACGCACAACAGTTGTGGAAGACGCGCAAAGGCCTTGCCTTTGGACTTGGGCATCTTCGTATCGCTCTTGAGCATACACGACCTATAACATCTGCTTGGTGGATGTCCACCCGATATTTGAAATGTAAATATTTATAGATTTGTGTATTTTATGTATATTCTCAAACATAAAAATTGAGCCATATAAGAGCTTAATAAATTTAGGGTGTAAATTTCATCGTTTATATTTTGTTTTAATTTTACAAACATTTTTTTGCTAACAAGGCCGAAGGCCATATATTATCTGAAACCAGCCCTTAAGAACATCCTTACAAAAAAAGAAATAACACACACGTTTTTTAAAAGTTCAGCACCATCTTCCTTTTGCATCCCTCGATGGCAAAGCTCGATGCCGCCTCTGGGCCTCGCATGTAGACTAATAAATATGAAGAAATATAGTGGAATTTTATAAATATTGTAATGAAACCTTTTGGAAACCCTTACTACTAATGCAATGTTAAAGAACATATGCGGCAATGGTAGACTTTGTTGTTGAAAGAAGTTGATCAGATACTTTCAGTATAACCATTTCTCCTTTTTTGAGAGCAACAAGATTAGAGGCAACAGCTGCCGGAGGCTTTTTGCCCCCCTCGCCTCCAGCTGACCTCATATCTCTTAGAGTTTTGTGTTATTTGTCAGCGTCAAGTGGTGATTGTGGTGTTGCTAGAGAAAACTATGTCCTCATAGGTTCTTATTCAGATCTATTGAGTTTATATTAGGAAAATGTTGGTGTTCCCCCGAGGGATCATCGTCCGCATATTTCCGTGCGCCACGTAACTCCCGCAGTTGCCACATAAAAGTAACGACCCCACGTGTTGCCTTTTTCTCCACCTCTCTCAGTCTCCTTCCTACCTTATCCTCTCGTCTCTTTCCGTCCAGAAAAATTCGCCATGACTCGCGTTGTTGCTCCGCCTCCACACCGACGCACGCCGGCAGAATCGCTCTGCGCCACCATGCACGCCTCCACCGTACATGGCCTCTCTGAAAGAGCATGGTTGCCCCCATATGTGGTTTTGGTAATTAATGACAATCCTTATGGACTAAATATGTGCTTTGAGCTACTTGTAGGTTTGGTCCATAGCAATGCTTGTACTCCATATGTTGGAGTCAAGGCTAAAAGAAGAAGATTACATGTTGATCAAGGCCAAGTGAAGATATCCCATGGAGGATGGCGTCACGTGGTGATCGTCATCAAGATAAAGGCCAAGTGAAGATATGCTGAAGAGGTGTCTCTCCCATATTGGTGTATGGGGGAGCATCATGTGAATCTTCACCAAGCGAAGCGCAATCAAGAAAGGTGGTGCGTCTTGAGGAGATGAAGATCGTCTTCATCGACTTCAAGTGGATTAATGCGCAAGGCAAATGTATGAACTTGATAGGTTTTCTATTTTACCGGTCTCTTGTTGTTAGTGGAGAGATCGGGTTATAGGATAGATAGCCGTACTATCAAGAGGGGCTCTCAACCAAGTATCTTGATCGTATCATTCGTGGAGAGCTCAAACCTTTGCATCCTCGCATCCTTGCAATCATCTTTATTGGTTCTTATTTGTCTCTTATCGTGGTGTGGTCTTGGTGCTTGTCATGACAAGGCTAAGTTCACCGAAAACGGTTTTCATATGCGTCCCCTATTGCGTTTTCGGTATTGGATATTTTGCCGGTTCATCCGTGCGGAAGATTTCTCTCTTCCATTTCTTTGCAAAATCTCCATTTATTGTTTGCCTTTTCCAAGGGTAGCTTTTTGTCGTCCTCTTTCCAACAAAATTGGTTTTATTTCATTCGGACTTCAATTGCAAAGATACGGTATTTCTGGTTTAAAAAAAGGAGGTTTAACCTTTCCCCATTTTTTTATAATATCTTGTTGGACTATGATGTTTCTCTGCATATTCTTGTAGTGCTCGTTGTGACGATTCCAACGAGTCCAAGATTATCGAAAACGGAGTTCGTGGGCGAAAGTTATTCAGTTTCTGGTTCTACTGTTTTCCTGAAACCGGTACGGGTACTAGCCGGTAGTACCGGCCGGCCCATGGCCGGTAGTACCGGGCCTAGTACCAAGGCCACTTCGCTTAAGTTTTTAAGCTTCTGTCTTTTTCCGGAAGTGGCTCAGAAGTTCTTTCGGTAGTACCGGGTCAATCGGTACTACCGGGCCTTTTACCGGAAGTACCGGGCCTTTTCCCGGAAGTTCTGCCCTCGCGGGTTTCTTTGCAGGCTGGTTTGGGTGGGGGCGGTAGTACCGCTGTACTTGCCGGTAGTACCGGCGGGACCATGGCCGGTAGTACCGGGCCTAGTACCGGGGCTACTTCCGCTTAAGTTTTTCGGTACTGAACTCTCGATGTTTTTTAGCGGAAGTTGCCCGGAAGTGGTTCCGGTAGTACCGGGTCAATCGGTACTACCGGTCCATTTCCCGGTACTACCGGCCCTGCGGGTTTCTCTGCGAGCCGTTGGAGGGCAGTTTTGCGTAGGGCGGTAGTACCGCCCCTACGCGAATCTGAGCCCAACGGCCAGATTCTCAGGGCACCTTTTTAAGGGCCCTTTCTTCCCCAATGGTTTTTAACCTTTTGACTAACAACTTGAGCTCACTTGTTCTCTCTCTCCTCCATTGTTGCAAATTTTGTGAGCTCAATTCCTACACTTCCCTCCAATGAATCTTGCCCATTTTTAGGGAAACAAGAGAGGAGATCTAGATCTACCATTCCACCAATCCATTCCTCCTCTAAGTGAGGGGAACCTAGTGGATCTAGATTTTGGGTTGCTTTGTGTTCATCCTCTTCTCTAAATCCCTCCATAGCATTAGTTGCTTTGGTTGGATTTCGGAGAGAAGGATTTGACCACTTAGTGTGTTCTTGCCATTGCATTTGGTGCATCAGTTTGAGTTCCCCACGGTGATACGTGGGATTGGAGTTCGAGAAGCTTGTTACTCTTGGGTGCATAGGGCTCCCAAGAGCTTGTGCCTCTTGGGTGCATTGTGCACCCTAGACGGTTGTGTGTGCTACGGGAGCCTCCTATTGTGTGGAGGTAGGCTCGGACAAATTGTACGGGTTTGGTCAACGCCCTCAAGACGACCTCATAGTGGATGAGCAAATCCCCCATCGGGTATTCCCCACGGGAGGAGCTCACAGAGAATAGGGTGAGCACGGACGTGCTTGTAGGAGGGCCAAGGAGCCTCCACACCTCTCCAATGTAGACGTACTTCCATTGGGAAGGAACTACGGGAAACAAACCTCCATCTTCACTTGTGTCGGTTATCTCTATAACCAAACCCCTTTACTTATGCATTTACCTTGTGATAGCCATCGAGCTTGAAGTACTATATATCTTGCTATCCTTGTTGTTTAACTTGCCTAGCATAAGTTGTTGGTGCACATAGGTGAACCTAGTATATTAGGTTTTGTGCTTGATAAATTAAACGCTAGTTTTATTCCGCATTTATCAAGCCTTAAACGTAAAAGTTTTAAATCGCCTATTCACCCCCTCTAGGCGACATCTCGTTCTTTCACTCTCTCCACTAGCTTCTGCACGAGCTCGCTGTCGCTCGATCGCCGCCGCCGTTCCTCTCCCACCTAACCACGCGACGCGGCCGAATCCCCGCTCGCCGGCGCTGCTTCGAGCTTTTCGCCGGGATGGAGGCTCCAGGCCTGGCGACGCCATGTTGCTGAATGGATGGGGCGGTGCTACAATCGGTTCCCCGCCGTTGGCGGCCGTGCTGTGAGTATTGGTGGCGCTCCGGCGAGCTGGTGTCAATTTTGCTGCAGGCGGTGCTACCAGTACCAAGGGTGGTCGAAAGTGCTACCATCGGTGGCTGTTAGTGCTACCAAGGAAAGGGCAACATGCTACCATACTTGGGCGATTTTGCTACTAGCCTTGCTACGTGCCAAGTCCTCCGACGACAGTAGGCCGACGCTGCTTCAGCAGACGCCGCTACGACGGCAAGCTGGCGATGCTACAAAAGATTGGCGGTGGTGCTAAAAAGGAGGGGCGGCGATGCTACCGTCCGCGAGCGACGGTGCTACCGTGCTCCAGCGGGCTTTGCTACAAAAATTTGGCGGCGAAGCTACCGTGCGCCAGCGGCAGTGCTACAACGGCTCGACGACGATGGTACCGTGCGCCAGTGCCTTTGCTACAAAGGTCCGACGGCCATGCTACCGGGTGCCAGCGGCGTGCTCCAAAGCTGCGACGTCGTCTTCTCCGGCGAAGGCGTCTTCTCCGGAGAGGCGGAGACGGCAGGGCGGAGCGACGGGGGGTGATGGTGCGAAACGGCGTAGCTGCGACGACGTCTTCTCTGGCGACCAAGTGTTTTCCGGTGACGGCGGGCGGAGCGACGGGGAAGGTTCTGCGGGGTGCCATGGCAACAAGGATTTTTTGGTTCTTTTTTCTTGTGCGGAGAATGAGAACGTCGCGACCTATTCCCTCGTTGACCATTCAATAGGACACGTGTTAGGCTCTCCACCCGGGGGATCGGGAGAAATTATCCCCCGAGGGATCGGGAGGAATTATCCCCCGGGGGACGCTCAGCACGGCCCTTTATATTATTGTGTATTGTTGCTTTTGGTTTGATTCTTTATGGAGTTGGAATCTTTCTCCGTGAAGATTTTATGGTTTGACGGCCTACCCTTCAAGAAGATCATCCCCTGTCCAAGTTCGTTCTTCGATCATGGCTTCCCATCTTTTTGGATGGGATACTCAAGGGGCTTTCAGAAACCTTAATCGTCTTGACAGTATTTTGTATGGCAAAGATTTATACCATGGAGAAGATGTCCCTAAGAAATCTCATTGTAATTCTAAGTCCTAGGAGTTATTTTGTAACTTCTTGGATAATAGATCTGAAACAGTGTACCTGCAACTGTTGCGAGTCTAAATAAAGTTGCAGGTGTTTTCTCACAATAAAATAAACCATTTCTCCTCTCGCCAGTATAGATTGAACCTACGGCGCTTGCTTACAAGACTGCTACTGAAAAAGTTTTTTCAGGTGTGTCATCATTTCTCTATTCTAAATGTACCCTCTTGCATTCCTTTTTATTTTATTTTTTATCGGTTTTTAATGTAATTTTCTTATTTTTATTGTAAAGAATTGAAATATTCTCTTTGGGGAATCAATGGAATAGTACGGGGTACCTACGAATATTTGCCTATGTACAAGTGCTAAAGCCACACGTAGCGCATCAGCCAAATTCACCGCGGCACAACAAGAGGCCACACAAAACCCTCGTCTCTGATTCTCCGCAGCGGCGCTCGTGGACATGGACGGGGCCGGCATGGCGGCGGCGCCGGAGTACGCCAACACCTCGCCTGCGCCCAACGGAAACGGCGGCGGCGGCGGTGGCGGTATCAGTAAGACCCCGTTCCCCCTTCCCTTCTCACGGCCCCACCCCTACCCTCCCCCTCCCCTACTGTGTTAATTCCCAGCGGCGATTCCGGATCAGAGTTTACAGATATCTTCTCTTTTTGCACCCAATCTTGCTGCTACTGCATGTCTTCTCAGAACTAGGATGTTAGCATAGAACTGTTCCCAAAATAAAATCCCAAATTTCACAATGCCACGATGTCGTTTAACTGAGCTTCGGCACGCTTGATTTGGCGCAGGGGTTGAGAATTGCTACGTCTTCAAGAGCAGGCTGCAGGAGTACGCGCAGAAAGCCGGCCTCATGACGCCCGAGTACCAAACCCTCAAGGAGGGCCCTTCCCATGAGCCAATTTTCAAGTCCTCGGTGCTCATCAATAATGTCAAGTATGAGTCGCTGCCCGGGTTCTTCAGCCGGAAGGCTGCGGAGCAGTCCGCTGCCGAGGTCGCCCTCATGGAGATCGGCAAGTCTGTGGCGTTAGCAACCAATGCGAGCATCCCTGCAGTTGTAAGTTGTTCATTGTTTTTTTCCTCAAGTCTGGCCGTTATTATGTGAAATGGTTTGAAAGGTTTATTGTGTAAATTATATTGTTATAAATAATTTTGTGTTTAATATAGAAGCTAGTAAGTGGATGAGTGACGATGTATGTTTGTCCTCTTCTATGGTGGGGAGAAGCTGACCATATGGTCCACCTCAATGATGTAGTGGAATCAACACCTGTTCTGCTGCCTACAACATGTACACGCTTTATTGAGTATGAGAGATATGCTTCACAATCCAGTTGTGATGAAACCCCCATTGTTGTTAGTCCTTGTAGTTTTAAGTCTTTGAATAGTTTGATTGTAGTATCTTAAGGTGCACATGAATGATGTTCTTATTTCGTGACTTTGCCAAGTTTGACATTAGCGTTGTTTACTCTCATTCATTTGTGTTTAGTTCTGAAGGAAATTGCTCCTATTAATTCAAGCTCCACATTTGACTAGTGTCTTTGCTAAATGTAGTATTCAGTTAGTAATGAATATGCCCAGACTTACGTTCCCACGGTTTCTGAACTGAACTTTGCAATCAGGAGGTTTCCCTCATTAGGAAAAGAAAATGCATACCTCACAGTACAAGTGTCAAATTTTGCTGTCACGTCTAAAGACATGCTCTATAGGATTGAGTTTTCTTAGTTCTCAGGAGAATGACTAAATTATAATAACAGTTTATTCTCTTTCCTGGTTGCTGTGCTTTCTTGACACATGTTATCATGTTTTCCAGCAAGAAACTGGCCTGTGCAAGAATCTTCTTCAGGAGTATGCTCAGAAGATGAATTATGCTATTCCATCTTATATTTGTAACAAACAAACTTCAGGAGTAGGTCCATTCATATGCACCGTAGAGATTGGCGGAATACAGTATATTGGTGCTACAGCACGTACAAAGAAAGAGGCGGAGATAAAAGCTGCCCGAACTGCTCTTCTTGCCATCCAAGGTATTTTTTATGTTCTTTTCCTTTTGAAAGAGGTGTTTTTATTATTCAATCCTAGCTATTCATTGTCGAAATTGTTCTGCTTTCCTCCTTTGGGTGTTGGGGTTGGACATCGGATCATTCACATGCTTTATTTGTTGCAGGCCAGTCAGAGGGTTGTGCAAATGGCAACACAAAATATATTGTTGTGCCTGGAAAAAGGCAAGGTAAGGAGACAGAGAAAAAGCCAATTGAAACTCCAAAACCACTGAAGGCTAAAAAGGGTGGTTTCAAGAAGCAACGGAACAAGGTGAAATTCCTCAAGAAGAATGGTGAAGCAGTTGATGTGGAAAAGGATGAAGCTAGAGTTCCTGGGGAAACTCATCATTCTGATGTCCCCATGGAACCAGCAGAAACAGCTCAAGATCCATCCGTCGACACTGAAATGCTGCAACCTGATGAAGGAGCTGGAAGAGTGAAACATGAGCCGACCAGTGACACCGCAATTCTGCAGTCTGATGACGAAGCTAGAAAAGTAGAATTGGAGACACCTAGTGACGCTGCAATGCTGCAAGCTCACCAGGAAGCTAGAAGCGTTAAACAGGGGCCACCCAGTGACACTCCAATGGTTCTACATAATGAGGAAGCTAGAAGTGTAAAGCAGGAGCCACTCATTGACACTGCAATACCTCAACCTCACATGGAAGATAGAAGTGTGGAACCGGAGCCACCCAGAGATGCTGCAGTGGTGCAACCTAACGAAGAATCTAGAAGTGTAAAGCAGGAGCCACTCATTGACACTCTACCTAATGAGGTAGCTAAAACAAGTCTGATGCACGCATCACTGAGCGACTCCACAACAGAGCAACCTAATGCAGAAGCTACAAACATAAAAGAGGAGCCACTGAGCAACACAGCGACAACACAACATTATGAGGAACATAGAACTGTAAACCAGGAGCCACCCAGCAATGGTTCATTGCTGCAACCAAAGGAATCTTGTGTCGAGAACAGCGAATCTGTGTCTGAACACAAGGGGCTGGGAGATATGGCAGGAATGGGCTCGGATCATTCATCTGCCTTTACAAGTGCGGAATAAATTTGTGCTCTATCGTAATGCAATGTACTTTCAATGTCACATCTTGATTTGCGAACTAGCAAAACCTGAACATCTGGCTTTGCATTTTAGAGAGGTACTTGTAAAACAGATGAGAAGTACTTGGACCGAGCATAGTTAGCCTATGCTTGCCATTAGTTATTAGACAATCTGTTTGCCTGATAATATGATCTTGGATCCATCTATCTTAAGTATACTTTGTTCTGATCAATGTAGTGTTATTAATGAATAGTCACTTTTTGTTATTAGCGCATGTTAAACCACCGTTTTGAAATCCAAAAATACAGCCGTATCTGATGGCCAAACCATATAGCAGAATATCTGACCTATTTTCAGGTGTATTTGCTCGTGACTTTCAGTAACCAAACAATTGGTGAAATTCACGGAGATTGTATCAGGTCTTGCAGCCACTAACACGGCTGCTTTTGTTAGTGCTAGCTTAGCTACTCCTATACACACCATCCTTAAACCTCAATCCTGCTATACCCTTGCACTTTCCTGACTTGATTCTCAACCATCATCCTCCTGGCCTCTTCTGCATAATGCCACTCTCCATCATCAGCGAAGACATTGGAAAGCGAAACATAGGCGCCATCGTTGGTCGGTGCCAATCTCAGGATCTGCTGTGCTGCAAGCACGCCGAGTTCTTTGTTCCCGTGGATACGGCAACCGTTCAGCAGAGACCTCCAAACTGCAGGCCACGGTTGGAAAGGCATTACCTCGATCACGCCTTTCGCCTCGCGGAGGAGTCCTTTCCGCGCCAGGAGATCAACTAGGGTGGCAAAGTTTGCCCTCGTTGGATTCATATCCTGAGCTTCAGATAGCATCAAACTGAATACAAGCTTCCCCTGCTCAACTAGCCCAAAATGGCTGCACGCCGAGACAATGGCAACAAACGTAGCCGGAGTAGGATCCAATTGAGCTTGCGTCATATCTTGGTAGAGGCCGAGGGCTTCGTCGATCAGGCCGTGGTTGGCATAAGCTGTCAGCATGGTGTTGTACAGTATGGCATCACCACTTGTTGATGAAGCAGTGGTGAAAGCACTCTTCGCAGTGGTTATGTCACCACACTTTGCGTAGGCATCAACTAGAGCACTTGCCACACAGAAGTGCTTGCCATGTCCTGTCCTGATAACAAGAGAATGTATACATCTGCACTGCCTGATCAATGCAGCATTTGCACAGGCGTTCAAGACTGTTGCCAGGATGAACTCGTCAGGTCTAGTAATGCAGTCACTTCTAAACAAGTCGAAAAGCAAAAGGACCTCAGCATTCAGACCATTGTTGAGGAATGAAGAGATGATGACTCCCCATGACACCAAATCCATCTCGCCAGTGTCTTTGATGACTTTCAGCGCACTCCGAACTGATCCGAATACCGCCTTTGCCTTCACCAGTGAAGTTGACACAAACAGTCGTGAAGCCAAACCTTGTTTCAGAATACTGGCATGGACTTGCTCATGGTTCTTTGGTTCATGAGCTTCCTGGAGAGCAGACAAAACAGCTGAGTAAGTAAACTCATCCGGTCTTTCTCCGCAGCAAACCATATTGCGGAAGAGCCTCATTGCATCTTCCGAACAGTTGTATATACCATAACCTGCGATCATCTCGTTCCATGTCACGATGTTTCTGAAACTGAGGTTACTGAAGAAGCCATGTGCACAGTTGAGCAATCCACATCTACACAGCATGTTGATAACTGAATTTGCTACAAGAACATTGTCAGAGTGGCCATGACAATAGGCCAGGCCAAATATCTGAAGACCAAGCGAGGCGTTGTCTTTGGCATCACTCAGCCTCAGCATTGTAGAGAAAGTGACTTCGTTGGGCTTACAACCAGATAGTGACATGTCAGCAAAGCAGCCCACAGCTGCCCTCTCATCTTCATCATTCGCAAAACCGGATATCACTGTATTCCAAGATATCGTGTCCTTGTGCCGAATCCTACCAAAAACAGCCATGGCAATGCCCATCAGCCCGGTTCTGAAATACATATCAACAAGCGCATTCATGACCGAGGTATCGGACTCAAACATGTTATGGATGACAGAGGCATGCAGCTGCCGCCCAAAATCCAACTCCCGGGTGATCAAACATGCCTTGACAGCTGAAGCGTAGGTGAACATGTCAGCTGGTAGGCCACACCGGTGCATCAGAGCCGTCACCCTCATCGCGTCATACCCACAGCCATTGGAGACATAGCCATCCAGCATTGTGTTCCAGCACGTCAAGTCTTTGTGCCGTATCTCCGCGAACGCGAGCTCGGCAGCAGTGACACGCCCATGCCTGGCATACATGAGCAGCAAAGTACTCCCCACAAAAGGATCGGCACCCACACCAACTTTCACCGCGACGCCGTGGAGCGAGAGGCCAAACTGGAGCTTGACAGGGGCCACGGACCGGTCACACGCAGACGCAGCACGGAGCGCGCTGGCGAGGGCGAACTCGTTCGGGGGGAATCCGTCCCTGACCATGGAGACGAGCAGCCTGATTCCCAGCTCTGCCGCGCCGCTGCGTACCGAGCCGGAAACCATGGCGGTCCAGGAGACCAGGTTCCTATGCGGCATTTCGTCGAGCACGTTGAGCGCGCTCCCGAGATGCCCGAGTTTGGAGTAGGAGATGAGTAGGTGGTTCGTGGTGAAGGTGTCGCCGGACATGCCGAGCTTGAGAACCTGCGCGTGGAGGTGCGACGGTGGCCTGGAGGAGGCGGAGGCCGCGGAGAGCGCATGGGCGAGGGCGAGGGGGTCCGGCGACCTGGGGCTCGTGAGGGTGGAGAAGAAGCCGGCGGACCAGGACCCCCTCGCTCGAAGAACCAGTGCTCCTGCCCTCATGAATTGAATTAATCTTGTTCCATCATGTCGCATTTTGTTCCAAGTGTCGCCGCTTATATACGGTTTTTACATGGACAGTACACTCTTCTCGACAGTTCTTCTGGATCCGTCCATCTCGATTTATTAGACACAGTATCAACATCAGTTATTATTAAGAGTTAGGCGTAATGATCTCCTAGCAATGCTTCCATCTACTTCCTCTCTCCAATCCAACCAATCCAACCAATCCAAATGAGATTTAGCTAATGATTTATTTAATTAGGCCAATACATGCGCTTTCGATCGTACCTTATTGATCTTTCCTAATTAATTGTCTGATTTAGGAGTAATCAGTCAATCCTCACTTATCTAGGTTGCATAGAACTCTAAAAGTGTTTAATAAACTGAGATGGAGGGAGTATTACTTTTGGGAGTGACTACTGAACGACTATCTGGTTTTTCAATTAGAAACATACACTTTTTTCAAACCAATAAGATGCTGACAACCGTACAAACTAAATTACAATAGAATGAAACAGAAAAACTTTCTGTTTTGCAATCTTTGAAACAAACGGATTTCGTAGCAGCCTGTTTAGTTTGAGTCAGTTCTGGGCCAGCCCAGGTCACATTTCCCCCCTTGAGTCTTGAGTCGCAACACAAAAAACGAGCCCCTTTTTCAGTCCAGTAGAGCAAAAAGTCCCACCAACCCCAACAAAGACCAACTTCTCCAACAAGAAAGAACATACCTACCCCTAGTTCCTGCCGCTAGTTCTCCCCTCCCTGTTCCTGTCGGCTGCTTCTCCCCCTCCCCAAATCCTACCGCTGCTTCTCTCCCTCCCCAGTTCTTGCAGCTACTTCTCCACTCCCCACGATCTCCAAACACACAAATAAGAGGACAAAATTAGAGAGACAGAGGCTTCTATTTGGTGATGGAGACACAAAACACTAGTGAGCAAGATGGCATACGTGACGAAATTCTTCAATCCCAGGTATTCTACTGAATAAAAAGCTATTTTCCCTCTTATTCCATGTGTCCAGATTGTCAAAAAAATCCTACAGGAAAACTTCTTTAGCTATCAGACATGTTAAATAACACAAAATTCAGAGAAAAAAAAGGTTGCTGACTCACCATGTCGTATACTGGAACAACTCCCAGTTCCAACACTTATACTGTTGGTCTTGTGAATTACATCAAACAAAAAGAAAAGTTGATACAAACACATGGGTCTGAGAACATTCTTACAGTGTGCAGCAAAAAGGATCGCTCAAGACAAACAGAAAAATGAAGTTCTTACACTCCTGAAAATGTTATTTGGAAACTAAAAACTGCATAACATAAAAACATCTTCAGATTTTCCCACTCGCTCACTCTCGATGCATTCCATTGTTGACCTAACTGTTTGGTAAAATACCTACAACACATGGAAAACTATGCTGAGGCGTCGCGCATTGTTCATGGAAAGCAACATCATCACATGCAGCCCGGGTACAAGATCATAGTGCAAAGCAAAATGATACCACCCAGATGTGAACCTTGTCCTCCCATCTGCACACCTCGCAAATTCAGCTTGCATCCCATCGTCCTGGTTCATTGACAGCATTGCAACTCCGGATTCAGGGATGTTTATAGCTTCACAGATAGACTTGGGGATCCTCTGCAGGAATAAAAACAAAAATCAATAACTGAGTCTTGTTCAAAGCATAGGCATGAATGCGTCACTGCACAAAAAATAGGAGAGAAAAAAAAATACCAGATAGCTGTGAAAAATTTCACTCTGAGACAAGCAATGAACATAAACACCTTGTACACCATAACCAAAAGCCTGCATTGAACCTTTCCATCTGGTTGTCAGTTAGGTCAACCCCGCTTGAGAACAAGATTTCTGGTGTATGTCCGTCATTTTGAACTTTGAACAAGATTTCTGGTGGTTGTCAGTTAGCTTTTCATTATCTTATTGGAAGTATTGTGTATTTCAGCTTTTCAGTATCTCATTTTCTCTAGTTATTCACTGATTTAGTTCTTCAGCATTTCATTTGTTTCAGCTATTCATATGTTTGGGGGGGGGGGGGGGGGGGTAACTCTGCCTATCCATCTTATAAGATTTTTTCGGATAGCCGGTTCCAAGCCCGGATAAAAGAGGAGGACACCTAATTTATTCTGTTCTCTCATTTTTTGTCCTTCTATTACATTAGTATTTTTCATTATTTTTTTCTGATTCTTTTAGTCTATTGTGTTTTAGTCCCTATTTTTTTCTCAAAATCTTACCCCCTCAGGATTCAGCCCTTAGTTTTCAGTTCCTCAATGGCAACATTTTATTTTGCTCCCTACCTCCCTATCAGCTTGCATGTCTGCCAGTTGAGGGGAGTGGTGCTCTGTTGGGCAGGTGTGACATTTTTTATGTGCAAAGTGGCAGTTTGTGAGATTGCTGGACAGAGCGTTGATTCGCAATGGTTTTGTGTTTGCTGCTGTTTGAGATGTAGGTACCCTTTGTGCATACTAATGTTCAATATATGCATCTCTTTTTTATTTTAGTATCCTGAAAGTGGCTCAGCAAGTGCTTTGCATAAAATGCTTTGGTAGTTTCGTTTTGAGATTGATCCATGGGAAAAGCTAGAGTTTATATTCAAATTACAGAGAGGTGTAGTAGCTCTGATTAGGTGTGGTAGTAGGGGCTGTGAATGGTCATTTTTTATCTGAAGCTTAGTTCCTGGCTTTCTTTAGTTCCTGCTTTTCATTTTCTCTATTTTATTCATAAAGAGAGGTATTGAAAATAGTACATATTGTATACTTCATCTGTTTTTTTTTGCATTAACAATGAACAATTTTTTGAAATGAAAGATTGATAACATGTTTACTGCCACTGTTCATATATCTTTGCAAAATACTTCAACATAAGTACATATTTTTGCAATAGTTTCTGTTTACATCCATATCTAAATTCGAGCATAGCGCAGAAATGAAAATCGTCTCATGTGTCTTGTTCCCTTTTCATTTTCATGTATGTCCTCAAGGCTTCATCAAGAAATCTTCAACAACATTTGATGTAGACGCTACTTCACTACATTGGGTTTGCTGGTCTCCCAATTCATTCCCTATGTATGCTCCAGCTATCTCCTTTGTTTTCTTCCCTTTCTTTGCTGATTTCTTGGCCGAGGAGTCTGTACCTGCAAAACCAAAAGAAACCCATCAGTTTGTTTCATCCTTTTTCTTATGATGCTTCATTACCATAGCATCTTTTTTGTGTTTTTAGATAGATGTTACCTGCTCCTACAAATTTTGATTTCCTAGTTCTTTTAGGTTTTGGCAAGTCGTAGACCAGATGTTTGTTAGGACAATTCCGTTTTGTATGTTCATTACTACCATAGTGGCTGCATGAGTAGAACTTCTTTGCCTTTATCTTTTCCTTTAATGTGAACATCCGTGGACGTCCTTTGGTTTTTGCTCGATCAAGATCAAGTAGTTCAGTTGTTGAGATGGCCCCTTCCTGCACTGATGCATTAAACAAATTCGAAATTGTTCTTGTTGAAGTAGGTTGATCTGTTGATTGCGTCTCAGCTGTCCCTTCAGTTACTCTGCCCATAGCTTCCATGTGTTCTTCTACTCTCTGTATTTCCTTTAGCAAGTACTGACATTTTCCCCTGCTTTTTGACCCCTTTGATGTTGTTTGCACCAATCTCCTACTACCTCCGTTCCACAATATAAGCCTTTTTAGCAAGCTAAACTAGGTTGCTAAAAAGGCTTATATTATGGAACAGAGGGAGTAGATAACAAGTTATATCTTAGGCAGTCGTTGTCCACTTCTTGTGGGGCTGGGGTGTTGTAGTTCAGTCTCTGTTGTACTTTTCGCCATCTTTCAATTATGTACTTGTCTGGTATCTTGTCAACTTCAAGGTGTAGCATCACTTTCAGAATATGAGAACACAGGATGCTATCTTTTTCGAATTTGCAGCATGCGCAGTGATATTCTTCTGTTTCTAAGTTAACTTGTACTATATAGTTTCTTTGCCTGTGCTCTTTAACTGGATAGTTACTGGCCTGAAATAGCACATGGATCTTCTCTTTTGAATGCTCTCACAGATGTGACCTTGCATTTCTTCATACAAACCCTCATTTGCTGCAAATGTTGTCCCATTTTTGTCATCACACTTTTTCTTCACATGGAACAGGCATGCTCTGTGTTGCATCGGGGAAGACAACTTTGATTGCATTTTCCATTGCCTTGTCTTGATCTGTTATCACTGAGTCTGAATGTTTGCCACCCATGGCTGTAAGGAATTGCTTGAATAGCCACTCAAATGTTTCTGTTGTCTCATTAACAATGAACGCACAAGCCAATAGGTATGTTTTTGCATGTGGCGATATACCAACAAAGGGTGCAAATGGCAAGTTGTATTTGTTTGTTAGGATTTGTAGTGTCAAAACTAATGCAGTCAAATTATAGATCATAATTTTGCCGGGACCTTGCATCTGACCAAAACACACTCCTAACCTTATTCTCATCATCTAACTCCATAGAGTAGTAAAAACCTGGGTTTTCAGCCAGTTTCTTGTTGAACCAGGTAAGGACTTTCATGAGATCATTGTTCTTGAGTTCTCTCTTGACAGTAGAACCATAGTTGCATACTTTTCTTTTGTTGTATGGAAGCTGCTCCATACTCCCTCTCAAGTGTGCTAGGACTGATACTATGTTCCTTGTGGGGGGGTATGTTGCATTGCTTCATTTTTCTAATTATTGCTTTCTCTATTATTGTCATGTAGACATGTGATCTGAAAAACCTGCTTCCTGGATCAAGAGGGTGGTTGTGATTAAGGATGAGGTTAGTTAACCGCCATACCCCATTCTTCTCACCAATAACCTTCTCCACCTTGCAATCTGTCCTCACAAAAACTGAGCTTTGTCTCTGTCCTAGCAACTACTCATTTTCAATCTCTGAGTTGTGACCATGCTTGTTACACTTGATTGTTGCTCTTGTTACTTCATTGTTTCTTTTTTGCTTGTTGTGCGGTAAACTGACACAACAACAATAGAAAAACCAGCTGCAAAAGAGTACATGTTCAAATATTGTTGAGCTTCCTCTCTTGTTTTGAATTCCATACCAATCTCTGGCTTCAGCTCAGTGCTTACTCCTGAACTAGCTTGTTCCGCAGATTCCTTCTCAATTTCTATAAATTTGTCTACATCTTCTTCATTTATTACAATTCTTCTTTCATCCTGATTTGCAGCAAGTGATTCTGCAGATAAGTCACTATGATCATCATCTTCATTATTGTTACCATTCTGACCATCCAGATTCCAGGTATGGTCGAACTCACGATTACATGCTTCATTTGATGTGTTTCCATCTTCTGCAATCTGTCATGAAAGAACGTTGTCAATAGAGTTTTTCATTTTTGTTTTTGGCATTACATAACTGATAGAACATATGATCTAATTAGCTAACCTCATCAGTTGTAATATCATGAAGCATGTTTGCATCCCATGGATTATCTTCATCATCCCCATGCTCAGTATTGTTTCTCTGCTTCAATATACTTTTTGTTAAAACTCAGTTTTCTTTTTCTTTTTTTTTTCAATCACAAAGTAGCTTGCATATCTTTTCCTGCATTACTCATACCTGAGTGTAGTCTTCTGTATCTCTGATGGTGTGGATCACACGTTCGCTGGGAGACCCCAAGAGGAAGGTATGATGCAGCAAAGCGGCAATTTTCCCTTGATTACAAAACCAAGGTTATTGAATCCAGTAGGACTTGAAAAAGGCTTAGCGAGGTGTCAACGGCGCCGTTAATAATAATTGACGTGGACCTGCACACAATCACAAACAAGTACTTTTCCCCAACGAAAACAGAGAGGTTGTCAATCTCTCCGGCTTGCCGAACACAAAGAATTAAATGTGCAAGTGTAAAATATGAAGAGAGTGAAATATGACCAGCAAGTAAATGATGATGAAAAGCTATTAAAACAGTTGTAAGCAATGTAAAAAAATAAGACCGGGGTCCACAGTTTACTAGAGGCGTCTCTCCATAAGATATACATGATGGGTAAACAAATTACAGCATGACAATTCACAGAATTGTGGGCGCATAGCAATGCTATCACAAAACAATATAGTTCACCGTTTCATCTAATATGGGCATTACGTCAAAATATATAGACCATTATACAATCGCATCTATTACTAATAATCCACCCTGGGATCGCTATCCAGCATGTCACCCAAAAGTATTAAGTTGCAAGCAACAGATCATTGCAATAAGCAAAGTGCATAATGTAAGCAATGTAAATAACACAAGGAAATCACACCGCTTTTTGATGCTCGGTGATGGTAGCGTTGGGTTGTGCCCCAAGCGAAGGCATGGATGTAGTAAGTAGCAGTTTTCCCTCGTTAACGAACCGAGTTTATCGAACCAGTAGGACTTTGAAATCAACAACAAAGTGAATGTTGAAGATCTCTGGTGCTTAATCTTCAACAGACGTGGACCTGCACACACTCAACCAATTACTTTGCCCCCAACGGCGGAAAGGTTGTCAATCTTTCCGGTCTCGCAGAAAACAAAATGATTAATTGTATAGTGAAATAGATGAAAATATGAAAGTGGACCAGAGGAGTAATGATGATGAAAAGTGATGAATAAAGGTTGCAATCAATGTAAAAAGATGGACCGGGGGCCATGGGTTCACTAGTGGAGTCTCTCAAGTAAATAAAACACTCATATGATGGGTAAACAAATTACAGCTAGGCAATTGACAAGATTATAACACAAACTTAATCTAGCTATGACATAGAGAACATGATAATATTTATGTAGGCATCACGACAATGAACAAAGACCGTTGAGTCCAACTACATCTTTGTCTAAAAAGTCCACCGTGGGATCGCTATCCAGCCTGTCACCCAACGGTATTAAGTTGCAAGCAACAGACATTTGCATTAAGTAAAGCGCATGAAGTAAGCAATACTAATATCAAAAGAGACATTAACACCGCTGTTTTACCCTTATTAGCAATAGCACACCCTCGCCCTTAGACGTTTCTGTCACTCGTGCCCAGGAACAAAAGGGGGCATGAACCCACTATCTAGCATAAATACTCCCTCTTGGAGATACACACAATCACTTGGCCAAAGTAACTATGCACATCGGAGAGCATGCAAGAACATAAATCAACATATAAGAATCATGCACAATCTGATCATAACTTCATAATCCATCAGATCCCAGCAAACACATCACATAACATTACAATAATCGATCTTGATCATGTTAGGAAGCTCACAAGATCATAATACATGAAGCACAAGGGAGAGAGACTACCATCTAGCTACTGCCATGGACCCGTAGTCCAAGGTGGGACTACTCACAAATCATCCCGGAGGAAGGCATGGCGATGAAGAGCCCTCTGGGATCAATCTCCCCTCCGGCAGGGTGCCGGGATCAGCTTCAGAATCACCCCCAAACTAGGGTTTATGGTGGCGGCGCCTCGGGGTGACTTCTCTAGAAAATAATGGCCGCCTCGATGTTTTTGGGATTAATCTGATTTTATAGGCATCGGAGGGGGCCGAGGGGACCCACTAGAAGCAGGGGCGGGTCCCACCCGCCGCCCTAGGGCAGGCCGCGGCTGGGGGTCGTCCCTGCCCTGTGGATGGCCCCCAGGGCTGCCCTCTGGACTGAAACTCCGTCTTGGCGAATAAAAAATCCTCGTAAAGTTTCAACACATTCCGAGAATATTTCATGTGGTAAGTTTCTGAAACGAAGAGACAGCAAAAACATGAAACTGGCACTGGGCATCTTGTCAATAGGTTAGTCCGACAAAATGCATAAAAATGATGTAATAAGATAGTAGAAACATGTGACAACATCACAAAACTAGCATGGATCAATAAAAAATTATAGATACGTTTGACACGTATCAGCATCCCCAAGCTTAACTCCTACTCGTCCTCAAGTAGGTAAGTGATAACAAAATAATTTTTGATGAGACATGCAACCAACACAATCTTGATCAAGATAGTAATGTAAAGCATAGGATGTGAATGAAGTGATACAAAACAATTGTCTATAGTTGATAGCAAGAAAGCAATGAATAACCAAGTTGAATCATTCAAACAAAACCTTTCATAAATAGTATGTTAAAGACATGAAAGCAATGTGACCCACATATTTGACTAATTCTCAAAGGTAATGGTTCCACAACAAAAGTGTTTGAGAATCAACACAAAGGAAGATGTAAGTATTAGCAAAAAGCTTTAACTTCCAATGACTTATCTTATAGATAAAGTCAATATAAAGATTCATGTTTAATCTGACGATGCAATATGATCAATGATACCCAGGGTCAATGCTGTATGTTTGCTTTGGTGTAGATAGAAGGAAAGGAAAACTGACTCAACATTTAAAAGTAAAAGAAAGTCCCTTTGCAGGGGGAAGCAGGGATTAGTCATGTGCTAGAGCTTTTTGATTTTGAAAAACAGAGATAAAAGCAATTTTGTGAGATGCATAATTCCGTCAACGATTCCGTAGCTCAGAAGCCCATTAGTCCCCTATGTCAAGCAAGGTCTTTAGAGTTGTGAGAGCAGCTGGTTTTAGAGGAACTAGTACATTCGTCTTTCTCCTTTGTTTCACCACTAACCAATGTTTGAGCTGATTTCTCAGATTTTTATTGTGCGGAGGAGAATGGTGAGTTATATTTATATTTTGCTTAAGCCGCTCTCGGGTTGATTCAAGTGAGGACATAAACCATCAACACTGGGTGAAATAGAGGGGGAAAAAGAAAAATAAAAGAAAAACCTTGCTCGACATAAGCTATAACGAACCCCCTCCTTACTTCCTCATGAGCTTGAAAACAGAGGCACCAAAACGAGAATATTTTGAAGGTTTTAAAGGTAGCACATGACAAATTTACTTGAAATGGTAGGAAATACCATGCATAGGTAGATATGGTGGACTCAGCTAGCAAGATAGTTTGGCTTTGGGATTTGGATGCACGAGTGGACATCACACTCAGTACAGAGTTTTTTTGGCTTAGAAAAAATGGTATTTGAAGCAAACATCCAACATTAACCGGTAACAGAGTAACATAAGACATCAGTCAATCATAACCATAAACACTCCACACTGTCTCCCTTGTTGACCAAACAGTTCTTTTGATGGAAAGATTAGCTTTATGAATTAACAACTACGAAACACCACACAGTTTCAAGCTTCTAACTGTATTTCTTTACTAATCAATTTCCACTCAAATAACCAGCAAGTTTAAGCATTCATCTTAGTATCTCAAAACAATTGAGAAGCATCAAGTATCCACACAATGATCTACAAGACTATGCAGGCTTTCATTTCATTCCAATATCACATGGATAGCATTTTGTCACTTTGACAATTCAAGCAATTTATCAATAACAACTCTCCAACAAGTATAAGTGAAGAACAAGAGAGTTTAACATCAACAACTAGCAGATCTAAACAAGATAAAAGCTAAAAGCGAGAGCTTACTAGCAAACAAACAGTAGCTAAGAATACTCAACAAGATATAAGCGAAGCAAAGGAGTATTCAAATAAAAAAGCGGAGCGTGCCTCTCTCCCACACCAATAAAGTTAGGACCCAACAAGGATATGACCAGCAAAAAAACAAAACAAAACTGAAAGCAAAAAGATGCTCCAAGCATAGCACATAATATGTAAAGTGATAAAAACGTAGTTCAACGAAGACGACCTTATGATAGTCGATGAAGAGGAGGGGATCCTTGGGCATCCCCAAGCTTAGATGCTTGATGGTTCTTGAAATTCAGAGGGGGTGCCGTGGGGGCATCCCCAAGCTTGAGCTCTGATCCATCTTCATTTTCTTCATTATCCTCTCCTTTGGAACTTAAAAACTCCTTTCACACAAAACTTCTCATAAACTGATTAGAGGGTTAGTGCTTATAAATTAAAATGCACATATGTTCAACTCAACACAAATTGCAAACAACTTTATTGGGCATTAGCTACTGTTTACTAAGCCTCAATATGACACTCCACCTCTAGAGTATCACATTTAACGATAGTAAAGAGACGAATACAATATAAAAGCAGAATCTGTAAAAAACTGAACAGTCTATAAAGATAGAATTTTTCAAGGCACTTCAGTAGCTCAAATCAGAAAACTCAAAACTAACGAAAGATAGATAAAAGTATCAGACTTTCCGTCTAAAAATATCAGAAAAATATAAAATTCAGGGATTATTCGAGATTTTCTACAACAGGCGCATAGAATCTGTTTCTGGACAGCAAAACAATACCTCCCACTTTCAATGCATTAGAGGCTAAACTTGGCACAAAAAACCAAAACAAATAGATACAATGAAGTTGATATAGAAGCAACAACTCCATGACTCAAGAAAAGAAAAAACAAACTGAAAGTAAAAGATGGGTTGTCTCCCAACAAGCGCTTTTTTAACGCCTTTTAGCTAGGCGCAATGCCAAATATCAAGTTTTTTCAGAAGGCCTTTGCAACATCAAGAGCATAGCTTGACCTTATGATTGATTCAAAAGGAAGCTTATTTCTCTTTCTAGGGAAGTGTTCCATCCCTCTTTTAAGGGAAAACTGAAATCTTATATTTCCCTCTTTCATATAAATAATAGCACCAACGGTTCTCAAAAACGGTCTTCCCAAAATAATAGGACAAGAAGCATTACACTCAGTGTCCATAACAATAAAATCAACGGGAACATATTTATCATTAACAACAATAAGAACATCATCAACTCTACCCAAAGGTTTCTTTTTAGAAGAATCAGCAAGATGAACATTTAAATAGCATTCTTCCAAAGGATTTAAATTAAGCATTTCATAGAAACTTTTAGGCATAACAGAAATACTAGCACCAAGATCACACAAAGAATTAAAATCAAAGTCATTTATTCTCATCTTAATAGTGGGTTCCCATCCATCTTGTAATTTTCTAGGAATAGAAGTTTCTAGCTTAAGCTTTTCTTCCCTAGCCTTGATAAGAGCATCGGTAATATGTTTAGTGAAGGCAATATTTAATTTACTAGCATCCGGTGACTTAGCAAGTTTTTGTAGGAACTTTATGACTTCAGTAAGATTGCAATTATCAAAATAAATTTCATCATCTTTAAATAGGCTATGAAGACCCTCATTAGTAGTTTGGATAGTATAAACTTTAACAGTTTTCCTATTCATTTCAGCAATTCTAGCTTCTTCTTCTCTAGCCCACCTAGCATGCAAGCGAGCTAACATCCTCTCATTATTATTAATTTGGATAGAAAGAGCATTCAAAGATTCAGTAGGCTTGTCTTGAAGAGGAGTGGTCTAATTTTTAAAATTTCAACATCATGAGCAAGATTTTCCACTTTAGATACAAGACTATCTAGTTTTTCAAGTTTTTCTTCAACGGTTTTGTTGAAAGCTCTTTGTGAAGTGATAAATTCCTTTAAACATTTTCAAGATCAAAGTACACATTCTTATTAGGATTATAAGAATTACCATAGGAATTACCATATGAGTTGCCATTATTGGGAGGATAAGGCTTATAGTTGTTACTACCAAAATTATTTCGATAAGCATTATTGTTGAAGTTATTTCTATTGAGAAAATTAACATCAACTTGATCCTTTTCTTGGGAAATTAATGAAGCAAGTGGGACATTATTAGGATCAATAGTGGACTGATTGGCAACAAGCATAGACGTAATCATATCAACCTTCTCACTCAAAGAGGAAATTTCCTCGATAGAATTTACCTTCTTACCACTTGGAGCTCTTTCGGTATGCCATTGCGAATAATTTGTCATCATCTCATCCAAGAGTTTAGTTGCTTCACCTAATGTGGTGGATATAAAGGTGCCTCCCGCGGCCGAGTCCAAGAGGTTCCTTGAAGAAAAATTCAAACCTGCATAAAAAGTTTGGATAACCATCCACGTAGTTAATCCATGCGTGGGACAATTTTTAACCATAGATTTCATTCTCTCCCAAGATTGAGCAACATGTTCATTATCAAATTGTCTAAAGTTCATAATGTTACACCTCAATTGTATGATTTTAGCAGGTGGATAATACTTTCCAATAAAATCATCTTTGCATTTAGTCCAAGAATCAATGCTATTTCTAGGCAAAGACAATAACCATTCTTTTGCTCTCCCTCTCAAAGAGAAAGGGAAAAGCTTCAGTTTTATGATGTCACTTTATACCTCTTTATACTTTTGCATATCACATAACTCAACAAAGTTATTTAAATGAGAGGCGGCATCATCAGTACTAGCACCAGAAAATTGCTCTTTCATAACAAGATTTAGCAAGGCAGGCTTAATTTCATAAGATCCTGCTTTAGTAGCACGTGGAGCAATTGGAGAGCATATGAAATCATTGTTATTAGTGCTAGTAAAGTCACACAACTTGGTGTTTTCAGTGGAAGACATAATGATAAGATAAAATAACATGATAGGAATAAAGACTACACTAATTTTTTTGGGTTTTAAAATTTTGCAACAAGAAAAATAAACTAAATGAGAAATAAAGCAAGCAAGACAAAAACAAAGTAAAGTGATTGAGAGTATGAGACTCCCCTTGCTGTAGCTCCAAATTCCCCGGCAACGGCGCCAGAAAACTGCTTGATGCTCGGTGATGGTAGTGTTGGGTTGTGCCCTAAGCGAAGGCGTGGATGTAGTAAGTAGCAGTTTTCCCTCGTTAATGAACCGAGGTTTATCGAACCAGTAGGACTTTGAAATCAACAACAAAGTGAATGTTGAAGATCTCTGGCGCTTAATCTTCAACAGACGTGGACCTGCACACACTCAACCAATTACTTTGCCCCAACGGCGGAAAGGTTGTCAATCTTTCCGGTCTCGTAGAAAACAAAGCGGTTAATTGTATAGTGAAATAGATGAAAATATGAAAGTGGAACAGAGGAGTAATGATGATGAAAAGTGATGAATAAAGGTTGCAATGAATGTAAAAAGATGGACCGGGGGCCATGGGTTCACTAGTGGAGTCTCTCAAGTAAATAAAACACTCATATGATGGGTAAACAAATTACAGCTAGGCAATTGACAAGATTATAACACAAACTTAATCTAGCTATGACATAGAGAACATGATAATATTTATGTAGGCATCATGACAATGAACAAAGACTGTTGAGTCCAACTGCATCTTTGTCTAAAAAGTCCACTGTGGGATCGCTATCCAGTCTGTCACCCAACGGTATTAAGTTGCAAGCAACAGACATTTGCATTAAGTAAAGTGCATGAAGTAAGCAATACTAATATCAAAAGAGACATTAACACCGCAGTTTTGCCCTTAGTAGCAACAGCACACCCTCGCCCTTAGACGTTTCTGTCACTCGTGCCCAGGAACAAAAGGGGGCATGAACCCACTATCTAGCATACATACTCCCTCTTGGAGATACACACAATCACATGGCCAAAGTAACTACACACATCGGAGAGCATGCAAGAACATAAATAAACATATAGGAATCATGAACAATTTGATCATAACTTTATAATCCATCAGATCCCAGCAAACGCATCACATAGCATTACAATAATCGATCTTGATCATGTTAGGCAGCTCACAAGATCATAATACATGAAGCGCAAGGGAGAGAGACTACCATCTAGCTACTGCCATGGACCCGTAGTGCAAGGTGGGACTACTCACAAATCATCCCGGAGGAAGGCATGGCGATGAAGAGCCCTCCGGAATCGATCTCCCCTCCGGCAGGGTGCCGAGATCAGCTTCAGAATCACCCCCGAACTAGGGTTTATGGTGGAGGCGCCTCGGGGTGACTTCTCTGGAAAATAATGGCCGCCTGATACGTCTCAAACGTATCTATAATTTTTGAGTGATCCATGCTAGTTTTGTGATATTGTCACATGTTTTTACTATCAATTATATCATTTTTATGCATTTTATCGGACTAACCTATTGACAAGATGCCTAGTGCCAGTTCCCTGTTTTGTGCTATTTTTGTTGCAGAAAGTTACTTCTGGAGAATATTTCTACTCCGTCTTGGCGAATAAAAAATCCTCGTAAATTTTCAACGCATTCCGAGAATATTTCCTGTGGTAAGTTTCTGAAACAAAAAGACAGCAAAAACAGGAAACTGGCACTGGGCATCTTGTCAATAGGTTAGTCCGACAAAATGCATAAAAATGATGTAATAAGATAGTAGAAACATGTGACAACATCACAAAACTAGCATGGATTAATAAAAAATTATAGATACGTTTGACACGTATCAGCATCCCCAAGCTTAACTCCTACTCGTCCTCGAGTAGGTAAGTGATAACAAAATAATTTTTGATGAGACATGCAACCAACACAATCTTGATCAAGATAGTAATGTAAAGCATAGGATGTGAATGAAGTGATACAAAACAATTGTCTATAGTTGATAGCAAGAAAGCAATGAATAACCAAGTTGAATCATTCAAATAAAACCTTTCATAAATAGTATGTTAAAGACATGAAAGCAATGTGACCCACATATTTGACTAATTCTCAAAGGTAATGGTTCCACAACAAATTTTTTTGAGTATCAACACAAAGGAAGATGTAAGTATTAGCAAAAAGCTTCAACTTCCAACGACTTATCTTATAGATAAAGTCAATATAAAGATTCATGTTTAATCTGACGATGCAATATGATCAATGATACCCAGGGTCAATGCTGTATGTTTGCTTTGGTGTAGATAGAAGGAAAAGGAAAACTGACTCAACATTTAAAAGTAAAAGAAAGTCCCTTTGCAGGGGGAAGCAGGGATTAGTCATGTGCTAGAGCTTTTTGATTTTGAAAAACAGAGATAAAAGCAATTTTGTGAGATGCATAATTCCGTCAATGATTCCATAGCTCAGAAGCCCATTAGTACCCCATGTCAAGCAAGGTCTTTAGAGTTGTGAGAGCGGCTGGTTTTAGAGGAACGAGTACATTCGTCTTTCTCCTTTGTTTCACCACTAACCAATGTTTGAGCTGATTTCTCAGATTTTTATTGTGCGGAGGAGAATGGTGAGTTATATTTATATTTTGCTTAAGCCGCTCTCAGGTTGATTCAAGTGAGGACATAAACCATCAACACTGGGTGAAATAGAGGGGGAAAAAAGAAAAAAAAACCTTGCTCGACCTAAGCTATAACGAACCCCCTCCTTACTTCCTCATGAGCTTGAAAACAAAGGCACCAAAACGAGAATATTTTGAAGGATTTAAAGGTAGAACATGACAAATTTACTTGAAATGGCAGGAAATACCATGCATAGGTAGATATGGTGGACTCAGCTGGCAAGATAGTCTGGCTTTGGGATTTGGATGCACGAGTGGACATCACACTCGGTACAGAGTTTTCTTTTGGCATCAGATCCCAGCAAACGCATCACATAGCATTACAATAATCGATCTTGATCATGTTAGGCAGCTCACAAGATCATAATACATGAAGCGCAAGGGAGAGAGACTACCATCTAGCTACTGCCATGGACCCGTAGTGCAAGGTGGGACTACTCACAAATCATCCCGGAGGAAGGCATGGCGATGAAGAGCCCTCCGGAATCGATCTCCCCTCCGGCAGGGTGCCGAGATCAGCTTCAGAATCACCCCCAAACTAGGGTTTATGGTGGAAGCGCCTCGGGGTGACTTCTCTGGAAAATAATGGCCGCCTGATACGTCTCAAACGTATCTATAATTTTTGAGTGATCCATGCTAGTTTTGTGATATTGTCACATGTTTTTACTATCAATTATATCATTTTTATGTATTTTATCGGACTAACCTATTGACAAGATGCCCAGTGCCAGTTCCCTGTTTTTGTGCTGTTTTTGTTGCAGAAAGTTACTTCTGGAAATATTCTCGGAATTGGACGAAAATTTACGGAGATTTTTTATTGAAGAAATGAGGAAGGGAGCCAGAAGGGCGACTCCAGGGGACCCACACAGGCAAGGGGTGACTCCCTGCCGCGGCCTAGGGCCCACCTGTGGGTGGGACCCGCCCCTGCCCTGTGGGGCACCCCTCGGCCGCCTCCGACGCCTATAAAATCACATCCGACGCAAAAACCCTAACCCCCGAAGGATTTTCCCAAATACGCAACAGAGCTCCGCCGCCATCGCCGACAAGTTTCGGGGGTTTAGAAGGTCCTGTTCCGGCACCCTGCCGGGACGGGGATCGACCGCCGGGGCCATCTCCATCAACACCGCTGCTTCCCACGATGAGGAGGGAGTAGTCCCTCACCGGGGCTGAGGCTTATACAAGTAGCTATGTGGTTATCTCTCTCTCCCATGATGTGATCTTCGTTGTGATCATGAGCTTTGTTAGTGTAGTTGAATACATGATGTTTCCCAATGTGTAATGGATATGATGTTGCTCAAGTGGTATTATTTAGTACAATTTCCGAAGCCACCGTTGTGATCATGGTACCTCGGTGACAGGATGGGAGCCGTGTGTGACTCTATGGATAATAGATTGGAAGGATCTTCATCATGAGTTTCTTCTTTATTTGTTGGAGTGAATAGATCATGAGGTTTCCTAATGCTTGTGTTATTGAAGAAAGAGACTATTCAAGAAATAGGTTGTGGTGTTTTTTAGTACTATCTTTGGATGCGGATAGTGACAGCATGAAGTGTCCATAGATGTGGAATACGAACTTTAAGGTGTGCTTTTCGTAGCCCTACGCAATTCTCATCCTATTTGATCCACAAAAGAATGATCTCCGAGTAACGTCTACCACGCATGTATTTTTGTGGGAACTATCATGTGTTTAATTATGTTAATGATGTTGAGAGTAGTCAGTAGTGAAAGTATGAAGCCTAGGCCTTGTTTCCAAGCATTGATACACCGTTTTTAGTCACTTTTGTCACTTGTTTGCTTGCTGCCATTTTTATTACAGAATTACAAAATCACCTTTTACCATCCATATCACTTGCATTTTACCATCTCTTCGCCGAACTAGTGCACCTATACAACTGACAATTGTATTAGGTGTGTTGGGGACACAAGAGACTTCTTGTATCTTAATTGCAGGGTTGCTTGAAAGGGATATCTTTGACCTCTACCTCCCGTGGATTCGATAAACCTTGGGTTACTCACTTAAGGGAAATTTGCCGCTGTCCTACAAACCTCTGCGCTTGGAGGCCCAACAAGTATACAAGAATAGAAGTGTGTAGTAGATATCAAGCTAATTTCTGGCGCCGTTGCCAGGGAGGTGAGCGCTTGAAGGTATCTTCTTTAGATTCTGCAGTTATATCTTTTTGTTTCTTGTTTTTATTTCACTAGTTTGGCTTATGGAACGTTGTTCTTTGAATTTGCTTTTTGAGAGTGACCTCTCCACCACTCCCATGGTGGATAAGGTTACTCCACATACTGAATGTATTCCTTTCAAGATACCGATGGGGATAATTGATCGTGTTATGAGCAATTGCTATGTAGGAGATGGGGCTATACATCCTAGTTATCATCTGCTTTATATCAAAGAGTTATGTGAGTTGTTTGAGATTTCAGGTGTATCAAGAGAGGTAATCATGAGGAAATTATTTTCCTTATCACTTAAGGACAAAGCATTGGAGTGGTATAGGCTCCTAGACAATTCTCACTTGTTGGATTGGAAGGAGCTTATGTCTCTCTTTTATTCTAAATTTTATCCTCTTCATGAAATTTATCGACATATAAATTATATCTACAATTTTTGGCCACATGACGGAGAGAGCATTGCTCAAGCTTGGGGGAGATTGAAATCATTAATGCTTAAATGTACTAACCATGATCTTTCCAAGGATATTATTGTTAACAATTTTTATGCAAGGCTATCTCATCATGACAAGGAAATGCTTGATGCTTCTTCTATGGGTTCTTTTACAAGTAAGAAGAATGATGCTAAATGGGATCTTATTGAAAAGATTCAACAAAACATTGAAGATTGGGAGATTGACAAAGGTAAAGAGTTAGGTATAAATTATGAGTATGATTGCATTAAGTCTTTTGATGAAACTGATAGTTTTAATAAGCTTAGTGCTAAGTTTGGACTTGACTCTCATATAGTTGTTGATATCTATAAATCTTTTGCTTCTCATATTAATATTCCTAAAGAGAAATGGTCTAAGCATCATGAACCTTTCAAAGACATTTGCAAACAAAATGAAATTGTTAATGATGATTGCAATATACATGATCCAATCTCTACAAATAATGTTCCATATAAGCATGTTAATTTTTGTGGAGTGCATAGACCTTGTGAAAGCACTCGGGTTGAAGAAGATAAATATTGTAAGCAACATAAGCATGAAAGAACTAGCAAATGGCTTAAGGATTTATATAAATTTTCTAGAGAATTAAATGACCTCTATCCTTTTATGTGTGAACTTTGCAATGAAGAAGGTCATTTTAATTTCCAATGCTCGTACTTTAATGATAGAATTATTAGCCAGTTTTGTGATAGCATGATCACCTCTAGTCTTTATGATGAACTTAATTTATTTTTGGGGTGTGAAGAGTTGTCAAAAAAAACTTCTTGGTTAGATAGTAATACTTTTGGGAAGAATAGCATTCTCAAGGGAGCTTATCATTATTGTGTTGTGAATTGCTGTGACAATGCTTACATTGCAAAAATTAGAAAGAATATCACTTCACCAAAGTATAAAAGGACATATGTTTCTTATGTTGCCAATAATGAAAGGGAGAGATTCTCCCAAGTTTGTCCTGTCTTTTCTAATAATGAATCAGATTATGTGGAGAAGCTTCCTTTCAACCACTCCCTCCTAAGGTGGTGAAGAAGAAGAAGAAGAGAGGGAGGAGTAAAAATAAAGAGGAAACGGTATCATCCCCTAAGCATATTTCTCCCATCATGGTTGTTCCTAATGAGAATGAATCAAAAATTATTGAAGATGATCCACTTAATTGTATTCATTATTATCTTTATGTTAAGTCTATAGGCACTATTGAAGAAGATTATGTTATGCCTGTTACTTATTGTGATGATCATGATTGGGAAAATAATACTACTTATGATCTTGAAAATCTTTTTGGCACCAATTTTGAAAATGATGATATTGATAATTGTTATACTGTTGGGAATATTCATGTTTCTTCTAATCATAATGTGGAAAACCCCAAGATTAGGGATGATGGGTTTGAAAATCCTTTTGGTATTGAAAGTCATGATGATTTGCTTACAAAAATATATGCTTGGAAAGATGACTATCCCCTTGCTTATGATGATATTATGCCTCCAATTTTTGATGATTATTGTGATGATAACTATGCCATAAAGAATGATTTTAATCATCCCTACGAGACTTGTCATAATTATTACTCTCCTACTGAACATCATCTTTCTAATACACAATTAGTCTATCATGTCCAAGTTCTATATGATAGTCCTACTCTCAATGCTACTAATAATAAAGATTTTACTTATGTGGAGAGTAATAATAATACTTTTATGCATGTGAATCATGAGAAAAATACTTTATGTGATGGTTATGTTATTGAGTTTTCTTATGATTCTACTGAAAGTTATTATGAGAGAGGGAAGCGTGGTTATATAAATTTTCATCTTATGAAGTTTCCCCTCTTTATGTTGAAGGTTTTAATGTTGCACTTGCTTTGCCTTCCTATGCTTAATGCTTTATGCTCCAATGATTTATTTTCTTACAAGATGCCTATGCATAGGAAGAGAGTTAGACTTAAATGTGTTTGATATTTGCTTCATGATGCTCTCTTTTGCGTTCCAACTCTTATTCTTATGAGAGCATCATTAAAATTATCATGCCTAGCTAAAAGGCTTAAAAGAAAAGCGCTTGTTGGGAGACAACTCATCTTTTACTTTCAGTTTGCTTTTTGTTTTTCTTGAGTCATGGAGTTGTTTCCTCTGTAGCAACTTCATTGTATCTTTTTCTTTTGGTTTTTTGTGCCAAGTTTAGCCTCTAATGCATTGAAAGTGTGAGGTGTTGTTTTCGCTATCCAGAAACAGATTTCTGTCCTTCACTGTTCGAAAATCTAGAAAATCCCTGAATTTTATATTTTTTCTGATAATTTTAGACAGAAAGCCTGATACTTTTATCTATCTTTCGTTAGTTTTGAGTTTTCTGATTTGAGCAACAGAAGTGCCTCGAAAAATTCAATCTTTACAGAATGTTCAGTTTTTGACAGATTCTGCTTTTATTTTGTATTCGTCTCTTTACTATCGTCAAATGTGATACTCTTGAGGAGGAGTGCCACATTGAGGCTTAGTAAACAGTAGCTAATGCCCAATAAAGTTGTTTGCACTTTGTCTTGAGTTGAACACATGTGTATTTTTAATTTATGAGCACTAACCCTCTAATCTGTTTATGAGAAGTTTTGTGTGAAGGGAGTTTTTAAATTCCAAAGGAGAGGATAATGAAAAAATTGAAGATGGATCAAAGCTGAAGCTTGGGGATGCCCCCATGGCACCCCTCTGAATATCAAGAACCATCAAGCGTCTAAGCTTGGGATGCCCAAAGCATCCCCTCCTCTTCATCGACTATCATAATGTCATCTTCGTTAAACTAAGTTTTTATCACTTTACATATTATGTGCTATGCTTGGAGCGTCTTTTTACTTTCAGTTTTGTTTGTTTGTTTGCTGGTCATATACTTGTTGGATCATTGCTTTGTTTGTGTGGGACAGAGACACGCTCCACTTTTTCGTTTGAATACTCCTTTGCTTCGCTTATATCTTGTTGAGTATTCTTAGCTACTATTTGTTTGCTAGTAAGCTCTCGTTTTTAGCTTTTATCTTGTTTAGAGCTGCTAGTTGTTGATGTTAAACTCTCTTGTTCTTCACTTATATTTGTTAGAGAGTTGCTATGGTTGCTTGGTTAATTTGTTAGAACGGTAAAATGCTATGCATGTGGTAGTGGTATGAAATAGAAAAACCTGCATAGTCTTGTAGATCACTATGTGGATAATTTGATACTCTTCAATTGTTTCGAGGCATTAAAATAACTAAAGGTTAAAATTTGTTGGTTAATGGTGTTAGAACTGATTAGTGGAGATGTGTTAGTAAAGCGTGGAGCCATACTTCTCTGAACTAAACAACCTAAGTCAACAATGCTAATGTGTCATGAATTCTGCTAAGTTGAAAATAAGTTCCTAGTGGGTAGTTACTACAACGGTCGGGGAAGCCAACGGGGCACTTGTGTCGCCGCCACGATCCCTCTCGGGGTGTCTCTAACCATTTGTGGAACATTGAAACTGCTAGTTGTTTGCAATATACGAAATGCATTGTTGAGTTTTGGTTTTTGGCACTTCCACTTCCATAATTTGCTAGCCTCTTTGGTGTTGCGCAATGCCCTCTCTCACATTGAGATTGGTGCATACGTCGCGAGTACATCCAACTCCGTGGGAGAACTTCATCCTGTTCTCCTACACATAAGCCAACTATCTTCCTCAAAACAGCCATCATACCTACCTATCACGGCATTTCCATAGCCGTTCCGAGATACATTGCCATGCAACATCCATCATTACATTACATGACTTGATGTCATTCTTCATTACCATATAGTTTGCTTGATCATTGAGTTAGTGTGCTGCGTGGCCTGCCACATGTTCTACATTTTTTCCACACTACGCTCAATCATGCATACTTTCTTTTATACATCATGTATTAGTCTTATGAGTTATGAGTACCAAAAGTGTGATGATCATCTTGTAAAATAGAGTGTTGCCCCTACCTGTGAGCATATTGAAAAGAGTCCAAAGTGGCCACATAAAAGAGTCCAAAAGAGACCAATGAGAGAAAATTTAAAAGAGCCACGGAGGCCACAATTGTAAAAAAAAAGAGAGAAATATAAAAGAGAGAGGGGGCAGCACTACTATCCTTTATTCCACACTTGTGCTAGTTAGCACCTACACTTCATTATAGAGAGTTTTCATGTTTCGTTTGTATAACTATGTGGGGAATTAATGTTATAGAACTTGGCTTGTATATTCCAAGGATGAGCCTCCTCAAGTGAGCTCTAGGTCTTCATGAGTAAGCAAGTTGGATGCACCCCCACTAGTTCCATTGGAGAGCTTTCATACACTTATAGCTCTATGTGCATCCGTTGCATGGCAATCACTACTCCTCATACAGTGTCAACTACAGGACTTCCTTCTGTCTTGTGGTTAGCCTCTCCACTGTTTGAGCCTTTCTTTTTGGCTTTCCAAACCTCCATTATTGTTCTCTTTGACATAACATCATGGTGCCAAAGCCACTTCTTACTTGCACTAGTTGAGTAGACTTCGAAACAACTGATTTGTGAAGTAGATGGATTAGGACACTTGACTTGAGCTTGGCTATTCCATGAATAACTAATTAGATGCTTTGAAGAATGATTGATACTTTACATTGGAGACATAATTTGCAATTCTTCTTTCTAAACCTTATGTATGGTTCCATGTCTCCAACGCACTTATTCATGAAAAGTTTCTAGCATTTGTTAGCTAGCATTTGTTAATCATTGTTTGCTTAATGTCAACTATAGACAATTGTTTTGGATCACCTCATTCACATCATGTGCTTTGCATTACTATCTTGATCACGATTGTGTTGGTTGCATGTCTCATCAAAAATTATTTTGTTATCACTTACCTACTCGAGGACGAGTAGGAGTTAAGCTTGGGGATGCTGATACGTCTCAAACGTATCTATAATTTTTGAGTGATCCATGCTAGTTTTGTGATATTGTCACATGTTTTTACTATCAATTATATCATTTTTATGCATTTTATCGGACTAACCTATTGACAAGATGCCCAGTGCCAATTCCCTGTTTTTGTGCTGTTTTTGTTGCAGAAAGTTACTTCTGGAAATATTCTCGGAATTGGACGAAAATTTACGGAGATTTTTTGTTGAAGAAATGAGGAAGGGAGCCAGAAGGGCGACTCCAGGGGACCCACACAGGCCAGGGGCGGCCCCCTGCCGCGGCCTAGGGCCCACCCGCGGGTGGGACCCGCCCCTGCCCTGTGGGGCACCCCTCGGCCGCGTCCGACGCCTATAAAATCACATCCGACGCAAAAACCCTAACCCCCGAAGGATTTTCCCAAATACGCAACAGAGCTCCGCCGCCATCGCCGACAAGTTTCGGGGGTTCAGAAGGTCCTGTTCCGGCGCCCTGCCGGGACGGGGATCGACCGCCGGGGCATCTCCATCAACACCGCTGCTTCCCGCGATGAGGAGGGAGTAGTCCCTCACCGGGGCTGAGGCTTATACAAGTAGCTATGTGGTTATCTCTCTCTCTCCCATGATGTGATCTTCGTTGTGATCATGAGCTTTGTTAGTGTAGTTGAATTCATGATGTTTTCCTATGTGTAATGGATATGATGTTGCTCATGTGGTGTTATTTAGTACAATTTCTGGAGCCACCGTTGTGATCATGGTACCTCGGTGACAGGATGGGAGCCGTGTGTGACTCTATGGATAATAGATTGGAAGGATCTTCATCATGACTTTGTTCTTTATTTGTTGGATTGAATAGATCATGAGGTTTCTTGATGCTTGTGTTATTGAAGAAAGAGACTATTGAAATAGGTTGTGGTGTTTGTTAGTACTATCTTTCGATGCGGATAGTGACAGCATGAAGTGTCCATAGATGTGGAATACGAACTTTAAGGTGTGCTTTTCATAGCCCTACGCAATTCTCATCCTATTTGATCCACAAAAGAATGATGTCCGAGTAAAGTCTACCACGCATGTATTTTTTTGGGAACTATCATGTGTTTAATTATGTTAATGATGTTGAGAGTAGTCACTAGTGAAAGTATGAAGCCTAGGCCTTGTTTCCAAGCATTGATACACCTTTTTAGTCACTTTTGTCACTTGTTTGCTTGCTGCCATTTTTATTACGGAATTACAAAATCACCTTTTACCATCCATATCACTTGCATTTTACCATCTCTTCGCCGAACTAGTGCATCTATACAACTGACAATTGTATTAGGTGTGTTTTGGACACAAGATACTTCTTGTATATTAATTGCAGGGTTGCTTGAGAGGGATATCTTTGACATCTATCTCCCGTGGATTCGATAAACCTTGGGTTACTCACTTAAGGGAAATTTTGCCGCTGTCCTACAAACCTTTGCGCTTGGAGGCCCAACAAGTCTACAAGAATAGAAGTGTGTAGTAGACATCACCGCCACGACGTTTTTGGGATTAATCTGATTTTATAGGCATCAGAGGGGGCCGAGGGGACCCACCAGGAGCAGGGGCGGGTCCCACCCACTGCCCTAGGGCAGGCTGCGGCTGGGGATCATCCCTGCCCTATGGGTGACCCCCAGGGCTGCCCTCTAGACTAAAACTCCGTCTTTGCGAATAAAAAATCCTTGTAAATTTTCAGCGCATTCCGAGAATATTTCCTGTGGTAAGTTTCTGAAACGAAAAGACAGCAAAAACAGGAAACTGGCACTGGGCATCTTGTCAATAGGTTAGTCCGACAAAATGCATAAAAATGATGTAATAAGATAGTAGAAACATGTGACAACATGAAAAAACTAGCATGGATCAATCAAAAATTATAGATATGTTTGACACGTATCACTTTTTTCTCCCTAGTGGCAACAACACATCTCTAGCCTTAACCGTTCCTGTCACCGAACTCAGACAAAGAGAGGCATGAACCCACTATCTAGCATAAATACTCCCTCATACAACACTAATAATTACTTGGCCAAAGCATCCACTAGCATCGGAGAGAATGCAAGATCATAGATAAAACATAACACAAAGATGAACAAAAGTAATGACTTCCACAATTCATCGGATCCATGCAAACACAATCATGTAGCAGTTACAAATAATATGATCTTGATCATTAAAGGCAGCTCACAAGATCTAAACAATGGAGTACAAGGAGGAGAGACAACCATCTAGCTATTGTTATGGACCCGTAGTCCCGTGGTGGACTACTCACGCATCACTCCGGAGGCATGCATGGTGGTGTAGATGCCTCCAGTGTCGATTCCCCTCTCCGGCAGGGTGCCGGGAAGAGCTGCAGACCCCCCCCCCCGAACTAGGGCTTGAGATGGCAGCAGCCTCGGACGTCTTCTGGAAAATATGATCGGGGTCTCTAGGGTTTTTGCATCGGGGGAAATTTATAGGCGAAAGGGCGACTCGAGGAGGTGGACCACCTGTCCAGGTGGGACCCAGGCACGGCCAGGGGGGCGCCTGATACGTCACAAATGTATCTACTTTTCCAAACACTTTGCTATTGTTTTGCCTCTGATTATTAATGAATTTGTTTGGAACTAACCCGAACTGACACTGTTTTCAGCAGAATTGCATTTGGTGTCTTTCTTTTGTGCAGGGTTCAGAAGTTCGCGCAAAATTCTAGAAAAAATATAAAAAGGATTTTTGAAGAAGAATAAGCCTCAGAAGCAGAAGACCCTGAAGGGGGGGCCACCCCAGGAGTAGGGGAGGGCCCCACCCGCGGGTGGCCCCTAGGCCGCGGCAGGGGGGCGCCCCTGCCCCTGGGACCTCCTCTGGCGATCCCCCTTCGCTTATAAGCTCCCTCTCGACCTAAAACGACGAGCCCCCAAACACTTTTTCCAGAAACCTTACGGAGCTCCGCCGCCATCACGAACCCTAAATTCGGGGTCCAGGATCGCTGTTCCGGCACCCTGCCGGAGTGGAGATCGCCGCCATCGTCACCGCCAACGCCTCTCCATCAACCATCCATGTTGTTCCCCTCCATGTGTGAGTAGTTCCCTGCTGTAGGCAAGGGGATGAAAGAGATTGAATAAGATTGCTCATGTAATTCAGTGCCAAATTGTTAGGGCATGATGCCTAGTATCCTCTATTTGTGTTAATCATCGTTGGTGCAACTAGTTATGCTTAATGCTTGTCACTTTGGGCCTGGGTGCCATGTTTTCAGATCTGAACACTTATGTTTGCATGAGTATAATTGTTGTTTGGATCCTATCTACTAGTTGTACGCACCTGTTGTCAACCGGAACCGGAGACCCCGAGTGACAGAAACGGGGTCATCGATGGGAATGGTTGGCAACTCGAGGGTTACATGTATTCATTGTGTGTTAATGCTTTGATCCGGTGTTCTATTAAAAGGAACACCTTAATTGCCATTTGTTCCTTAATTGGCCCGGCTGAACCGGATGGCAGGACAAAAGATGCCGTGCAAGTTCTTAGTGTAAGCACGTACGGCTAAATTAGGAATACATTCCTATGATTGTTTGATACTTGGATGCTATTTATATATTTATTTGCTTCATGCTTAGTTATGTTCATTTCATGAGCTATCTTATTCATGCAACGCCCGTCTATCTGTCCCTATGCCTACGGTGTTTTAATCCCGCTGTTTACAATCATTACTTTTACCGTCATCATTGCTGTCTTTATTTTATTATCGCTGTTACTATTCTACTGCTGCCATCAAATCACTGTTACTACTGATAAATTGCTTTGAGAGAAATCCTTTTTAGGTGTGGTTGAATTGACAACTCAACTGCTAAGGCTTATAAATATTCTTTGGCTCCCCTTGTGTCGAATCAATAAATTAGGGTCAAACTACCCGCGAAGACTGTTGCGATCCCCTACACTTGTGGGTCATCAAGACTATTTTCTGGCACCGTTGCCGGGGAGCATAGCTCTATTTATAAGTTCACCTGGGAGTTTTTCTGTCTGCTGTAATTTACTCTTCATCATGAAGGGTAAGCGAGATCCTAAGTTTCCAATACTACCTTTGATGGGGGGATACTTTATAGGTAGGCCCATGGACCCGGAAAGTAGACCCGCCAAGACCAAGAAGGCCAACGTCGAGTCACGAGACAAGTCACATGGGCTGGGCTGGAGACAAGCCGACCAGGGCCCGTGTGGAGAAAGAGACTCGTCCAAAGGAGGAGTCCAAGTACAACCCGGAGTCTAAACTTGGAAGACCAAGACGTAGAGTAGGACTCCGTGTTCTAGTATGACTCGTATAGCCTGTAATTCAGAGACCCGGCAGCCTTTATAAGCGAGGTCCTGGATCGTAGTAAGCTAAGCTTCAACCAGTAGAGAGAAAACCCTAGCCACCAGAGAGAAGTCGCCGGCTCCTGAGTTGTGGGAGCCGGGTCCTTGTAATCGAGATACAATCAAGAGCAATAATAGAGAAGCAGGAAGTAGGTCTTTACCTCTAATCAGAGGGGCCGAACCTGGGTAAATCCTTGTTCCCCGGCGAGATTAACCGTTCCCACGTACTTCGATCACCAATGGCCCCAGAACTCATCTTCCCTGAGGAAGAACTTGCCGTGACAACCCCACGACAGTTGGCGCCCACCGTGGGGCCTACGGTGACGAAAGGAGTTGAGATCGTTGGAGCTGCTCGTCGAGCTATGGAGAAACTCGCCATCGGGCGGGTCTACACTGATGAGCATGGAGAAACAGAGATCGATGACTCAGGCTGGACCTCGGAGATGAACGAAGTCGACGAGGGTTATCAGCTTGTCTTTGGAGGAATCAACATGTTCGTCGGGATGGTTTGCACGTCGGGTCTACGCGCGAACTCGGCGGAGTCAGTACCAGAACTAACCGTCGTCGTCGAGTCCGATGGCGAGGAGTCGGTTGGAACTTCAGAGGTCGGCATCATCGCCGAGTCTGAGGAACCCCTAGCTGAGGAACCAGAGGTGATGCAAGAGTCAGATTCATATTATGATGCAGATTCAGAGTCCATCCTACCCTTGTTTGAAGATCGGCTTGGGTACGGGATAGAGGAAGAGGATTATGAGGAGTCGCCAGTACGCACTCGTGTTGTGGGAGTTTACATGTCTGGAAACACCAGGAATCAGTTTGATCCGACTCTATTGACAAAGGAGATTAATGCAAGTAATGCCGCAGAGAGGGCGGCCGAGTTAACCAACGCTCGAGCTGCGTTGGAGAAGCAACTAGCTGATATTACAGAGGCAAATCGTAGACTAGCTGCGGAACAGGCCCGAGTCCAAGATGAAGCTCAGGTTGTGCGGAGGCGCCGCGAGGAGCTTACTTCAATTCAGCATCGCCGAGCCAGGAGTCGCTTGCATGATGGAGTCCACATCAATCCAACCAATCTATTCACCACACCCAATGGTCTAGGCAGAGGAGCCGGACTAGGAGGCTCAGTGGCAGCAGGAGGCGCCGCAGGAGGAGCCGGAGGAGCACCACCACCACCACCACCACCACCCCCAGAAGGACCGGGAGGCAGCCGTACCAACGGACCACCGCCTGAAGGAGGAGTCGGAGGAGGAGCATCTGGTGGCTTAGGGTCACAGCCTAACAGGTTTCATACTCCAGAGGGACATTATTCTAATCCTATGGACAACGTTCATGCGGCGACTCTGAGATTGGAAAATATTGTGGTACCAGAGGGACCAGCAGGACAGGAGACTCGTGAGGCTATCGAGTTACTGAAAACAGCTTTGACTCAGCAGGCTTTGTATCCAACTTTTCCAGATGCAAGTAGGCTACATTCAACACCTTTCAACTCAGGCACGAGGAGTCGGCACGGCGAGTCCAACCCGGCAAACTCTACGAGTGCAAGGCATCGTGAACTAGTGAGGAATCGTGCAAACATGCCAACTGCTTCACAGGCTCAGCTAGTGGTTGATGAAGCAAGGCAACGACGAGAAAGAGAAGCTGCAAGAGCTCGGGAGGCAGAGAGGGACAGAGCGTTAGCGGGTGCAGCTAGCCCGCCTCAGCCAACCCGGGTCCACGAGGAGGTGACTTCTCCTGGTGCTTCCCCAGCATTAACAGGACCAGAGTGCCTGTCTGACGCCATCAGGTCCGAGTCCTTCCCCAGCAGTTTCAAGGAGCCGCGCAAGGTTCCAAACTATGAGCCCAACATGGACCCGACCTCTTGGTTGGGTACATACGAGATGGCGATGAGTATTCGCAATGCCACAGGTAATCTGTGTGCCAAGTTCATGTATCTTATGATGGAGGGAGCAGCCAAGGTTTGGATGCGCAACTTGCCTCCTAGGTCAATCAACTCTTGGGAGCAATTGAAGGCGGCTTTTATTCAGAACTTCCAAGGCACATGCAAAAAGCTCAGCACCATCGAGGACCTGGAGCGGTGTGTCCAGAGGAAGGGCGAGTCAGCAAGGCACTGGATGAAGCGAGTCTCAGAGATCATTAACTCCTCACAAGGACTCCCACCAGTTTCAATGTTAATGGCGATGGAGAGAAATTGTAGTTACAATCCCTTGAGTTGGAAGCTAGGTCGTATGAAGGAGAGCCTGAATCAAGGTATTCCCCTTACGATTGGTGAGATCATGGCAGGTGCTAATAAGCACGCTGCCACAGACAAAACAAAGGATCAGGAGGAAGGAACTAAAGGACAAGGTGGCAATGGTCAGAATCAGAACCAGAATCAGAACCAGAATCAAGGTGGTGGCAAGAGGCCATATGGAGACAACTCTGACCTAGTGGCCAACACAAATACTGGAGTCAGACGCAAGGACAATAATTCTGGTGGATACCAAGGCCGTACTCCAAGCACAGAGGAGGTCTTGAGAATTCCCTGCCCTAAACATGCCAAGAACGGTAGATGCGGTCATACCTTGGGACAGTGCGTAGATTTGCAGCGCGCCAGGTTCCAAGGGCCAGGAGGAGGTAACAACAATGGTGGATATAGAGGAAATAATGGAGCCGGAGGACCCGGCAATAACGGTGGAGGAGCCGGCAATAACCCAAACCAACCTCAAGGAGGAGGTCACCAGCAGGGCGGGTTCCAGCAGAACCCGAAGCAGCTTAATGATGGCAATGGTCAGTATTATGTCACAACTCGGCAGCATAACCCGAGTCGTGGCAGCTACCATGTCTTCACAACTAGTACGTCCAAGCGTTCCAAGAAGTTGAAAGTTAGAGCAGTTAATGCAGTAGAGCCGGCCCTTCCACAGTGGCTCAGGTGGTCAGAGCAAACCATCACATGGAGTCGGGCAGATCATCCTCCAAGAGTCGACGAGCCAGGGCAGCTAGCCTTGGTGGTAGCACCTCAAGTTGGGGGCTATACATTAAATAAAGTGCTTATGGATGGTGGAAGCAGTATCAACATCTTATATTATGACACATTCAAGAGGATGCAGCTGCAAGATAGACAGCTAATTCCAACAGAGACAGTGTTCCATGGGATAGTACCAGGGAAGTCGGCCAAGCCCATTGGTAAGATTTATCTTGAGGTTGCTTTTGGCACAGTGGAGAATTTTCGTTCAGAGATTATGCCCTTTGAGGTAGTGGACCTTAAAAGCCCATATCATGCTCTTTTTGGTCGACCTGCATATTTTAAGTTTATGGCCAGGCCATGTTATGTGTACTTGAAGCTCAAGATGCCAGGTCCAGCAGGAGTCATTACAGTTAATGGCAGCAGACAGATGGCATTGGAGTGCGAGTTAGGTGATGCAGCTATGGCTGAGACAGCTTGTGCTCAAGAGGAGCTGAAGTTTTACAAGGCAAACGTGGACCCGGAGGACAACTCGGTCCTTAAGAAGCCGGCCACAGAGGAGAAGATGAAATTCAAGTCAGCTCAGGACACAAAGCAAGTCGACTTTACCCCTGGTGACTCTTCCAAGCAGTTCACCATTGGGGCACACCTCTCTGATAAATAGGAAAGCGCGCTCGTCGAGTTCATCCGTGAGAACCGGGACGTCTTTGCATGGAAGCCATCTGACATGCCAGGAGTCCCGAGAGAACTCGCCGAGCACAGCTTACATGTTTAATCCTAATGCAAGACCAGTTAAGCAGGGTCTGCGCAAGTTTCATGATGACAGGAGGAAAGCCATAGGAGAAGAGGTGGCTCGGCTCCTCGCAGCCGAGTTCATCAAGGAGGTCTTTCACCCAGAATGGGTGGCCAATCCAGTATTAGTGCCAAAGAAAACAGGAGAGTTGCGTATGTGCATTGACTTCACGGGCCTAAACAAGCATTGCCCTAAGGACCCGTTTGCACTACCTCGCATAGACCAGATCATTGACTCCACAGCGGGGTCAGAGTTGCTTTGTTTCTTGGATGCATATTCAGGGTACCATCAGATCAGACTCAACATAGAGGATGAGCTGAAGACGTCCTTCATCACGCCCTTTGGAGCATTTTGTTACACAACAATGCCCTTTGGACTCAAG
>QRDG01000180.1:0-96207 GCA_012064385.1 Puccinellia tenuiflora | reverse complement strand
GGTTAGACACAAGAAAATGGCCCTGAGTAGCCACTCAACTTCGCACACCTCAACAAACCAAATCCACCCAGGTGATTCATTAATTTTAGTAGAGTTTTCACTTAACTTACTACATCAAAAACTTCACAATTGCAGCAAGCATTTCTACTAAATTAATGTAGGTACCTAGTCAACAAGAAGGATCTAACAGGCTTGCATAGCATAATTTAAAACAATAATAGGCCTATCATGCATACTACTAAAATAATCTATAATGCCATAAAGAAAATAATAGGTCCTTCATGAGTTTGTGTATACACTTGCCTTGATCGTTGTTCGGGTTGTCGCAGCACTCACAGTACGTCTGGCACTCCTCACAATCTAATCAACAAGCAAACAAACACCAATTCAATACAACAAGCAATATAATGGCAATACAAAAATAATATGAATGCATGAATGCAAGCTAGCACTCCACAAATTAAGGAAATAAAATTATATTAAAGTTTCTGTTTTCTAACATGTGCATGATGCTCATGATCACAATTTTTATAGTGTTTAATAATTTAGAAAGTAAAATATAGGCTAGAATACCTTATTTTAGGATTCTGTGAAAATCATTTAAATGCATGATGCAAAGGTGCAATTTGAACACACCACCGGATAGAAAACATTTTTCCAAGCATTTTGATATAAAGTTTGCAATTTTTGGACAAGTGGATCAAAAGATATGGATTTTACAAGATTGCACAAAAATCTGGCATTTTATTCAATTCTCTGGAAAATACAAATCAGCCGCTGACTGGGCTTGCTGACTGGGCAGCCAAGTGGCGCAACCCTACTGGCTAGTACCGATTCGGTATACAAAAATAAAAGGGAACCGTTGGATCATGATCCAACGGATCACAATAGCGGCATCCACCCCGGTGGAGTTAGGTCACCGGAGGTGGGCGGCGGACGGCGGTGGCGGCGGCGCGACACGCGTTCCCGACGATCTACGGCGGCCGGGGACGCACGCGTCCTACCTAGGTGTTCGCGGCGGCGAGGCGAGCTTGGTGGCGCGGTTTCGGTGCTTCAGCTCCTTCTCCTCTTCCCGGAATAGCTCGACGGAGTTGTGCCGGCGGCGGACCGAGGCGGCGGCGGACGGATCCGTCGTCCTGGCGAGAACAAGAGCACCGAAGGGTGTCAAAAAGGAAGAGCAGGGAGAGGGGAAGAAGATAGGGTGCAGGGGAGCGCGGGGAGTCGCCGGAGTTGGCCGCGGCATGCGTGCTTACCGGCGGCGAACGGCGGCGTCGCGAGCTCTCGATCCGGCAGCCTGGCGGCGGGCCTGCTAGGGTTCGAGGGGGAGGTGAGAGAGGGAGGGGAGAGGCTTAAAAGGGCGGGGTCGCGGCGTTTAGGGCGAGGTGAAACGGCCGCAATCAAGGCGGCGGTCGGCGGCAGTTTCCGGCGCGATTTGGGGAGGGAGCGGGGCGAAGCAGGCGTGACGCCATGCTGACAGGCGGGGCCGGGTGGTCAGCGAGAGAGAGGGGGAAAGGCGCGGGAGGGCTGGCTGCTGCGGACGATCTTGGGCCGGGGTGCGGGGAGCTGGGCCGCGCTTGGGCCGGCTCGGCTGGTTCGGGCGGGGCGGCTTCCTTTCCCCTTTTTTTTTTGTTCTCTTTCTTTTTTTTTTCTATTTTCTGTCTTTTTCCAAAAGCTTTCAAAATAGGGTCAAAACAAAATAGAAAATTTTGAATAAAAACTTTTTTGGAACCCTGGTTCTGTAGAGAACACTTTGACACTAGTTTTTCCAACAAAATAAAATAAAATAGTTGGTTTAAAGACAAGGGTAGCTTAGCCCTCTAATATGTCAAAAACAAAATAATTAAACAAAATTTAGTTTTAAAGGTTCAAGGCAAGATTTTTGTATGCAATAAAACATGATGCTTATGAATGAATGCATGCTTATGCATTTTGGAAAATTGGGATGTTACATGGCTTCACACCTTTCTTCATGGTGTATGGAGCAGAAGCTGTCTTGCCAAGCGACTCATTGCATGACTCGCCACGAGTCGCCAATTATGTTGAGACAGAAAACGAACTCGCTCGCCAGGACTCGGTCGATGCACTTGAGGAAGCAAGGGAGTTAGCCCTTGAGAGATCAGCAGTTTATCAGCAGGACTTGCGGCGATATCACGCACGCAGAGTCAAGACCCGGACTTTCCAGGAAGGAGACTTAGTGCTTCGCCTTGTCCAGAATAAGGAAGGGATGCACAAGTTATCTCCACCATGGGAAGGACCGTTCATCATAAGCAAGAATCTGAACAACGGATCGTACTATCTAATGGATGTGCGAGAGCCGGCAAGTGTAGGCAAAGGAGCTGATACAGCTCATACTCTAGATCCTTATGCAGAGGCAAAGAGGCCTTGGAACATAGCTCAATTACGTCCATATTATACTTAAGTTGTAATAGTTTTATGAGTTGCAAGGCAAAGAGCCCAGTGAGCCATGCCTAGATGTAATAGCATTGTTATGATCAAATGAAATAAAGCCGGCTTTTGTGAACATGAGTCCTTTAGTCGAGTCACCCAGTGAGTGCGCTTTGTTCTTTAAATTTTGATCATCAGGTTCTTGGGGGCTTGCTTTTCAGTGAAAAAAGTTAAGCTTAAACTCTTGGACCCGGCACAGTAGCCAAACTTTTCCTAGTCTTTTCGCTGGTAAGTCAGATGCATCCTGCACAATATGACCTATCTACAGGCATGACTTGTTTCTCTCTCTTATGGATCCTAAGGAACATATGAGTTAAGAACCTGTCAGCACAAGCTGTAAGAGAAGTCATGCAGGGCCTACTTATTCATCAGTGAAAACTAGACGGGTTATAAGAACCAAGCCGATTGGCACAAATTCAAAATAGCTAACAAGCTAAATAGTTTAAGGCACCAGTAGTGCATCATTACAACCCAAAGTAGCTAACAAGCTACATAGTTTAAAATCATCAGAAGTACATCATTACAAACTGGAGTCATCTAGGGAGTTTTCCTTAACAGGAGCTGAGTCCTTGACTGGAGCTGTGGAGTCCTTAGCTGGAGACTTGTCTTTTGCCTGTGCAGCAGATGTAGAAGTCGACTTCGCAGGGGATTTTGTGGCAACTTTCTTCATCTGATAGCCAGTTCCCCTCGGGTTCTTCATGTGCTTGCTCAACTCCTCTTGAATTTGGGAGCCGCCAGTTGCGACTCTTGAGGGAGTGGGCGCAGCAGGTGTCTTTAGCGTGGGCTCTGCACCAGTCGAGTCGCCAGTCCCAGGAGCTGCTGGAGTGGAAGAGCTTGGCACAGTTGATGGGGCACCAGTCATGTCCTGTGAGGGACGCCCAAAGTTTTCGATTGGAGGAACTCCTGGATTAACCCTCTTGTTTTCCAAGTCATAATGATGAACCCATACCTCCGGGTCCATCTTATTGGCGATCTCGCAAGCGTAAGGCCTCACTAGCTTCTCCTCAGCCTTGAAATCATCTTGGGTGAAGGGTTTGCCATCTTCATGCTGCTCTGGCTTCCCCATAATGAGCATTGCTGGCTCCAGGACAGTTGGGTAGTAGCTGTGCGCCAGTGCAAGTATCCTTATGGCAGATCTCCTCATGGCAGATTGTTTCCACAAGTGCATATATCCTGGAGCTCTGGACAACTCATCAACCAACCGTTCAGGCTCTTTCGGGTACTTGCCCTTGGAGTTAAGATATTTTACCACAGAGCGAGCACCCTCCTGCAGCCCATGGCAGTGGTCTAGCATGGCATGGAGTTGTTGGCTAGTGGGCAGCTTGAGTTTTGGGGAGTCAGCCCCTGCAAAGTAAGAGAAGTCAAAAGTCATAAGTAGCTGAGTTCGTTGTATCAAGCCAAAAGAAGGCAAGTGCAGTAACTTACCAAAGATATGATGGCACATAGCCTTAATTCCCTTTTGGCATACATCCAAGACGGCTCTCAGATCAGTGTGTGCCTTTTGGGCGGCCTTCTTTGCTTCAGCCGACTCCTTCTTCACCTTTGCTAGCTCAGCAGCTAGGACTTGTAAGTCTTTCTCCAGTTGGAGGGAATGCTGTTTCTCAGATTCAGCAGATTTGGCACTGGAAGCTGCTTCGTCTTCCAATTTTTTCATGTCTCTCTTCATCTTGGAGACAACAGTCTGAAAAAGCAGAAGTCAGGAAAATCAGAAGTCAGCAATGTACAAGTCGACAATCAACAAGTCAGAAAAATGCAAGTCAGATTTTTATAAGTCAAATTCTATAACTCATGAGCTCCAAGTCGTCACAAGTTAACAACTAGGCGCTTGGGGGCTACTCAGGAGTCAATTCTTTCATACACATCAAGCAGGCAGGAGTCCTAGTTGGCAAGTCATAAGCTCCAAGTCGCCACAAGTTAGCAACTTGGCGCTTGGGGGCTACTGGCAGATCAGAATTTTTTATCAAGTTAAGTATGAGTAAAGTACATATATTTGCAGCTCCAAGTCGCCACAAGTTAGCAACTTGGCGCTTGAGGGCTACTCGCGGAACAGAAATTTTTCTCCAAGTAAGGTATCAGTAAGCAACATATATTGATAGCTCCAAGTCGTCGCAAGCTGACAACTCGGCGCTTGGGGGCTACTCATGCAAAAGTTTTTGGTCTAAGGACCCGACAGACAGTAAATCAGCAGCCCCGAGTCCTAGTAGAGCTAAGGACTCAGGTCTTGGGGGCTACAGTATGCAAGTTTTTTCTACCTAGCAAGTGATTTGAGTTCAGGTTGAATCACCTATCTTAGCTCCAAGTCACCAAAGATAAGGTGCTTGGGGGCTACTGTAATAGGAGACTAATGGAGAGAGCATAAAGAGCACAAGTTAGAATACTCACATTATGAATCATTTCAAGGGCTCTGAGGGCTACTTGCTCCTCATCCTTTAGCTTAGAGGCTTGATCATTCAGCTCTACGGCTTCAATATAGGCCTCGTTGAAAGATTTATTGTCAGATATCCTGAGCCGGCTGTAATCAGTCGAGGACTTTGCTGGCTCGGTGTTCAGCTGAGAAGTGGGAGCCGCTTTTTCCTGACTTGGAGGCATCTGAACTGTAGTAGTTGGGGTTCCACCTCCAGAGGAGGATGGGATCACCATAGGAGTCTCCAACCGAGTCTTTGGAGCAGACTCGGGAACAGGGGGAGTCCTAGTGGTTGTTGCACCAGCAGATGCGGGAGTCGTAGGAGCGGTCTTTGTGCTCGTCGTCTGAGAAGTCAACAACGGTGCAGCTCCTCGGCTAGAAGTCACATCGTCCATGCCTGGTAGCTTGGAGACCTTGGCGCAGGGCCGGGCTCTGAGACAGGACAGATTAAAAGTCAGATATTGATTAAAGGTAAATACAGATGTCATGCTAGTAAAAATAGAGGAGAAAAGTCATACCCAACATTTGTCTCAAGATCCAAAGAGGCTTGAGAGTCAGAAGAGAAGATTGACATTCCTGACACATAGGAGTCAGCTTTCTCAGGAGGAGAGATCGACTTCCTCTGGTGTGATACAGGTAGAGGCGGAGGAGTCTCTGCAGGGCCGCTTGAGCGCAGTTTCCTTTTCTTGGCAGCAAGGACTTGCGCAGGAATTTCTTCAGGCTCGCTGGAGGAGCTGCTAGATTTTCGGACTCGTGAGGCGGGTACCTTAGGCACAGCAGCCCGGGACCCATTTTTCGGAACTGGAGGAGTCGGGGAGCGACTCTTGGCATCTGATGACTCCTCAGATGGAACTGGTTGGGCTCTTGTAGGGCTCGATTTGGTATGCTCCTCGTCAGCATACTGTGCTTCAGAAGAGGACTCCTCCTCAATGACATTGACAGTGGGAGCCTCAGGCGAGGACTCCTCATCTTCATTCTCTTCACCAGCGGCAGTAGCCTCTTTAGAGGACTCCTCGCTGGCCTCTTCTTCTTCAACAATCTCTGCAGCAGCAGAGGTGCTCCCTTTGCCCTTGTCAGTTTCAAGGGTCGACTTCCAGAAGGAGTCGGTAAGCTGCAGAGAGGAAACAGAAAGTGTGAGTTAGTAAATTAAGACAATACGAGCAAGCAAGAAGGAAAGGCAGTTAAAGTACTTACAGCTGGAGCTGGGCAAGTGGAGCAGAAAGGCTGGAGCCCAAAGTGGGCCTGGTCCTTCACCATCTTACCGGTCAGCTTCTTGATCAATCGACCAAGTTCAGGACCGTCAGACAACTTATCTGTCACCCTGAGATCATCAGTGACACACCTGGTATACGAGCAGATGAGCCGAGTCCTGGGACTCAACGGTTGAATTCTCCAGGTGGTCCAGCAGCGGACGAGATCCATGTTTTCCAGGTCATGAGAGAGGAGAGCCCGGATTCTAAGGATCAATGACTCGACTTTGGGCCGGGCAGCCTCTGAGCACCTGGCCTTCATAGCAGGAGTCACCTCCAGTCGGCTCTCAGAGAATTGAGGAAGCTTAGGTTCATCCTCAGGAGAGGTGTCTTTGCAATAAAAGAAGGTTTTTTGCCAGTCTTTGATGCGGTTTGGAAAAACTGGCTTAGGGAAGACAGAATTTAGGCGACGCTGGAGAGCTACAGCGCCGCACTGTAAGAGAGGGCCCCCGGAGGTTTCAGGTTGGGGGTTGCAGTAGAACAACTCGAGCCATAGATCTAGGTCTGGCTCAATCTGGAGGTAATCCTCACAGAGAACAACGAAGTTGGATAGGGTAAGAATGGAATTGGGCGCAAGATCGTGAATCCGCAGCTTATAGAACTCGAGGAGCTGGCGGAAGAACAAATTACCAGGGGGCGTGAAACCGCGGAAAAGGTGCTCCGCAAAGATGACGACCTCGCCCTTCGCCAGAGAAGGCACCGATTCATCTCCAGGAGCTCGTGCCTTGACGCTTGAAGGAAGGAGGCCTGCTAGGCGATGTGCTTTCAGTTGCTCCGCCGTGATGGTTGAACCGCCCCAATCGGCGGAGATAGATCTCTTCGAGGCAGGAGCGGCGGCGGCGGCGGCCTCGGTAGCAATGTCGATGATCCTGCTTGCAGAAGGGGCCTTGGCCTTAGAGGTGCTCTTGGTCGGGCGCTTGGGGGCCATGGCGTACGTGCGGTGCAAGAGGGAGCGCTGCGCGGGAAAGAAACAAGTGCAGGAGAGATAGAAAGTTTGGGGAATGAAAGGGCTGTAGAGGTTTTAGTTCCTACCCTTTGACATTTATAAGAGGGTAAAAACGTGGGTAACGATTCAACAGTTAAAGGTTAAGGCCACAGGGGTGGAAGAAGAGTTGGCTTGTTCCAGAAAGCCGAGTCCTATGATTTGAAGAGTTGAAAATCGACAGAGTAGTGTACAGGAATAGTCACAGACTCGGCCAAGTGCTGTAAAGAGCTAGAGCGGTGGACTTGTACAAAAGGCCAGGATGGGTTCGTTTTACGTGTATTATGTCTTAATTGCAGGAATTCATCTTGGAGCTAGCAGCTAGCGACTTCTGAGCTTGTGACTCAGAGTGAAGTAGTCGACAGAAGGAGTCGACCCCAAGAGTCAAGTCAAGAATAAAATCAAGAAGATAGAGGAAGCCGACAAAGCTGCACCCAAGATAAATTCGGGGGCTACTGATGGGGGGATACTTTATAGGTAGGCCCATGGACCCGGAAAGTAGACCCGCCAAGACCAAGAAGGCCAACGCCGAGTCACGAGACAAGTCACATGGGCTGGGCCGGTGACAAGCCGACCGGGGCCCGTGTGGAGAAAGAGACTCGTCCAAAGGAGAAGTCCAAGTACAACCCGGAGTCTAACTTGGAAGACCAAGACGTAGAGTAGGACTCTGTGTTCTAGTGTGACTCGGTGTAAGCTGTAAGTCAGGGACCCGGCAGCCTTTATAAGCGGGGTCCTGGATCTTAGATCGAGGAGTTCAACCAGTAGAGATAAGCTTCAACCAATAGAGAAACCCTAGCCACCAGAGAGAAGTCGCCGGCTCCTAAGTTGTGGGAGCCGGGTCCTTGTAATCGAGATACAATCAAGAGCAATAACATAGAAGCAGGAAGTAGGTCTTTACCTCGAATCAGAGGGGCCGAACCTGGGTAAATCCTTGTTCCTCGACGAGATTAACCGTTCCTACGTACTTCATCCATGCTCACTCCTGAGGAAGAACTTGCCGTGACAACCCCACGACAAGTTCCTTTGCAGATTATCTCAGACCGTGGTAGTCTGTTTGTGTCCAAATTCTGGCAGAGTTTCCAAACCGCCATGGGAACCCGTCTCAACTTCAGCACAGCCATTCACCCCCAAACTGATGGTCAGACTGAGAGGGTGAACCAAGTTCTTGAGGACATGCTTCGGGCATGTGTTATCTCCTTCGGTAAGGGTTGGGAAAAGTATCTCCCCCTCGCCGAGTTCTCCTACAACAACAGTTATCAGGCTAGTCTGCAAATGGCTCCCTTTGAGGTTTCTATATGGGAGAAAATGCCGAACTCCTCTGAATTGGTCTGAAACTGGAGAGAGGCCATTCTTCGGTCCTGATGTGATCAATGAGGCTGAAGAAAAGGTCCGTATCATTCGGGAAAACCTCAAGATTGCTCAGTCCAGGCAAAAGAGCTACTATGATAAACACCATCAAGAGGTTCACTACGAAATTGGTGATAAAGCCTATCTTTGAGTCTCTCCCCTCCGGGGCGTTCGTCGCTTCGGGATCAAGGGAAAATTGGCACCTCGCTATGTTGGTCCTTTCACCATCCTAGCCAAGCGAGAAGATCTCTCCTACCAACTCGAGTTATCCTCAAACTTTCCGGATGTACATGATGTGTTCCATCTCTCCCAACTCCGGCGTTGCTTCAAAGATCCTATCCGTGGGGTTGATCATGAAGTGTTGGACATCCAGGAGGATTTGACTTACCGTGAGCATCCTATCCGCATCTTGGATGAAGCGGAAAGGAAGACCTGCAACAAGACCATCAAGTTCCTAAAAATCCAATGGTCTAACCATTCCAAAGAAGAATCTACTTGGGAGCGCGAAACTAGCCTTCGTCAGGAATATCCCGCCTTCTTCACTCAAGCCTAGAATCTCGGGACGAGATTCCAGTAAGGGGGGTAGATTTGTAACAGTCCCAGTTTGGAACCTTAAAATATGAATAAATTTTCCACTTTTTGCATTCATGTTTGCATCATGGCATGCATTTAAAATTTTGCTAGTTCCAACAATGCTACAATTGAACACATTTAAAATGGGGAAGCAACCGTCCCAAACTTCCAAACCAAATGCACTTGCTCAACTTGGCAAACAAATAATTTTGAACTTCCAATTTGTTCAGGAAGTTCCATTCATCCAATTATAAATTTTGTCAAAAGCAAATTCTTAGAAAACAAAGAAATGAAAATTGGAGAATTCAAATTGGTTCAAATCAACTTTGAATTTTGAATCCAAGTTCAACTTGCCAAAAGTTCAAAATAAAATTATGGGGAGCTACATTGTTATATTATGAGCCTCCATAAATATTTTCATAATTTACTGACTTGCTTAAGTACTCCAAATAAATACATTTTGGAAATTATCAAAAATGGCCTTAATTAAACCCTGTGAACAAATGAAGTCCAAACCAATTTATTTTGGGACACCAAATTTTGTGGAGCTTCTTCATGTCCTGGGGAGCCTATTTGAATTTTTCCAGAAATTTTCAAAATGTTTAGCTGCCTCAATTAAATCAGTAAAGGTGCTACTGGACCTGTTTGCAAATATTTTAATTGGAGCCAGGGGGTTTTCGAATTTTCTTTTCTTCTCCTTCTTCCTGTAGCCACAGCACGCACGGCATGGCGCTAGTGCCGCCATGTCCCTCGCCCCTGCTTCGATGTCGTGGCTCCGGGAGGACAAGGAGGACGCCCAGGACGCCCTGCTCCTCACCTGCCCCCGTTCGTCTCCTTCTCCCCGTTTCTCGGATCGAGCGCGATCCCTACCTAGCCCCCAAGACCGACGCCGCCCCGCCGCCGTCCTCCGCGCATTGTCGTCGACTCCGACCACGAGCTCCGCCGTGACCTCCTCTCCCTCCCTGCTAAGGGAATCATCCCGGGACGGCCTGGTGCTTCGCCGCCATCCGCGTTTCCTTCCCCAACGGCCGGAGGTCCGCCGCGACACCGCCGTCGATTCCGAGCCGCTCCGCCCACGCTGAGGGTATCCACGCAACCAGGGTGAGTTGGTCGTCCTCCTAGACATGCCCTTCCTCCTTCTCTCCCTCCTTTTTCCGCCGTAGCCGCCGTTAGCCGTTGTCGTCGTCGTGGTCACCGTGCTCGCCGCCCCGGCCTGAGCACCGGCCTGGGCCGGCCAGACGACCGGTTGCTTCAGATAGGTGCCCGGCCTGGGCACCGGTCTGGGCCGGCCGGGAGGCTGGCAGCCTCAGACACAGGCCCGGCCTAGTTACCGGCCTGGGCCGGCCAGGAGGACGGCCGTCTCAGACACCCGCCCGGCCTGGAAACTGGCCTGGGCCGATCTGGAGGCCGACCCAACAGTAAAATAAAAATAAAGCAAAATAAAATAAAATAATTTAATAACTGTTTAAATATTGCTCCAAATTTAACAAATGTTACATCAATTTGTTCAGAAAAACAATACCTATCTGTTGGTAACATTGCCATGCTCTTTTGAGAAAAATATTTTGCCTTTATTTAGGAAGTAATAAAATGGCATAAATAATACCTAATTTGGGAAAAATCATAACTCGATAAATAATTAACCAAAAATTGTGAATAAAATATCAAAGTGATCAGCATGACAAATGCTATCAAACCATGCTAATATCACATCATGATCACAAATTTTCTTTTTATGTTATTTCTCTATTTGGTTAAAAGAATTAAATTCAAATAATCATTTATTTCACTTTTTATTTATCGATACTTGGAAAATTACAAATAAGGTACCAAAACGATCAGAAGAACAATACCTAGCTAATCATGTCATGTTCATGCATATTTAATCCACTTTTTAGTAATGTAATAATGTATGAACAAATGTGGTCACTAAGTTAAATATGGGGTTGTTTCCAGATAATTGCACTAATTATTTGGCACTCCATTTAATATTGTTAGTTAAATCATATGATGTTACCATTGCATGAAATTGACATACCATCATGATTGTGCATTGCACTTGTCTTCGTGTTATTTATTGTTCTTCGGTTATTGTTTGGGTATCGATAGATTCCGGAGTCGAGGGTTCCCCTACCTATCTCGACGAGCAGTACTACACGCCCCGTCAACAAGGCAAGAGATAACCTAACCTTCTTGGCATATAGCATCCTATTGTTTATACAAGTATTTTATCCACCATAATATTGCATTCGATTCCAATGTCGACTTTTGATCAAGATATAGAGTAACCTATGATATGCATTGTCCCCTAAACCATCACATGTTTCCCCTCCTATGAACCATAGGTTTGATGTGTTGGCATGAGATACTTTATATCAATTGCTCATATGCCTAGCTATGATTAGCCATACTTAGTTAAATGCTAATTTGTCCGGTGATTATTTCCATTATTATTTGAAGTTGATGGAATGTTCGGACATGGTGGATACTTGTGGTATTTTAATTAAAATTGCTTAAAAGGCTTGGATGAGTTGCCATCGGGGTTACGGTGTTTTGCCTCATCCTTGCCCCTAAGTGCGAGTTCTTTACCTCTTGAACCAAGACGAGCGTGCTTCCAACGGTGGGGACATATGAAATCCCCTTTAACTAAATAACTTGTGCGGGCGTATCGAAGGGTCCTCTAGTTTGCTATTTCCATTTGCGGGTGAGTGTGTGGGTGGAAAAGAAATGATGAGGATGGTTGTGTTTAGGGTGTGGCGATGGGGGCAGGGGCTGAAATAGGCTGGATAAACTTGTCCTGTCGCCACAGATGATCCTTGGATAGTCTCATGCGAGGTAAAGGTTTAACCGCGCCCACTTGCCAGCTTTCCCCGGAAGAGAGCTAATCAGGCGAGCCGGACGGTACCGGTGGGTAAATTAGTACACCCCTGCAGGGTTTAATCTTTTCGAAAAGCCGTGTCCGCGGTTATGGACGACTTGGGAATAGACGATAAGATCATAGAGAACCTGAACATAATTAATTAATTTGGCAGCTAGAGGTTGCAACTCAACGTGTGTTAAAAGGTTCATTTCCTCGAGGGTGATTCGAGGGAGTGCCTTGGAGGTGACGAGTGTTGTTTCGGGTTATTAATGGTTCGATGAGAACCAAAGATGAAAATTTACTATCTTACCCCTTTTATGAAAACATTCTGAGTAGTCGATGCCATGAGTCATTTATGTCTTTCAAAAAAGGAAAACTAGCTTTATTCAAATTAACTACTATACAGCTTTAGAGCCTCCGTCATCATTGGGCCTATATCACCCTACTAAACTTGCGAGTACGTCGTACTCAGTCTCTCCTTATTGATTATTAATTGTTTCAGAGGAGGACGACACCGAGCAGACATGTGGGTTCTTCGTGGACATCGACGAGTAGTCTGGGGTTCCCAGGTGACAGCTTGGGACGCCTCGGAACAAGCTGGCTGGGTTTATGGTATTGTAGGCCTCTTAGGCCATATTTTGGATCTTGTTGTTTAGACAACATAATCCGGCTTCCGCTTGATGTAATGTTGGGTCGGTGACCCTTATTGTGTCATTTGTATCTTTCTCATATATGAGTTGCTATATGATCTCTTTATGTCGTAGAGTCTGTGATGTGCCAGTTGTTCCGCAGTCTTGATCTCTCTATTATGCATGATAGCTATGTCTGAGCTTATGGCATGATCGAAGTGTTGCGTTGTCGATGATCCATTCCGAGCACGCCTGCCAAAGGTTTTGGCCTGGGATTGGTAATCCCAGTAACCTTCGATTATGTAGCATGACCGGTTGCACATAGCGTCATTGTATAGTTCTGGGGTAAATTTCTTCAGTGAGTTGATATTATATTCTTAAAATTTCCTTTTTTGTTTTATGAGATTTTTGCTAAAGTTGGATTTGAGGTTTCTTATATCTGATATTTATCAAGAAAACAACAATTGGTACAAATGAGATACAACTCGATGCAACACGGCAAATACAAAATATAAAAAACACTGAAAATTATTCTGACTGTCTTCTTTTTTTGATTGTTCGGCGGCGGCTGCCGGATCTTAAAACATGCACTGAACAAGCAGAAAAAGACTAAGAACCTACAAACGTCCTCGCCAACCAAGACACTCATCGCGAACAATGAGATCGACTGAAGACACATCGGCTGGGACGCACCCCAAGCATCACAGATTTGTAATCTTCATCACCAATCCAAAGGGTTGGAGAAACCGAACCTTGCCGAGACCAAAACAAACGAAGAGATTGTTAATGTCGCAACCAACAACTTACCTTGAACGACACACCAACATACAAGATCCAAAGGAAACCAACATACTCCCGCCGTATCAAAATATAAGATGTTTTAGTATTTAGCTTTTCATTCGTATCTAGACATGTTTTAGTGCAAGGTTCACATGAATCTTGCACTAAAACATGTCTAGATACGGATGAAAAGCCAAATGCTAAAACATTTTATATTTTGACACGAAGGGAGTATATGATAACACCTACCCTTACCGACCCTTCTGTCGACGTTGAAAACATTGCCGAGGTAGTGAGAGGCCGAAGAGACCTTATTCCAATATGACATCATCGCCACCACCTCATCCATGCCGCTATGGAGATCAAAAGAAAATTCTAATATTAGAGACCTTGCAATGCGGGAGTACAATGAGCCGCTTCCATGCCGAAGAAAAATTATTCTGGATTTCGAACCACAGAAGGAAAATTCCAGCGAGGGAGTTCTCGATTTCTTTGATTTATGGGTCTACAACTTTAGTGAGATTAGTAGGAGAAAGGATTCATGCGGGAAGTAATTCTGAGAGGCATTATTAGGCGGGAGAAATATATATGTTAGCTAATTTTATGAAAATTAACTATAATTCAGGGTTATTTGAGAGTAGGGTCTATGAGGAGACATGGCCCCCATCTATTGGCTCTGCAGGATAGTGAGAAGCAGGGGCGGATCTAGGCCCAGGGCACAAAGAAATGTTCAGCCTGTGATCTCATAAACAAAAAAAGTGGCCCGGGGTGTAGCCCAGGTTAGCCGACTGGCCCAACTCACTGCTGGCGGACAAAACAAGCGAAACGTCGCTAGCATCCCTCGCTCTAGCTCGCATCCTCTACTTTGCCGGATTGCTTCGTTGATGGGACTAGATTGAACGCGGCTGCGGCTCGGCTGGGTAATTTTTGAACTGAAATATTGAATCGATTTCCCCAGGCTACGTCAGTCAGCGTCAGCATGAAGCACATATTTATTTGAACTGAATCATTTATTTTCTATATCCTTGTACTATGGTTTTACTATTTTTAGTTTTAGTCATCTCATGTGTACATTTTTGCACCAGTAACAATGGATTCGAACATTGAAATACATGTTCATTTTACAATCGTATAAAAAATTTGTGTTGTTACACAAGAAAATTTAATAGTTATTTTCTGCGCTTAGTTTTTGGTCCGGGGCTTGCTCCATTCCTGGATCCGCCACTGATAAGAGTAGGACATGAGATGGGGAGGTTCCTCCTTATGGGACCCGATTGGTGACTAGGATTTGATCTCGGTGCCTGTGCTGTGCTGGGCTTGGCCTCGAGGAATCACGGATCCAATAGGTTGCCATTTTAGGCCCAGTTCTTTTGGCAGCTTAAAAATAAGCTGCCCCTCCCCAGTTTCTCCTATAAGTCATCTGTCTTATTATTTGGAGCTTCTAAACTAGTAACCATATAACTAAACTAGAAGTTCCAAGTAATAAGTCGGGTGGCTTATAGAAAAAGCTGGAGAGGGGCAGCTTATTTTTTAAGCTGTCAAAAGAACTGGGCCTTAGACTTGCGTGTCATTTTTATTAAGATTGGACAGAGATTTGTTCATAGAGATTGTAACAACTTAGGCTCTATCGCCCGTCCAGCATATCTTGCCCATTTTATTACTCTCTCCAATCCATAAAAAATGTCACCCACTTAGTATAAAATTTATATTAATTTAATACAAAATGAGCGACACTTTTTATAAATCGAATGAAGTATAATGCAAACAGGCGAAAAAGCCACGTTTTCCAGCTCGTCCAGATGGATTACCTTAGGTCCTTAGCCACGTCAGACGCGAAGCCACGGAACCTTTACCTTTCCAAGAGGGACACGGAAGCACACCTTTTTCAGTTAACGTCTTGTCAGGCGGCCCGGCATAAACCTAAGACCCGGTAACTGAACGAACGGCCCAGATTGATGGTTGGGGACGCGTACCGTCCAATCAGATCGCGCGGACCACGTCACGCAGCGAACAAACCGGACCCGACCCGACCCGAACAGGGGCCACCGCGTGCATACATATCGGGGGGCACGCACGGCACGGAGAGATCATTCCGCACTCCGATTTCCAGCACCCCACCTGGTTGCAGACGAGGGCAGGGATCCGCGAGCGCGAATTCATCAGGTACTAGCGATCCTCCTCCGTATCTCATCTTTTTTTTCCGAGCAGACCCGTGCTTGATCGATCCCAAGCCTTGTGTGTCCGGGGAGAACGTAGAGGCTCTCTGTGTTTTCCGTTAGATTAGATTGCCTCGGCTGAATTGAGGTCCGTGTCGCTGAGGATTCAGATCTGGTGCCGTCTGGATGCGTTTTAGGTTTCTTGTTTGATCTGGTGGCTGCATGGTTGTTGCTTGTAAACAAATTGGCGTCGATTTAATCCGTAGATTCTGAGTTGGGTTGATTTATTGAGAGAAATCTTCCTCGTGAATGTGTGGCCTGCTTGTATACAGTTAGACCCTTACATAACGTCCTTTTGATTGAATTCATGATGCCCGTATGCTCTGCATCGCACTTGTCTGTTAATATGTGCCTGCATGATTCTGTTCATTACAGTCGTCTTGAGAGTTAATTTTTCTACGGTTTCACTTAGGAGGGCAGCATAACAGCGCAGTGGCTGTTTGGCCATGCCCCTTGCACAATGCTTTTGATTACAAGTTTGTGTGTGGCTTTCAATTTTGTTCTGGCAATGATAAATTTTATCTTTAACTTGTTTAGCCAATTGTGTACTGCCTTATAGAATCTAGATCTGAACATTGGCTGTCGAAATGCCATATGCAACACCAATGATAGCTTTTCATGGTTTCGCAATGAAATGTGTAACTGTGAAAGCTTCACCTGTAACGCTACTTTAAGGACCCTGCCTTTTGGTTAAATGTTGCACGTTGAAGAAACTCCCTTGTGCTTACAGAATGTGCATGTTTTAGCAGGATACAGTTGTTGTTTTCATGGCATCTGTAGGCAACACTGTGTCTGCACTTACCTTTTGTAACAAAAAGAGATAGTTAAAAAAAAACCTTTCATGCAATCTATGCTTCTTCATTTTCTGTATAGCCATGTACTTGTGATGAACTTAATGTTGGTTCATGCCATTTGTTCATTGGAACACTGTTATGTTCTGGTCCTTTATGATACTAGTGCTACAAGCCTTCTGATCGAGTTACTTCTATGCAGAGTGATAAAACAAGATGGTGGCCAATGGTGATGCACCAGCGAGAGGGAGTGCAGCAGCTGCTGCAAGCTTGCGCAGGCGTCGACCCACCGGTGGTGCTGCTGCGGCTGGAGGTGGTGGTGGCGCCAGTACAATGCTTCAGTTCTACACCGATGAGACTGCTGGGCGCAAGATGTCCCCGAACGCTGTTCTGATCATGAGCATTGGATTTATTGCTATAGTTGCCGTGCTGCATGTTTTCGGCAAGCTGTACCGCACCCCCAACTAGGTTCGATATGCAAGCAAAAGAGTCTATGAACAGAGGAACCCTTAGAGTGATCTAAAAGCATAGCAATGACTGTCAGATCCTGAAAAGATTTTGTTATTATCATAGAATTTTATACACCTTATAATATAATACCGAGATGTTATGGTCATGTCCTTGCAAGTATAGTTTGGTCACTGCTTCCTTATTACAGTTGATCTACCTATTTCTTTAAGTCTGTCATCGTCCTCGTGTACCTTTGGCTTATCGCCTACTTGGTTGGTCTGTTTCTCGGTTTACATTGAGTTCCTGTGTCCAATAGAATTAAGAATTTTGTGATGTGATTGATGGTTCCCTTGGAGAGAATTGGGTTATCTTCTGCCGTTGGCGATGCTACCTTTTCGGATCAAAATCCACAAGCAGCAGTTCAATTCTTACCTGTACTTCTGAAAACAGTCTACTGTAGTTTCCAAACTTTGTTCCTTAGCATCTTTATTTTAGTGTTCAATGGTATTGTCCTCTTTGACATAAAAGGGAGCAGGTAATGGAACGTACGTATAAATTAAACTGGCGTCGAGGTTCCAGACGTTGCCACTTTGTAGGAACGAAAGCTGTCTGCAGTATGACCCTGAAAGAGTCTTTTTCAAGTTTACAAACTAAAACTATCACTTGAACCCTGCTAGAATTCGAACAGCACAAAGGAATCTGCCGTTCTTCTTTATTCCTGTATTGTAATCTTTGGACTGTCACGCGCCTCAAAGAGGAATAGGCAGTCAGCAGTGCTCAAAGCCTAAATAAAGGTAAGTACGTGCTTGGATGGGTATCTTGCTAATTTTTTTTTTAAAACGAGGCAAAAGCTTTGCCTTTTACATTGATATCTTGCTAATTCTTGGATATACATTCTCTTTGACCAGGAAATGGGTATACTTTTTCTTGGCCGTTTTCCTGCAGTTCGCCTGAAGCCAGTTATTCAATGTGACCACAGACAATTGTCGCGTCGTTGCTAACTCAACAGCCAGTGTCCTCCCAGAATATCTCAGGTCTCCTAATTCTACCTCCGTTCCACGCTTTGGCCGATTGTCATCAGCAAGAAATTAGTGGATCAATTAAGTACAGTGTGTCAAGTGTAAATCCTAATCTGGCTGATAAAAACCGCCAATATAGCTAGTAGCCTAATACTACGCATGATTGAAAATTGCAACCCAAACACACCGTACTACGCAACACACATATACTAAACAGCCAAGTATCACCAACAGCAATTCATCACACCACTAGTACACACAACAAATTAATCAACGAACTATCAGCACAGAACAAGCTAAACCCACACCCCAAACGTGTTGATAGCATAGAACTACCACTTTTCAGCTCAATATTCGAAAAACTATCACTTTACGTTTTAATTGTAAAAAACTACCACATTTTGTTCGGCCGTTCGCAAAATGCACTGATCACGAATTGAACGCGAATTGACACGATTTTTGACAGGTGGGACCCACTTGTCAGGGTCAATTTGCTGAGGTGGAGCTGGACCCACGTGTCAGCCCAATAAAAAATATCTTTTTCCTCCCTTCTCTCATCCCGTTGACCAGCCCGGAATACGCTTACGCGCTCGCTCGACGGCGTGGGCGCTGGCGACCTCCCGGAGGAGCAGCGGCGTGGTTAGGTGCTCGCTAAGCTCCGCCGTCGGCGGCCGGACTGAGTGGCTCAGCAGCTCCGCCGTCCTCTCCAGCAAGGTGGCCGCTCTCGCCCCCCACTCCGTCAACGGTCACGCCACACCGGCGCCGGCTCCCAACGGGGCCGTGCTCCCCGTGCTCCCGGGGCGAGAGCACGGCGAGGGCTGTGCTCCTTGCGGTGCGGCGGAGAGCGGGCGCGGTGCGGCGAGCAGAGGAGCGCGGGCGCTGGGCGGCGAGCAGAGGAGCGCAGGCGGGCGCAGGGCGACGAGCAGGGCGGCAAGCAGGCGAGCGCGGCAGCGGCGAGCATGACAGCGGCAAGCATGATAGTGGCGAGACAGGTGAGCACGACAGCGGCGAGCAGGCGCGCGGGCGGGCGCGGCCAGCAGACGCGCGGGCGGCAGCGGCGGCGAGCGGGCGAGCAGGGCGAAGCAGGCCAGCGCGGCAGCGGCGAGCAGGCACGGGCCGGCCGCGGTGTGGGGCTTCGGGAGCGGCGCGACGACGTCGACGAGCTAGCCACGGGGGGCTGTGCGGCGCGGCCGAGATGCCACCGGAGTCAACGTTGCGTCCCTTTTTTTTAGATTTTTTTGTTTTTATTGGACTGACAAGTGGGCCCACAATTCACCTCGCCCAACAATATTTTTTTATTGGACTGATAAGTGGGGTCCACTGTCAGTTTCGCTGTCAATTCATGTTCAATTCGTGATCGGTGCATTTTGCGAACGGCCGAAGAAAATGTGATAGTTTTTTGCAATTGAAACATAAAATGGTAGTTTTTCGAATATTGAGCTGAAAAGTGATAGTTCTATGCTATCAACTCCACCCCAAACAAACAGCTGAACCCAAACAGGTGTAGCCAAGTTCAGATCGCGTCCAAAAGGGAGTCTAACAGCCGTCAGCAAATGCCAGACGCACTTAGACTCGTATTCAATCAGTTTTTTTGCATTGCACAACTGCATCTGATCAACACTTTTAAATACATTTGCTCAACAATAGTTCAGATCATGACATGCATCCGAACCAGAAATTGGCCGGGACCAACGCATGCATCCATCAACTAGCAGTAGCACCATTCCAAATGCCCCAATGTAGGTTCAAAACAGCAACTAAATATGTCGAGGCAGAGGTAGGCGTCGCACGTCGCATACATCCAGTCGTCGTTGCCTAGGTTGTGGCGGCCCCAGTCCCCGTCGGCCAGCTTCGCAAGCCACGGCGCCAACCGTGTCACGTGCACCCCCCACTCCTCGGCCAGCTTCTTCACAACCTTTGCCGCGCCGAGGCAAGCAACGACGACGCGCTCGCGGAGCTTCTTCATCTTGTTGTCTTCTGTGAAGGCGAGCAGGCCGCCGGTGTGCTTGAAGTGCAAGCAGTCGGGCTGGTACACGAGCGCCTGGGAATGGGATCCGTTGTGTTTATTAATTGCTGATTACTCTAAGCAATGTTATGTGAACAACAAATACAAAGTATGCACAATTTGTTTAATTTTAACTGGGTAGACAATTTTGACCACATAAAAAGAGGTAACAATAAAATGCATTGAAGAAAAATAGTTTTAGAATAGATGTTTGTTACGGAATACAACTTAATATATTCTAATGATATTCTGCACAAAGAAAGAAAACACCAACTAATATTTAGTAACATTACCAGATACTATGTGGTTAAACTATGTAAACAAATTGAAAATTGTACTTTGTAATAATAACACGCTAAACATAAGAGCCAAATAAGTATAAAACTTCAGTACAAACTGTATTTATTGATTCACCCCAGGCCACAATTTTCGTTGGTGGTGTTTGGAATTTTGGTTGTGGATGTGGCTTGGGAGGGAGTTGGTGGTGGTTCTGCAAAAAGCGATGGGAGGTCGAAGTTACTGTGGGAGGGGGGAGGAGGAGGAGTGGAGGACGTTTTATAGCAGAAATGGATAGAGTTAAGTAATTACGGTGACACACAGAGACTTCAAATGCAAAAGTGTATGGTGTCCGAATTTCTATCTTCAGCCCATTTAATGTATCGTTGGGTCCATTTCGAGATGTAACTGTTTAACTGAACACCACACCGATTCTCAAAAAAAACATGAACAACACACTAAACAGTTCTCCAGAGTCTACTCTACATACAATAAAAGGTCAACTCCAACTCAATCGCGGTCCCCCATTTGGTACACCCATGCAAATTCCTATTCGGGTAGACAGAATTCACGACCCATCATAGCACCACAAATAGACAGTCGGTCTGCGGTCGATCCGTCTCGACCCATTTTCCGACTATGTTTTGACCGGATATGCAGTGCGACGGACAACGTCCGCAACCGCATGTGTCCTTCTTTTTGTCTTCCCCTGACCTACACGTCAGCTACCCCGTCATTTCCACTCCACCCTCTTCCAAATCCCGCCAATGCCTTCTATCCTCCCTCCATTTCCTCTCCACCTCCAATGCCGACGCTGCCTTATCTAGGAACCCATGGGCATCGCGCCCGCCACGCCGCCCCTACTCAATCCCAAGAAGGAGCCACCCCCGATCAGAAAACTACTGAGAGCAAGAAGCGCACGGGACGCTAGGTGAGGAAGAAACAACAGGGGGAGATGTTTCCGCCGCCAGAGCCCAGACGTTGGCCCTGCAAAACGCCACCTCCCAAGGAGCGCAACAAGCTCTCATCATGCTCAAGGAGCAGGCGCTCGCCCAAGCCATGACCAATGCCAACACCACGGCGACGAGCTCGCGCTCATCTGCGAACTGCGCACCTCGGTGGTCCGGCTCGTCTGCATCATTTGTGCCGATGGTACCTGAACAGGCCCCGCCACCATCTCGGTTGTCCACCTCCTCACCTCATGACGGGTCACCGGAAATCAACGAGTCTGTCCCAAGTGTACCCGATGAGTCGTCCCTTGATCTCAATGCCACACCTGCGACCGACGACTCACTGGTGATGCTACGCCAGCCTTGTATTTTTGAATTGTTTCTGGTGTATTTCTCTAGTAATCCTAACACTTGTAGTACTCAACAAATCGATAATCCTTAAGCGTGTGACCGGGTTAGGTAATGTGCAGACGTGATCCGGAATTCCTTCCGACCAATAATCAATAGCGAGATCTGGGCACTCATATTTATTCCTACACATACACCAATAGCTCGAGCGGACCTTTTGTTTGCATACACAGTTCATTTTGTTTCGCGATACTTAACAAAACCCGAGGTGAGACTTTTATCAGTATCGTTGTGAAGCAACAACTTGATCACAATACTAAGTTATGAGGACATACAACACTTGCTCTTTGAATGTCAGTTCACGAATTTGGAATTATTTGCAGATCAGCTGGTCCTCTGATCAGCTGGTCGTCCGGTGATGATATGCCACAACTTGTGCGTAATGCCAAGGCTGGGTTTGGGAAACCTTTCTTTATGGAGGTAGCTCTGAATATATGGAAAATCAGGAATGCAGTGATCTTTCGGCAGGAGAGGCCTTCGTTTGTGGCCCGGAGGAGGATGTTTATATATGTATCTTCTTGTGCACATATTGTCGTACAAATTATCACCTGTTGTAAAGACTTGCCTAGATAGTCTTCTCTAACCCCCCTAACATTTGTAGTTCACATGTAAATATTCTGACTTTTTAGTCCTCTTTAATAAAAATTAACCGTGGGGCTTTTGCCTCAGAGTCACGGGTCACAAAAAAACAATCAGTTTTGTTCTCTTTTCTCGATTCTGTATTCCGGTATCCTTGTGATCATATCATGGTGTGTCTGGACACATGATGATGTCTATCGTAATACCGAGAGGGACCAGAGTACCTCCCCGCCGTCGGAGTAGTAAATCCCAGTTCTAAACTATCGAGTCCCTAGACATACTTTTCTGAAGTATCTGAAGATTGCCGTTATAATCACCCTGATACGGGTAACGTTTGGCAATCCAAAAGTAAAACATCCGGTATGAAGGTACTTGATATTCACATGGTGTAATGATTTGAGTATACATTAACATTGTAACGATTATACTTATAGCCTTGTGACGATGTAATCTCGTACTATATCATTTGGTTGGGTATGTCCAACATCCTTGTTCTGCTAACAGTGTGCTCTTATCATAACCGACATCCTTAATACTTTAACAACGTCCATGATTAGAAAAACGGGATGATCATGCAATACGTGAGCTATTTTTAGAGATGAAACTAGATAACTTCTTTGCGTTTATATTTCCACACATGCTAATGAGTTTTCCTCTTAATCTTGTATTTAAGAAGAACAAAAATTCTAACGTAGAGATATAAACATTAATTATGAACATGAAAGTTAATAATAATATTTATTATTGCTTCTAGGTCATGTTTCTGACACATATAAGCTGCTCTATAAGACTATAAGCTCAAATTAAGTGGCCATGCTCTGTCATGTGAGACCTTCGATACTTGGAGCATGGCGCATCTTGTGGGAGTCTTCACTCTTCCACATGTAGTGGCAAACTTAAACCCCAATGTATGCAAAGATGGAAAGGAACACTCTCATCACCCGTTTTGCCAATTTTCTTGTGTACCACCCACTCGGACATTTAGACATGGTTGGATGCATGAAGACACTCTCGTCACCCATTCTGCCATTTTTCTCGCATACATATTTGTTGATGTGTACATCCATCTCCCCTAAAACGGTCATTTGTTTTATCTAAAAAAACGGACATTTGCATTTGATTAGTGGAGATGGAGAAAGAAAGAGAAAAGAAATTGAAAAGTTAGTCCAGAGTGCGTCCCGTCCTATGTGGCAGGTTGTTCGGACATGTCTGGACACCCTCATATCCACCCCACATATAGGCTAGGTATGAGGGGTGCCAGACAGTCCGGACATATAGGGATAAAATTGGGGGTCGGTTGGGTAGCATTTGTCCTTCTCTTTTGTTCAGACCGTCCCCCGGATAAAAAGGGTCAGAGTGGGATCCGATTGGAGATGCTCTAAGGTGACAAGAAAAAGTGATAAGAAACTTTTTTGTTTTTTGTTTTGAGAACAGTTAGCAAGAAAGTTTGGAGCCCACTAAATAAAATAACGGTTTTGCTAAAACGCAGGCACCTGATATTTTCTTAAGTCTCAGTCGACGCTCTCAGCCGTTCGATCAACGTCAAGATTCGTGCGCCAGAACGAGTCTGTCGGCCTGTGTCCGTGTCGTGTATCGGGCGTGGAGGTAGTGGCCCGTGCCCCTGTCTTTTTTTTTCTTTTTTCTTTTTTTTGGAATTATCTTCATTGTTGTGGACGTTTCATTCCGTCGAGACAGCAGAGGCGAGGCGAGGGCGGTGAGCTCGTCGTCGCCGTCCCTGTCCGTACTGACGCCGTCGGTCGGAGAGGCGGCGTTTCTGCCCAGGTACTGTCCCCTACCTCTGGCTCGTCGCCTCGTGCTGCTACTGCTTTCTCCTATTTCCCTGTATCCTGCCGGCGCGTACTATTGAGAATCGTACGAGCTAGGCGAGGGCTTCGAGCTTGTCGTCGGTGTCTGCACCCTCGCCGGTGTTTTATGTCTAGGTACTGCCCCCCTAACCCCGCGGGCTGCGCGCTTCGCCATGCGCGTGCTTGTTTTCACTGCATCCCCGTTGCTGCCCTCTCCCTGATCTCCGGCGAATGGCAAGGGGGGAGGTGTGTTTCATCTGTAGCACGGATAGATCTGTTGAACTAGGGGATTCAAATCGAGAGCAGAGTATGCGTGTAGTCCTAGATGTGGAGGAATGTTTTTGTTCTGCCTATTGTTTTGGTTGTAGCACACTAGATCCACCATGAAACCATGGTTGATAGTGTGTGTTTGATGTGCTTGAACCAGCATGGATCATTTGCAGAAGCTTTCTGGGTGGTGTGCAGATGTTAGTGCAGTCCTATTGGTGGATAGGAGGGTCATCTGTAGAGCTCACGGATTTTCATGAGTTTTGAGGTTGTGTTTTTTGAGGTTGTGGATGAGTTGTTGCTATGCTGATATCCCTGACATGGGGTTTTGTGCACTTGCTGAAACACTTTTCGATGTTGATGCGCCCAACTAGTGGATCTTCATTTTGTACGTTTTGTGACTATTTTTTGTGGGCTATGTCTAATGTGAGGTATAATCTGGAGTTAGATTTTACTGAAAATGTGTTAGGTTGATGTAAAAGGGGCATGTTCTTATGTAGTTACTGCCTATCTAAAATGATTTTTAATGCAAGCATTTTATAGCTTTGTGTGAATGTCACCACGGCATGTTCTTATTCAGTTACTAAAAACATTTGAGATTATTTTTTGTCCTTTTTTATCTGTGCACCATTTATTTTATTTGGAATGATATCAGTGATTCTTTTCTCTACTTGTGTTTTTAATGCAGTAGGGGGGGTGGTACACGTTTGGATGATACTATGGAAAAGGGTAAAGGTGACTGTGATAGCGCTGACGAGGTATAGACGAACTGGATGAATATGACCCCTTTTATGATTTTTGTTTTCTGATTTGCTTTTGTTTTGTGTGTTTGTGCATTTATCCGGTTTGATCTTTTTAATGGGGCATTTTTCCCATACAACCTTTTTTTCAGGGTGCATCCATCTCTGAGGATGAAATAGTCCTATTACAAGCAGTTAGTAAGATTGTAAGTATTCGAATGTGTTATATTTTTTACATTTATATTATAAGAAGCATTTGTCAGTCAACCTATCCCTTTTTGGTTGCATGCCTATGAATTAATAGTATAACAGTGGTGGAATTACCAGTGGATTTTTTATCATATAGTATAGTGTATTATTCAACATTTTTTTGTTTTGTAACAGGTTACTAGGAGCTTGAAGCGGTCACGTGTGCGTAGCAAATTGGATGATGCAAAAAGAAAGGTACGATGTTATTAGGGTTGTAGGTAAGATGTTATTGGTTCCTGTTTACTGTCGATATAAGAGATGAAAAGTTCATTTTTATGGATTCATTATATGGTCAAGACTCACCTCTGCATTTGAAAGTTGATCACAAAATGGTATGTTGGAAATAATTTTGCTGTTCCTGTTTTCCCTTTTTTTTTGACAGTTTCTTCATTTATGTTATTTTCCTTTTTTATTTTCTGTATGATTATCAGATGGAGAACTTTGAAGAAATATATAATGAATGTGCAAGCAAAAGGATCGATTTCACAAACTTTGAGGCTGTTTATCCGAAAGTACCTCAACAAGACAATGGGTATGTACATGACTTTAAATGGATAGATGTCTATTTTCTTATACCAATATAATGGATAGATGACTTCACCTTATTTTTTTCAATTAGAATTGTGCAACTAACCTAATATAACTTTCTGCAACTAACATAATATATTTGTCATAGTTTTCGTGCAAATAGTTAGCTCGTTCCCAAAGGTTTTTGTGAAAATAAACCTAGCCAGTTGCACATTTTTCTATGTTAATTTCTGCAACTGTTGAGCTTTAGTTCCCGTTTTCCGACGGTTTTCTGCAACTAAAGCTAGCAGTTGCTCTTTTCTGATAGTTTTGTGCAACGCAGCCAGCCAGTTGCACATTTCTGAAAGATTTCTGCAACTGGTTGGTTTTAGTTGCACTTTTTTCTGACAGATTTGAGCACCCATCTAACCAGTTGCACATTTCTGAAAGTTTTGTGCAACTAGTTTGGCTAGTTGCACCTTTTCTGTCAGATTTGAGTAACCAGCCATCCAGTTGCACATTTCTGAAATTTTTGTGCAACTGGTTGGTTTGCACGAACTTTTCTGTCAGGTTTTTAGCTCGTAGGCTTTAGTTGCCCGGTTTTCCGATGGTCTCGTGAAACTAAAGCTGGGCAGTTGCACATTTCTATTTGTTTTGTGCAACTGGGTAAGATTTTTAGTTGCTTTGATTCTGACGGATCCGTGCAACCAAACAAGCCAGTTGCACATTTCTATATGATTTGTGCAACTGGTAGGCTCTTAGTTGCTCGTTTCTGTCGTTTTCATACAATTAAGCGAGCCAGTTGCACAAAACTATATGATTTGTGCAACTGGTAGGTTTTAGTTGCTATGTTTCTAAGACGGATACGTGCAACTAAGCCAGCCACTTGCACATTTCTATATTAGTTGCTCGTTTCCGTCGGTTTCGTGCAACTAAGCCAGCCAGTTACACATTTCTATATGATTTGTGTAACTGGCAGAGTTTTAGTTGCTTTGTTTTTTCGACGGATCAGTGCAACTAAGCCAGCCAGTTGCACATTTCTATATGATTTGTGCAACTGGTAGGGTTTTAGTTGCTTTGTTTTTCCGACGGTACAGTGCAACTAAGCCAGCCAGTTGCACATTTCTATATGATTTGTGCAACTGGTAGGCTTTTTAGTTGCTTTGTTTTTCCGTCGGCTTCGTGCGTATAAGCCAGCCAGTTGCACAAAAGTATATGATTCGTGCAACTGGTAAGCTTTAGTTGCTCGTATCTGTCGGTTTCGTTGCAACTAACCCAGCCAGTTGCACATTTCTATATGATTTGTGCAACTGGTAGGATTTGTAGTTGCTATGTTTCTCCGACGGATCCGTGCAACTAAGCCAGCCAGTTGCACAAAACTATATGATTCGTGCAACTGTAGGATTTTAGTTGCTCGTTTCCGTCGGTTTCGTGCAACTAAGCCAGCCAGTTGTACATTTCTATGCGATTCGTGCAACTGGTAGGCTTTTACTTGCTATGTTTTTCCGACGGTTCCGTCAAACCAAGTCAGCCAGTTGCATAAAACTATATGATTCGTGCAACTGGTAAGATTTAGTTGCTCATTTCCGTCGGTTTCGTGCAACTAAGCCAGCCAGTTGCACATTTCTAATTGATTTGTGCAACTGGTAGGCTTTTAGTTGCATATTTCCATCAATTTTTAGTCAACCAAACAAGCAGTTGCACAAAAACTCTCTTTTCAAACAGTTCTTTTGTGCAACTTATAAATGTGCAAATTATAAATGTTTTTTCATATATTTTTGGATAATGTGCAAATTTATGACTCTTTATTTTTCAACAAACAGGAATGATTGTGGAATCTATGTAATGAAGAATACTGAACTATTTTCTCCAAGGAGTAGTTTGATGGGCTTATACTCGTATGTCGACATTCCGAACATACGCATACAGATTGCAAATGATACGATGTTTTGCAAGTACAATGAAATGGAAGAAATGAAGCGTGTAGACGAAAATGTCAGTTGGAAGCGTGTGTTCATAATCTGAATGTAGTATGTATGGTTTTAATTTTTGTTCTCAGTTCGTACAAATGGTGAAGATAGATAATAGCATGTGGTACTTGTTTGTCCAGAATATGAATGTAGCACGTATGGGTTTTGAATTTTTGTTGACAGTCCAAACAAATGGAGAAGACGGTTAATAGCTTGGTTCTTTCTGTTTTGTCAGATCATACGTACAAGTTATGTTATATATTTTCATGTTTAATGCGTTCTTTTTACACACATAGTGTCATATAAGCTCACTTATGCACTTAATGTTATTATGTTGCAACAAGTACCACTAACTACATTTTTTTTGGAAAATATGAGGGAACAACTCTGCCACAGAAAGACAAATAAGGTCATACTACTGAGTAACCTTTTGTCTCACAACTTTTCTTTTTGATTTTCTCAGCAATAGCTATCACAAAAATGCAACATGTAATCTAGAACTTAAACATGATAATCTGTTTTGTGTCTTTTGCAGATCATTAAAGTACAACAAGTTCTTCGGTGTGCTCCCCATTACAAGAAATTTTTTACATCCAGCACCGATTTGCTGCATATCATTACAGCCATATTTTTTCAAAAAGATTAAGTTCACTGAATGTGTAAGCACACACGACTGTAACTTTCCCTGCCTTTTTTCCCTCCATCACATGTGCTCCTTATCATCTTTGCTTTTTCCTGCGTTTTTTGAAGCCCAACTACCAGGAGAAAGACGGGCCACAAAACAAAAGAAACAAGGCCCAACAACTTAAACAGGCAGACGAGCCAGGAGAATAACAGACAGGCCGGCAGGACAACAGACAGACCAGCACACAGGCCGGACAAAGACATGACGAATAGATGACATAAGCAGTCGATTGAGGCATAAAAAGTTCTCAATCGACTGAGACATAGACAATCCCATAAAATAAATATGTCTACGCCGGATGTATGGACATGGCGGAAGACCGTGTCAGCGTAAACACTTGCGAATTATGCGACCTATATGAATTGTGATGGGAAGACATAGGCCAGCCGGTAGGTCCACTGATTGAGAACACGGCATGTTGCTTTCTCTCCCAAGTCGGCAATTCCTCTCGTCATACAATTGCAATTAGGGGTTATTCTTATATTCCATTAATCCGTATATTCCACCAGATCAGTTGACAAAACTGCGCGATTGCGCACCAGTATAATAATCTCCCGCTTCTATCCATGCCATCCAGCCACAATTTCCCAACAACCAAAACCCCTTCACTTTCTCCTCTACCTCTACTCTTTGATTGATCCTCCTGTTATTCTTCCCAGTCTCGTCACCAAGAAACCGTCGCAAGGGAAGGTGGGAATCCCTCATCAGCTCCTGCCGCTGCCGTTTGCCATGGACGGCGGCTACCGCTCCAAGTCGTACGCCGGCGGGCGCATGCAGATGGAGCCCTACACCGGCGGTGCGCGGCCGGACTTCCGGTCCTTGTCCTACGGCGGCGGAGTGGCGTCGTCGTACCAGTACCAGTACGAGTACGGCGGCGGGGCGGGGCCGGTGTCGACGGTGGTGGAGGAGGAGGAGGTGAAGAGGAGCAAGTCTAAGGGGCGGTGGCTGGCGCTCGGCGACCCGGATATGGAGCGGAAGCGGCGCGTGGCGGCGTACAAGGCGTACGCGGTGGAGGGAAAGGTGAAGGGCTCCTTCCGCAAGAGCTTCAGGTGGATCAAAGACCGCTACCTGCACATCGTCTACGGCTGGTCCTAGATACTAGCAGCAGCATCAGCCAAGAGACATAAGAGAGCGGACCGATCGAGCTGCAAGAAAAAAGTTCTGTTGCTGTTTGTATTTCCTTTTTGATGCGTGATCATGGTTGGTCTGTAAAGATTGCTATACATATACATATCTGTTTTTCTCCTCTGTTTTCCCCACTCCGTTCTTCCTTTTGTTCTTGAAGGAATCAACCAACCGATTGGTGCTCAGATGCGCGGTTGCTGCGATCATTTGGTTCTTGTTTACTTCTGGATTAGCTGGTATTGATTTAGGATTTTGCTGTTTGTTCTGTTAGATGATTCGTTTAGACAGTCAACTATCGGGTTCTTGCGTGCGTGGACTGAGTTAGCGGAGATTGCGTGGAATGGGCAACGGAAATTTATCTTCTTCGGTTGGATCGGTCAATTGGCTATTTCAGCTGTGATGACATGGCCTACTTTTGTTATAAACGTAATTGAGCTTACGCGATTATTATCTTGGAAAATAAATGGACTGAAAATCCATATGTCTTCTGCTTATGCAGTTATACAATACCGTCGACATATGCCGACGTCGACACAAAAGTGACGCCGCTATCCGCTTATCAACTGTAATCAACGTGTATATTGGCGAAGAGAATTCGTCGAAGCTTATGTTATGTGCACGTGGATCTTTTTTGTCTGTGCGAGGGAAAAAGGGAGAGCTTATTATTCCTCAGGTGAGTTACAATCAGCTAACACTGTTTTTTTTTTTCAGAAAGGGAAGTACCCAGCCTCTCCATCAAAGAGATCCATAAAGTTTTAATTTATTCGATTGATTCAACAAGACTGTCAAAAGGTTTTACACCAATTGTAAAAACTGAAGCCGTACGTTAAGTAAGGTGACAACGCACCACCAACTAACATGACAATGGAGAAATCAATGGAGCCTTATGCTCCGGCGACGACAGCCATCGCCAGCTCACTAGTCAGATCTGGAGAGGGTAACTCATTTGCACATTCTTGAAGGCATTTTCACCATCCTTCGCCAACCTATTTTCAATATGTAGATCGACGTGAACCTTGTCAGGCCTTCCATCGACGCCCCCACAGCGCGAGACAGCCTCACGTCCTGCCAAAGTTTAAAATAGTGAGCTATGCTTCTTAGCGGCGACAGTTTCTAGGAGCTAAAATGGCGATAACGACGCTAAGCCACTTAGCATATTTTCCAAATAGAGGAGAGATTTCAGGAAATTTTGGTATGATATATTCATATTATCTTAAAACAAGATTGGAAAATTGTGGATCATATTTATATCATCTAAAACTTCACCATAATTCATTAATTAATAGATTCGATGATAAAAACATGTACCAAAAAGCATTACACGAGATATATGAAGTTGCATAAATGCATATTACATACCAGTCCAACTTTAAAATAATAAAATTGTACCAGATAGCTACACATAAATATAAAGTTACGTGGGGTCAGGTTCGATTAGAATATTTTTTAGGTTGGGTGGGGAAGTAGCCTTTTTCGTCGTATTTAGCGTTTCAGCACAACGCCGAAATAGTCTCGCGAGATTAGCAAGATTTTCTATTAAAAAAAAATGCATAGCATTAGCGTGAGAGTGCTGAATTCGCTGTAGTGACGCTACAACGCTGAAATAGCACGCTATTTTAAACTTTACATCCTGCACACATCCATCATCACGCTATGCCTAGACCCCGATGTGCCGCACCACCGAGACTTCCCTTCATCAAAGCTGTAGATGCACCGCCGCTCCACTTCCACGCGAAACAATGCACCCATCACTGATTCCATCCATTGGTCCCTTTGATTGATATACAACTCAAGGGGGGATGACGTAGGAGCCTGCCAACATCCGGTCCACTGATCTAGGTTTCCCCAGGAGTTAGGAGAAGCAAGTGTGGAGCGTCACCTCGGTGATGCCTTCACGAAGTGAACGACTCAGTGGCGCCGCCATCGCCAACTCTGGCCACTAGCCAAAAGCATAGATTTCGCCTGGATATGCCCCCATAGACCTCCATACGACACATCGGAACAACCACATGTAGATCCCTCGACGTCGTTCGGGCCCAACCCAGACCCGCTGGTCAAGCAGAGCCCACACGAGACATATCGAGAGAGATCGCTTCCCCCGTCCTACTCGGGGCTAGAAGACTTGCCGCCACATTCACATCAGAATCGATGCAGACCACATGAAGCCCCGACGGCGCACTCGTTCGCCTGAGCCACCGCAAAGTTAGCCGCCGAGGAACCTTCCAACCTCGTCGCCATCACGCGGTTGTAGGAGAACCGCCCCGCCGACACTATCCCAACGGTGAGCACGAGCTTTTGGCCCGGTGGAAGCCAATAAGTGGGATCCATTTTGTGCAAGCCTCCCACAGTCTCTCTCGGACTCCTCGAATAGTTTTTCGTGGCGTCTTTCTCCTTCGGGGAGTTTTATCGTCTGCGTGGCCCTATTTAGAAGGCCCACCCTGACGTGGACATCCTCGCTATGGAAAGTCCCGACGTCTCTAAAAATCAAGATATTTGTATGGCAGTTACACCAGATCGCCTCCCCTCGGGAATGGAGGAGATTAAACGCCAAGGTCCTGGGGATGGCATGTGCCCACTCTGTGCGGTGCCTGAATTCGTGATCCAATTATCTTCTCCTGTCCCGCTGCTCGCTTTATATGGAGCTTCATCCTTGAGGCTTTGGGGCAGGATTGGCAGGCTCTAGACCTTGGTTAGTTCGTATAAGCATGGGCAAACCATACGGTAAGTGGAGGTGCTTCCTTCTGGTTTGTGTTTGCCATGATGACATGGATTTTATAGACTGTATGTAATAAGATGGTTATCGAGTATGTCTTCATTAGATGCACCTCTAACTCTATGTTAATTTTTTGACCTATGTGCATTAGTGGTCTACTCTTTGTAGACAAGAGGACATGATGCGGTGGACGACATGCTTGAGGATCTCCTGACGGCCGAATGCCACTTTTCTTTGTCGTCTAGCCGTTGACTTTCACTCCATGTAGGAGTTGTATCACTATCTTTTTTTTTGTTATTTGTTGGACATGTTTGTGATGTTATCCTGTCGATTTTGTTTTCTTTTGTACTTTTCGGTCGAGTTGTTGGAACTTTATATGGAGAGGTTTTCTGAGTGTGGCGATATGGAGGTTGAGCTCCACGAAGCTTGGTATTCCAAAAAAAAATCGAAATCCATATTTTTTAGGTTTCAAAAAATCATGAAAAACACTAGGTGTAGAAATCTACCAGTGTGCCAAATCTTGCTAAAAAATTCGATGTATTTTGGCCTGGGTAAAGAAGACAAATATGTAGGTCTGAATCGGTGAACAGTATAGATTTAAAATTTTAAAATTTCACCAGATTTGTTATTTTGGTTAAAATAGAAAATTTTAAAACCTATAAAAATTGATTTCAGTTTTTTTGGAATACCGAGATCCGTGGAGCTCGGCTTTTATTTCGACTTTCCCGAGGTTTTGTGGGGTAGCCATCTCCTCAGGACGGCGGTAATCTCTAAAAAAAGAACCCTTCGTAAAGGTCACCTAACGTTGACTCTCGTCGCGCCAAGTATCACATTCTCCTTAATCTGGTCCTTGTGGTTGTTGCATGCCCGCCACGTGTCGCAGTTAGATTGAAAGTGGGAAAGATGAGAGAGAAAATGATACGTGAGGTGGGAGGGCTAGTTTTCCCTTTTATTTTTCAAAACTGAAATTTAAAAACGAAATATATTGAGAACCGCTAATCCAAATTACAAACCGTTTTCACTTTTGAGCTCCTCGCATCGAGATCTTCAAAACTAGATCCCATGTTGATAGGTTTCGACAAACTTTTTTTTTGTACATCCGGTTATGTACAGTTTGTACATCCGGTAGCAATGTGGTTGTATATTTCCAGTTTTGTACATTTCCAGCTTGTACATCTCCAATTTTGTACATTTCCAGTTTTGTACATCCGGTAGCACTGTGGTTGTACATTTTCAGTAATCTGTACATCCTGTTTTTGTATACTCGTACATCCTGTTCACACTAATCTGTACATCCTGATCACTATATTTTGTACTTTTTGTTTTGTATAATCTGTACTTTCATGTTCTGTGTACTCTGTGCAGAGAGGCATACTAGTTTTGAATGTACGGAGTACAACCATACTAGTTTTGAAAGTACAATTTTTTTTTATCGAAACATATCAATATGGGATCTAGATTTGAATATCTCGACGAGATGATCTCAAAATATGAAAACAATTCGTAATTTGGATAAGCGGATTTAAAAATATTTTGTTTTTTTTAAACGAATCTCGAAAATAAATGCACGTACGACCTCCGCGCGTGAGAAACAAAAATCCCAAAAAACTCTTCCCTACTGTCACGTGGCGCGCTTATGAGCTAATAAAGTTTCCTTCGAAAGGAAACTTTTTTTTAATACGTGGGTGCTGAGCCCAGCCCATGTTCAGGCCCAGAAAGAGAGTCCAAGCTGCACAGTACCGTAACAGTCGGCCGGAGCATCGGGGCAGGTGAATTTGACCGAAAATAACCACAAAGACAAACAATTTCACGAAATAAACGTTGGTTCAAACTATTTCACGAAATAACCCTTTTGGGTAGCGCCCTATAATCAGGCGCTATACTATGCGGTGTAGCGCCTCCGTGGGAGGTGCTACACATCCTGCCAGCGTGGCGCCGGGGGCCCCACCCGTGGTAGTGTAGCGCCTTGATAAAAGGCGCTATGCTTCGCATTTGTAGCGCCTTGTAGGAAGGCGCTATGCACCGCATCCTTAAGCTGCGCGACGCCCACCTCCGGCCCTAGTGGCCACTTCCCACACTGAGGAGCACAGGCGCGTTAGGGTTAGCCGCCGCCGCCGGCCCGTGGTCCTCCTCCCCACCGCCTCCCCACCACCCCACCGAGCTGCTCCCACCAAGCTCCCCACCGCCTCCCCACCTCCCCACCGAGCTGCTCCCACCAAGCTCCTCCCAACCACGCCGCCGCCGGGCCCATGGACCTCCTCTGAGCTCCTGCTCCGCTCGTGGTCGTCTTCCCCACCGAGCTGCTCCACTCGTGCTCCTCACCCCTCACCGAGCTGCTCCGTCATTGCACGTTCCCCCACGGAGCTGCTCCGTCCGTGCTCCTCTCCACACCGAGCTCCTCCCCACCGAACCCCTAAGAGCAAGGTATGGGTTCAATCCCAAATTCATTTGCAAATATTTGATCTATATGTTTCACTCCGAAATTAGTATATTTGGATGCAAATGTATTGCCTATTTGATTGTCTTTATGGAAGAATGAAATGTTTGTAATATGTTTAGCATTAGGATAGGCATAGTATGTATTGGTAAATTTTTCAGATTGTATGGAAATCCTCACTATGATGATGTTAGTTTGTTAGTGTGATAGTTGGAAAACGTAGGATTGTTGTTCATTGTTTGTAAAACATCAACAATATGGCATAGTTGCAATGCATATCATTAGGCCGGAGCGTTAAATTATCTTCTCAATTAGGCCATATCATTAGGCTAGTAGGATGGTATGGTTACTATTTTCCGTTAAACATAGTGTGTTGAACCTATTGTTTCGAATATGTAGGATGGTGTGGTTACTAAATAATCACTACGATGTGCAACACCGGGCCTATTTGATGGCGGAGAAGGGAGAGGTAATAAAATTACTTTTACACTTGTATGTATCAATTTTCTATTGTTTGGTAGAAGATTATGTTGTAATTCTTCTATTTGCCTTATTGTTTTGCAGGAGCTTGTACCGTTGAAGATTCGGTCTCATGGGGTGTCGTCGGGTGATATGCCGTACGATGAGCGGTACACTGAGTACATCGAGAGGTTGGGCCTCCTCCCGTTCATCCAGATGGTTAGCCGGTCGACTCCTAATCTTAACCCGCCAGCCATCACGGCTCTTGTCGACCGGTGGAGGCCGGAGACGCACACTTTCCACCTTCGGACCGGCGAGATGACAGTCACCCTACAGGATGTTTCCATGATCTTTGGACTTCCTATCGAGGGGAAGCCTTTGTGCATGAGTACGGATTCTGAAGGGTGGCGCGCGCAGATGGAGGCCCTTATTGGTATGGCTCCTGAGGAGTCCGAAGACAAGAGTAAAGACAGAGTCCCAGCCGGCGCTACTTATGTTTGGATAGTGCAGAACTTCTCGCATTGCCCGGTGGATGCCGATGATGATGTGATACAGGCGTATGCTCGCGTGTACGTGTGGTATGTTATCTCTCGGACTCTTTTTGCCGATAGCGGTGGAATTACCGCACAGTGGATGTGGCTGAAGGCGTTGACCACCTTTGACTCCAAATGGAGCTGGGGTTCTGCTGCACTTGCCTACTTGTACCGGCAGGTAATATGTTGTTCGGCTTTAATTTACATTTCCATGTTAAACATGTCTTAATTTAACCTTGTTTGCATTTATGTGCAGTTGGACGATGCTTGTCGTAGATCGGGCAAGTGTGGAATTGGGGGTCCTATGGTCCTCCTATCGATCTGGAGCTGGGAACGATTCCCAGTTGGACGCCCGCGAGAGGTGGGGTACCTTCCTTGGGCCGACTACGGGGATCACCCTCTACGGCGTCCCACTTGGGCATATAGGTGGGACGTAGTATCGGAGGCTCACAGCGACATCAATACCATGTACAAGCAGTACACCAACGAGTTTGATGCGCTTACCCCTGAGCAGGTTAGTATCTTTGTTTACATTTGTCGATCACATGATTTTGATCTTTCTCCAAAGTGATGGTTGTGTACTTCGTTGTCAGGTGGAATGGGAGCCTTACGGAAGTGGTGATGAGTTCGGTCAAATTCTGCATTTCTCGTTGAACCCGAAGTGCTTGGAGGAACAACGGTTGTGGCTGATGCGCTGCCCGTTGATATGTAATTGGGCGGTCGAGTTTCACTTGCCACATCGTGTGATGAGGCAGTTTGGGTTGTTCCAGGCTCACCCGGCTGTGTGGGTGGACACGGACCAGTCCCTTCACGGGTAAGATACTAATTTTTTTTGCTGTTCTCGCCTCAACATGGTGGTACTGATCGTGTGTATCTTTTCTATATGCAGGTTGGACAGAAAAAGACAGAGGAAGGTGAAGAAATGGGACGTATTTCACAAGAAATATGTCATCGACTTCGAGACTTGTGTGGAGAGGGCTAAGGAGAGTGGATGGGGCCGGCAAAGGGCGCACTGTCCAATTGCATTCAACAACTACATTCGATGGTTTCTTGAGAGTACGAGGGTGGAGCTATGCCCGGCGGCTTTTGAGGAGGAGATTTTGGAAGAGCCCACCGTGTTCGACGAACTTGCCCAGAGGGAGTACAACAGGCTCGTCAGGTCGGGCAACCAAATACCTTTTTCTAACGTGCTCAACTTTGTGGTAAGTGTTTGCTTCTCTGTTTTCCTTGTAGCACAAGTACCACTCTCTTCCTTGCATAACTTGTTAACTTTGTGTCAACCATAGCGCTCGGAGATAAAGGAACAAGCCGGTACAAGTGAGCAATTGTTGAGGACCGCCCCGGCGGGAGAAAAGGGTGAAGGTGCACTTCGAGATTTCGTGAAGGTACGTATCCTAATCTTGTGGACTTCAACATGGCCTATATACACTTACTGATAGTAAGTCTTACAGCGGTCGGCCCGACGGTTACGCCGGTTGGCGAATCTACTCGGTTGTCGTGATCCCGAGTACACAACACCGTCGCAGTCTAGGTCAAACTCGCGTTTTGATCTGGAGGACGATATTGAGGATGAGAATACCTCGACGGCTCATGATGAGGTATGAGATTGAAGGATGCCTAAATTCGGTAATGTTATTTTTCAATTAACTGAACCATGCACTTGTTGTTTTCAAAGATTCCGGATGACATGACGCTGGATCAGGCTCGAGACCGGTCCGCTTACTTGATGAGGTCGAAAAGGGCACCTAGACGGGTATTTAGCCCAAGTGACTACGATGGTAAAGGAAAGAACAATGTTGGTGAGGAGGAGCGGCCGCGGAGGTCAGTAGCGGGTCGGAGGATGAGGTTCAACATGGATGATGAGGAAGAAGAGTCTGGAGATGAGGTAGAGGAGGAAGAAGAACCGCAGCGAGTACGGAGGAAGAAGATTCCAGTAAATAGAGGAGGTGGACGCGCAAAGGCCCGGGGACGGAAGTAGGAGATGCCATGTTGTTTCGTATCGTAGTTGTAATATTATCGCACTTCTCTGTCGTGTCGAACTTAGTCGTGTCGAACTTGCCATTTCTATTTCACGGCATGGATGTGTTGTCGTTTGTGAACTAGTGAATCTGTGTTTTATGTCTGTATTTGATTTCTCAAGTTATGAATCTGTGTCTGATTTCTGTTTGAATTCCTGTTTGAATTAGCCATTTCTGTTTGAATTCCAGTAAATAATGTAACAGCATAGCGCCTCGGGCCAAGGCGCTATACATGTGTAGCGCCCCAGCCAAAGGCGCTATGGTGTGCAAAAAGGAGGTGCTCCAGAGAGCTCCCGAGAGGATGCATCGTCGAAAACGACTAAGTCATGGTGTAGCGCCTCGGGCCAAGGCGCTATACATGTGTAGCGCCCCAGCCAAAGGCGCTATGGTGTGCAAAAGGAGGTGCTCCAGAGAGCTCCCGAGAGCTGTCCCAGCGATGCATCGTCGAAAACGACTAAGTCATGGTGTAGCGCCTCGGGCCAAGGCGCTATACATGTGTAGCGCCCCAGCCAAAGGCGCTATGGTGTGCAAAATGAGGTGCTCCAGAGAGCTCCCGAGAGCTGTCCCAGCGAGGCATCGTCGAAAACGACTAAGTCATGGTGTAGCGCCTCGGGCCAAGGCGCTATACATGTGTAGCGCCTCGGCCCAAGGCGCTATGGTGTGCAAAATGAGGTGCTCCAGAGAGCTCCAGAGAGCTGTCCCAGCGAGGCATCGTCGAAAACGACTAAGTCATGGTGTAGCGCCTTGGGCCGAGGCGCTACACCATGACTTAGTCGTTTTCGACGATGCCACGCTGGGACAGCTCGGAGCTCTCTGGAGCACCTCATTTTGCACACCATAGCGCCTTTGGCTGGGGCGCTACACATGTATAGCGCCTTGGCCCGAGGCGCTATTCTGTGAAGATTATTTGCTCGCAGAGAGCTCTCTCAGCAAGGAAACCTCAACTATAAGTTTCACCACACAGGAATAGTTAGACAGAAATGAAGTTCGACACAATCACAGAAATAAGGTTCACAAAAGTAAATAAGGTTCAATGGACAACTAGGTTCACAAAAGTAAACAAGGTTCAATGGACAACTAGGTTCACAACATTGACTACTACAAGGTTTAGTCGAGAACAAGGTTCGACAAAGGTGAATAAGATGATGAGCACCACATAGGTCTACTGCGTCGAGGCCGGTCCCTTTCCCTTGTCCTTCCTCTTGGAAGTGAACTCCTCCTCCTCGGCCGCTTCTCTTGCGAGACGAGCCTCACGAAGCACCCTCTCCTGAAATATCTTTGCTTCCCTCTCCTTCTTTGCCCTCACCATTTCCCAATTCTTGGTCCATGATGCTTCAAAATCCCTTTGACGTTTCTCGGCTGCTTCTTTGATCTTTCTCTCCTGACGGCGTTGATACGCGTAGTACTCCTTGCTCAGTTGTTCTTTCTCCTCTCTCTTCTTTTGTTCCTCCTCTTTCTTCTTTCTCTCCCGTTCGGCCGCATCTTGCTCTTTCACCTTCCTCAAACCCACCTCCAACCAACCCGGCCTCTCACCTTCCTCGTCCGAGTCCACCCAATTGATTGTTGCCTTGTTCGGTTGAGACGCCGCCATACCTAAAAAATTTGGAAACAATTTATTAGTAAGTAACATGTGATGCATAAATAACAATAAACATTTATTAGTAAAACTAAAATGGAGATACATACGGAAAGGGTCCACTAAGGTATCCTATCATACTCTCCGTTCTACCACCACCGCGGCCTCTACCACCACCAACACGGCCTCTTGTGAGCCCAAGTCTTCTCCCTCTTTGTTGTCTAGGAGTTTGTTGGCTCACTCTTTGTTGGCTTCTTCTTTGTTGCGTAGGAGCTTGTTGGCTATTATCAACTTGGTGGCTAGGACCATATTGTTGGTTGGGACCATTTTGTTGGCTACCACCAACTCCTTGGCTAGGACCACTATGTTGGCTAGCACCAACTCCTTGGCTAGGAGCACTATGTTGGCTAGCACCACCACGTTGACTTGGTTGGCTTGAGCTTGGTTCACTACCCTTTGCTCTCTTCCTTTGGGTGCATTTTCTTGCGTTGTGCCCGATAGAGTTGCACTTGCCACAACGGGCTCGTTCAGGAGGTTCTTGGAAATGCTCGTTGCGACATTCTCGCCCACCACGACCCCAACCGTCCATGTCGCCTCTAAAACGCTTTGTCTTGCGTCTTCCCCGTTTCATCACCTTCCAATCTTCATGGGGCCAAAGTTGAATTCCATGATACTCCGGCCATTGTGATTGGTCAAAGTATGGGTGAAATCTAGGTGCCCATGTCCTCTTGGTTGTCAAGATAGAGAACTCGGACTCTCTCACGGTGAGCGGGTGATTGACATCGACATGTCGAGTACGAGCCGCCGTTAGCAAGTGTGAGCATGCGAGATGGAGCAACATTGGTCTCCCGCACGTGCAATCACAATTCTTGAGCGAGACCTTAAACGCCCGTCCTCCATGTTGGACACCATCGGCCGTGGTTCCTCCGGGCTCGTTCACTTGGTAAATCATCTCCTCATTATCATAAATTGTGGCAACTTGGGAGTCCGCCTTCCTTGATTCGAACTCGACGAACTCATCAACCTTAGGCGGATATTTCAACTTCTCCATGTGCTTATCCGTTTCAAGTGAGTAGTTCAAAAAGTACTCATTCAACTTGGTGAACGTGTATTGAACTATTGCGGTCACGGGCAATGCACGCACACCCTTGAGCACGTTGTTGAAGCACTCCGCCATGTTGCTTGTCATTTGACCGTACCTCCGGCCATCTTCATCATAAGCTCTTGCCCACTTGTTCCTTAGCTGAATGTGCCTATTAAGAAACTCTAGGCCCCCGGGGTTGAGAGATCTGTTAGCCAGCAATCTGTTGTACAAGTTTGCGAAACGCCGATCAGTGAAAGTGAGACAACAATCTTGAAGATCGTCGGACAACTCCTTGCTCCCACATGCCCTATAGAAGTTGGAGCAAAAATGCCTCATGCACCAACGATGGTGCAAAGGAGCATGCCCGGGAATGTCAATCTGCACGGCATTGAGAATTCCTTGGTGGCGATCCGAGATGACACAAATTTCTCTTTGATGAGGTAACACCTTGGTTCTCAAAAGATGGAAGAACCACTCCCAATTATGATTGTTCTCCGCCTCAACCAAAGCAAAAGCCAATGGTAACAAACGGTTGTTTGCATCGTTTCCTATTGCAACCAAAAGAGTGCCCTTGTATTGACCGGTCAAAAAGGTGCCATCAACGGAGATGACGGGCCTGCAATGTTCAAAAGCACGAACACATTGCTCGAATGCCCAAAATGCACGGCCAAATACTCGGACAATCTTTCCGTCGTAGTTCGTTGTTTCTTGCCCATATGGCTCAACCACATGAACCATGCCCGGGTTAGTGGCGGCCATGCCTCCCAACAACCTAGGGAGTCGATTGTATGCTTCCTCCCAACCACCGTACAACATCTTGAATGCGGCTTGCTTCGCCTTCCATGCTTTACCGTATTTGACCTTGTAGTGAAATATGGTTTCCACAAGCTCCATGACGCTCTTAATGCTCATTGTTGGCAGTGATGATATGGAGTTGGAAAGCCTATAGGCGATAAACTCGGAGGTGAGTTGTCGGTGGCCTTGTTTCGCATCCTTGCCATCAAGCTTCTTACCTCGACACATGTGAGTTGCCACACAACTAGAAATGTGCCATTCGGGTCCTTTCTTGAAAGGCACGAGACGCACAACCCATGGGCATCCATCGTCCAAGCATCGCACCGTGTAACGCTTCTTTTGGTCCGAGTGAACCACCTTAAACGGACGATGATACTTAACCGAGAACTCCTTGATCCATATCTTAAATTCCAATAAAGTTCCGAACTTCAAACCGGGACATATCCCATTCACCGCGTGATCCGTATCCGGAAAGAAGTTGGCCTTGCTCCGAGTACTATACCCTTGCCGCCGTCAACCGTGGCTTCATCCGCGAGACTTATATCACGGAAAAGCGTAATACGATGATCACGGCCCAATACCTTTTTATGAGCTTCGGCCTCCTTGACCGTGAACCCCTCCTCATCAACTTCTTCATCGGGACCATCGTCATCCGAGTCCGATGCATAGCATCGAGTGTAAGGGATGTCATGATCCATACTCTCTTGCTCAAGGTATGTGTCATAATCTCCAACATTGTTGTCATGGAGGTCAACCCCATATGGATCATCGGCATACCCATCATCTTCGTGCTCATCATTTGTCCTCAATGCCTCATCTTGCCTCACTTCATGTTGGGAGGAAGGAGGTTCGATCACTTCATCTTCGTTCATCATTGGTGGACTCCGACCACAATGGTTCAAGTCCAAGTCCATATGAGCATCAACCTTCTTAGTGGCAAATAACTCAATAGACTTGTCTAGTGATTCGGCCACGGTCTCCTTGTATGCAACCCAACGAAGTTCCGAATTGATACGCAAAAACTTCCAACGTAGGTGCATACCATGACCCGCATTGTGTCTTCCCTCCAACTCTACAACATCACTTGGGTCCATCCAATTCAACTCAATCCTCACTTCATTCAAAACCTCGGCATAGTTAGGGCTACGCTCAAACACCAAGTCTACCTCTTCCGGATCCGGTTCCATATTGCCCTTCAAAAAGGCGTCTTTGTCCACATGATGAACATGAACAATTCTCGACATTCCTAAAATAATAACAATCATATCGTAGAAAGTTAAATCAAACACTAGCATAACATACCATATCCATAACCTAACTATCCCTAACATACCATATCCATAACCTAACTATCCCTAACATACCATATCCATAACCTAACTATCCCTAACATACCATATCCATAACCTAACTAGCATCCTAACCCTAACCCTAGACATCATACTAATAACCCTAACCCTAGACATCATACAAGCCACCATTTGACCAACGCACCAACCGTATTAACAACCCTTACACAAAAACATGATAAAATTCATCATTTCTAGGGTTTCCAAGATTTAAACATAGATCCACCAAATAAAAGATTTCCATTGGTTCAAACATGGGGAAATGAGAGAGATTACCTCTAGCAACTTGAGGGATGTTGATTCACGGAAGAAAATCTTCAGATTTGAGGTGCAGGGGAGAGGATTTGAGGGGGGGGGGGGAGAGAGAAGCCGCCGCCAGCAATTTCTTTCTGCCTGTCGGGTGTTGAAATGAGGTGCTAGGGTTGTGGAGGCCGTCGCACTGCGACTTAAGAGTTTTCAATGTGTAGCGCCTTGCAGCAAGGCGCTATACAGGCATATGTAGCGCCTCCGGCTGAGGCGCTATACTACGAAAATTTTCACCCCCCCCCCGAGCGCTGCTCCAGCGATACCAACGGGGAAACGGCTAAGTCAAAGTGTAGCGCCCCAGTTCAAGGCGCTATGCATGTGTAGCGCCCGTTTCTAAGGCGCTACACTATGGAATATGATTGACATATGAGTATACCAACAACAATTCATCTAATTTTTCGAATACACAGCACAAACAGAACAATGGAGTTCCCGAAATACATAAACAAGGTGCCAACAAACACAAATAGTTCACTTCATACATAAACAAGTTGCCAACAACCACAAATAGTTTCGGAAATACGACAAGTTCTCTACGGACAAATTACGACTATATGTCTAAGACACGGGGCCATTTTCCCTTCTTATCACGCTGGATGTCTTGAGCCCGTGCTTCCTCCGCCCTCTCTCGCTTCCTTGTCCTCTCCGCTTCACGAGCCTCCTTCGCACGGCGCTTCCTCTCCTCCTCCCTCTTGCGTTGAATCTCTTCACGACGTTTGCGCTCTTCTTCCATCTTCTCTTGACGCTCCATCTCGAGCCACCTAGCCCTAATCTGCCTACGCTCAATTTCCATAAGAGCCAAGGTACCTTGGGGCTGCTCGAGATCTATCCAAGTGTAGTACTCACAAAGAGGAGGGGGAGACTACAAAAAAAACATACATTAGTCTTTGGAGATGAAATGCAAATGCGACATGATAATTGATGATTAACGTACCGGTGGGCGATCATATGCATTTCTTGGACGTTCAGGAGAACGGGTGTAGTTGGGACACATGAAGAACCTTCTTCCTCTGGTGTCGGAATTCTCCGTGCACTCTTTCACAATACATTGATCATTGCACCAACAAGTAGGAGTTTTCACCCCTTTGTCTTTACCTTCCAACCACAAATTGCTACGGTTCGCTTTTCGTGGCCTCCATTCTTGATCAGCACAAGGAGGCCTATCACTTGGCTCGGAGGAGGCCATTTAACTAACCTATACATTTTTAAACATGCATAATCAATTTTCTAACATTGACAAATAAGTGACCTACAACTATTTTACAAATAAATAGTATACCTATCCTAATGGTAATGATATTACAAACATCCCATTATTTGCACAATTAAATCAAAATGAAATACCCATTGGATTTGGATCTAAGCTTGAGTCAAGATATCAATCTATTTGGGGATAGCATCTACAAATCGGAGAGCACTAACACACTCCAAATCGGAGATCACTAACACATATCAATCTAGGATAGCATCTACAAATCGGAGAGTACTAACACATATCAATCTAGGCTACCATCCATAAAAACAAACTACAAATCCAAGGACAAATCATAGACAAATGGAGGGGATCGGAGAAGAATACCTCGGGGAAATATTTGGGGAGAAAATCCCCTCACTTTTCTTTCAAATCGGAGAGGATTCAGTGGAGAATTAGAGGAGGGGATGGAACAACGCCGCCGCCGCCGCCACTTCGTCCCTGCCCAAGCGTCTCGGATGGAATGGAATGGGCAACGTATGGCTCGGGAGAAACGGACGCGCGATTTAGGTCACAGGGCATAGCGCCTTACATCAAGGCGCTATGCCACCGCATCATAGCGCCTTACACAAAGGCGCTATACTTCCACGTGCGGGCCCCCCCGGCGCCACGCTGGCAGGATGTGTAGCGCCTCGCGCGGAGGCGCTACACCGCATAGTATAGCGCCTGATTGCGAGGCGCTACACAAAAAGGTTATTTCGTGAAATAGTTTCGGCCAACGTTTATTTCGTGAATTTCTTTCCTTTTCTGGTTATTTTCGGTCAAATTCACCTACTGTGATGGGTCCATCCAAAATTACAATATGGGTAATACCCGTTCACGATGACAACTCTTGCGAGTCAACCTGTCATGCTCCACTTTGGAGAAGAGAACGGTGAGTATTCTGTTCTGATCAACAGCATCAAGTCAAGACGGTTTTAATTTGTGCTCTGCTTCTCCGCTGCAGTTCTCCTCTTGGCTTTGGGCCTTCGGCTTTGTGGAGAAACGAAAGACACAATCTAGGATGTAGATAATGTTGTATTCTACCAACGTGTAAAATCTTAATTAGAAATAACTTGTATTTTGCAAATTTTAAACTCTCTAAAACCTTCCAAATTTTGTCATTTTTGTGTAGCCCGGAATATAATTTATTTTGAGTTGAGATATTACGAATTGATAGAATGCATGATTGCCTATGTCGAGGATTGTTTTCTGATTCTTTTTGAAACTTGAAAATGAATTTTTAATCTTAAAAATTAAAAGGCTCCCTGAAGACCGGCCTCCATTTCTGGTTTCCTCATCCATTATACTAGTGAAGCATGAGAGCACAAAGTACAACACATAACGCTGAATCTATGCTAGTGAAGCATAAAGGGCACAAAGTACAACACGACGATTTGACCGAAAATAACCCTGAGGCGAAAGAAATTCACGAAATAAACGTCGCGGGAAACTATTTTACGAAATAACCCTTTTGGGTAGCGCCCTATAATCAGGCGCTATACTATGCGGTGTAGCGCCTCCGTGGGAGGCGCTACACATCCTGCCAGCGTGGCGCCGGGGGGGCCCACAGGCGGACATGTAGCGCCTTGAGCCGAGGCGCTATGGAGCGATGTGTAGCGCCTCAGTATCAGGCGCTACACATGTGTTAGGGTTAAGTTTGGGCCCGTGCCCAGTGCTCATTCCTCCCTGGTTCTTTCCCAGTCCGAAAACCAGAGAGGGCGGCGGCGGCGCCCCACTCCCCCCCTCTCAAAATCCTCACCGAAACCTCTCCGATTCAAAAGGAAAAGCGTGGGGATTTCATCCCCAACTACTTCCCGAAGGTATTGTCACTCGATCTTATGTTTTTAGTCCACATATTGCATTCTATCTTGACTCAAGCTTAGATCCAAATCCAATGGCTATTTCATTTTGATTTACTTGTGCAAATAATGGGATGTTTGTAATACCATTACCATTAGGATAGGTATACTATTTATTGGTAAAATAGTTATAGGTCACTTATTGGTCAATGTTAGAAAATTGATTATGCATGTTTCAAAATGTATAGGTTAGTGAAATGGCCTCCTCCGAGCCTAGTGATAGGCCTCCTTGTGCTGATCAAGAATGGAGGCCACGAAAAGCGAACCGTAGCAATTTGTGGTTGGAAGGTAAAGACAAAGGGGTCAAAACTCCTACTTGTTGGTGCAATGATCCATGTATTGTGAAAGTGTGCATGGAGAATTCCGACACCAGAGGAAGAAGGTTCTTCATGTGTCCCAACTACACCTGTTCTCCTGAACGTCCGAGAAATGCATATGATCGCCCACCGGTACGTTAATCACCAATTATCATGTCGCATTTACATTTCATCTCCAAAGACTAATGTATGCTTTTTTTGTAGTCTCCCCCTCCTCTTTGTGAGTACTACACTTGGATAGATCTCGAGCAGCCCCGAGCTACCTTGGCTCTTATGGAAATTGAGCGTAGGCAGATTAGGGCTAGGTGGCTCGAGATGGAGCGTCAAGAGAAGATGGAAGAAGAGCGCAAACGTCGTGAAGAGATTCAACGCAAGAGGGAGGAGGAGAGGAAGCGTCGTGCCAAGGAGGCTCGTGAAGCGGAGAGGAGAAGGAAGCGAGAGAGGGCGGAGATCGCACGGGCTCAAGACATCCAGCGTGATAAGAAGGGAAAATGGCCCCGTGTCTTAGACATATAGTCGTTAATCTGGTCGGTAACTTGTCCGTAGAGAACTTGTCGTATTTCGGGAACTATTTGTGGTTGTTGGCAACTTGTTTATGTATGAAGTGAACTATTTATGTTTGTTGGCACCTTGTTTATGTATTTCGGAAACTATTTGAGGTTGTTGGCAACTTGTCGTGCACTCCATTGTTCTGTTTGTGCTAACACATTGACTTAGTCGTTTCCCCGCAGGTTTCGCTAGAGCAGCTTTCGGCTGGTGTCTGTGGATCATAATTTTCCATGGCATAGCGCCTTAGACCGGGGCGCTACACATGCAAAGCGCCTTGCCCCCGGGCGCTACACATCGACTTAGTCGTTTCCCCGCTAGTCTCGCTGGAGCAGCTCTCTGGTGTCCACATTTTGCATAGTGTAGCGCCTCATTCCGAGGCGCTACACTGTGTTGTATAGCGCCTTGCAGCGAGGCGCTACACATTGAAAGCTGTTAAGTCGCGCAGCGACGGCCTCCCCAACCCTAGCTCCTCATTTGACACCCGACGCGCAGAAGAAAGGGCTGGCGGCGGCTCCTCTCCCCCCCCCCTCAAATCCTCTCTCAAATACCTCAAATCTGAAGATTTCTTCCGTGAATCAACATCCCTCAACTTGCTAGAGGTAATCTCTCTCATTTGCCCATGTTTGAACCAATGGAATTTTTTATTTGGTGGATCTATGTTCAAATCTTGGAAACCCTACAAATGGTGAATTTTATGATGTTTTTGTGTAAGAATTGTTAATATGGTTGGTGCATTGGTCAAATGGTGGCTTGTATGATGTCTAGGGTTAGGGTTATTACTATGGTTGAAAGAGCATTGATGCTTGATCATCCGTTTTGAAGTCTAATGACAACACACAACATCGGACTAATGTTTGTGTGTACATTTGCAGAATCTACAGATCACATCAGGTTCAGAAAAAGGGAGTCGATGCGAAGTGTTAAGGGGAAGGAATCTGACCTAGTCTGCCAAAATTGCCTTCAGCGGTAGTACCGCTGGTGCAGCGGTAGTACCGCTCCAACCTGGAGCGGTGCCGCAGCTGCCCAGCAGTACAACCTCCAGCGGTAGTACCGCTGTTGCTACCGCCAGAGGTACCGCTGGGCAAGTTTTGGCTACGGGTATGTGATACGTCTCCAACGTATCTATAATTTCTTATGATCCATGCTTGTTTCCATACCATTTGCTACATGTTTTGTTTACATCTTATAGCATTTTTATGCATTTTCTGGAACTAACCTATTAACAAGATGCCACAGTGCCAGTTCCTGTTTTCTGCTGTTTTCCCGTTTCAGAAAAGTACTTAAGGAAATATTCTCGGAATTGGACGGGACAAAAAGCAGCAGTCTTATAATTCAATGGACTACACGAAGCCCGAAGGAGAGGACCTGGAGGGCCGTGGGCCGGCCACACCATAGGGTGGCGCGAGACCCATGCCTGCCGCGCCACCAGGTGGTGTGGGGCCCACGGGAGCCCTCCGACGCCGCCCTTTCGCCTATATATTGCCCCCGACACATAAAACCTAGACGGACCCGTCATATTCCAAAGAAACAACTGCAGCGCCGCGGCCATCGCCGACAAGTTTCGGGGGACAGAAGTCTCTGTTCCGGCACCCTGCCGGGACGGGGAAGTGCCCCCGGAGCCATCTCCATCGACTCCACCACCATCTTCATCGCCGTTGCTGACTCCCATGATGAGGAGGGAGTAGTTCTCCCTCGGGGCTGAGGGCCGTACCGGTAGCCATGTGGTCTATATCTCTCTCTCCCATGATGTGATCTATATGTGATCATGAGCTTTGCAATCTAGATGTTGTTATGTTACTCAAGTGGGCTTTATTTATGTGATCTCCGGAGACTCCTTGTCCCACGTGTGTAAAGGTGAAAGTGTGTGCACCGTGTGGGTCTTTAGGCTATATTTCACAAGATACTTGTTCACTGATTTATTATTTGAGTTGGCTGTCTCTATGAAATTGTGGTGTGTTAGTACCTCCTGTGAATGCTCATGGTCCAGTGTGGGGTATTCATTAGTACTTGGGAATATATGTTTGAGGCGTGCTTTTGCATTCCTACACAATGAATTAGTGTTCGTTATCCAGCCGGAGAATACTTCGGAGTAGTATATTGAAGTGTTTATATTTATATTCAATTATGATTGCATTGTTGAGAGTGACCACTGGTGAAAGTATGATCCCTAGGCCTTGTTTCTAAGTATTGAAACACCGTTTACAACAAGTTCTGCTACATGTTTGCTTGCTGCCATTTTTATTTCAGATTGCAACTACTACTTATAATCATCCATATTACTTGTATTTCACTATCTCTTCGCCGAACTAGTGCACCTATACATCTGACAAGTGTATTGGGTGTGTTGGGGACACAAGAGACTTTTGTATTGTGATTGCAGGGTTGCTTGAGAGGGATACCTTTGACCTCTACCTCCCTGAGTTCGATAAACCTTGGGTGATTCACTTAAGGGAAACTTGCTGCTGTTCTACAAACCTCTGCTCTTGGAGGCCCAACACTGTCTACAAGAATAGAAGCGTGTGTAGACATCAAGCTATTTTCTGGCGCCGTTGCCGGGGAGGTAAGGTAAGCGGCACTCACACTCCAACAACAAAGCTATCCGGCAACGAAGCTATTTTCTGGCGCCGTTGCCGGGGAGGTAAGGTAAAAGGTACTCACATCATCTGGCTACTAAGCTATTTTCTAGTACTGTTGCTGTTGTGTGAGTGCTCGAAGTTATTTCCTTTAGATTCTGCAATTATATCTTTTTGTTTCTTGTTTTTAATTTCACTAGTTAGGCTTAATGGAAAACAACAAAAAAATTAGTATTAGTTCTTTGGAAATCATTTTTGCTAATGCTATGATAAGCTCTAAGCTTGGGGATGAGGTGTTTGAAAATCCTTTTGCTACTAATGATTACATGTTTGATACATCTCCTTCTAGTAAAAATGATGATATGTTTACAGATGAACACACTTTGGAAGATAAATATTCTATTTCTTATGATGATACTATGCCCCCAGTTTTTGATAATTATTATAAAGAATATTAAGACATGGGTTATAATTACGATCATCCTCATGAAACTTGTCATAATTATGGAGGGATCACCCAAAACCATCCCTTTAATATACAACCTGTTTATCATGTTCAATTTCTTTATGATGATCCTGCTCCAGTTGTTATTAATGAGAAGAACTTTGTTTATGTGGAAAATGATGACACTTTTATGCATATGGATCATGATAAGAATTTTACATGTGATGGTTATATTGTGGATTTTATCAATGATGCTACTGAAAGTTTTTATGAAAAAGGGAGACATGGCTTCATATATCACAATAACATTGAATCTCCTTTCCTTTTGTTGAAATTTTGAAGTTGCACCTATTTTGTCTTCCTATGCTAGTCAATTTATGCTTCATGGATTTATTTACTTACAAGATTCCAATGCATAGGAAGTGGGTTAGACTTAAATGAGTTTTATAGTTGCTTCTTGATGCTCCCTTATTGTGCTCCAACTCTCATTTTTATGTGAGCATCATCAAAATTACCATGCCTAGCTAAAAGACTTTAAAGAAAAGCGCTTATGGGAGACAACCCATCATTTTATTTTCAGTATCTTTTCTTTTATTTGAGTCAAGAAGTTTGTTTACTTATGTAGCAACTTCTTTGTATCTTTATTTTCTTGCAATATTGTGCCAAGTAAGGTCCCTAGTAGAAAGTTTTTGCTATATTTGGATTTCTGCACAGGAAACAGATTTCTGTCTGTCACCGTTAAATTCGTCATTTATTCCAGAAGCGACGAAATGCTTTGAGATTTTGTGTGCTGAATCTTCATATATGTATGAAACTTTTTCTAGTTCAGTGATTTTCGAATTGAGCAACTCTAGTGCCTCGAAAAAATTCGTCTTTATAGACTGTTCAGATTTTGACAGATTCTGCCTTTTATTGTGCATTGCTTCCTTTGCGATGTTTATTTGGATCTTTTTTATTCTTTGAGCATCAGTGGCTGTAGCTAATGTTATAATGCATTAAGGTGTGCTTGTGTCACAGTAGAACTTGTGAATTTTTGGTTTATGCACTAACCCTCTAATGAGAATTACTTTGAGTTTGATGTGGTGGAAGTTTTCAAGTAAGCACAAGGGACGATATGATGAGATCAAGAAGAGTGAAAAGCCTAAGCTTGGGGATTCCCCAGTGGGTCATCCCCAGCAAATTCAAGAAGACTCAAGCATCTAAGCTTGGGATGCCCAAGGCATCCCCTTCTTTATCGACAAAACTATCAGGTCATCTCTAGTGATACTATATTTTTATTCCACTACATCTTATGTATTTTGCTTGGAGCGTCTGTTTTTATTTTGAGTGTGTATTTTAGTTTGCTTAATAAGTTGGATCCTAGCATTCTTGTGTGGGAGAGATACACGCTCCGCTTTTTCATATGAATACTCTTGTGCTTCGCTTATATTTGTTGAGTATTCTTAGCTACTGTTTGTTTTCTAGTAAGCTCTCGCTTTTAGCATGTTATCTTGTTTAGAGCTGCTAGTTCTTTGTGTTAAGCTCTCTTGTATTTCACTCTTATTTGTTAGAGAGTTGTTTTAGTTGCTTGGTTGATGTGTTAGATTGGAAATGCTATGCTTGTGATAGTGGTATGAAATAGAGAAAAGCTGCATAGTCTTGTAGATCTTTGTGTGGATAACTTGCTCCTCTTCAATTGTTTTGAGGTATTAAAATAACTAATGGTTAAAATATGTTGGTTAATGTTGTTAAGAGCTGATTAGTGAAGATGTGTTAGTAGAGCGTGGAGCCGTACTTTTCTGAACTAAAAACAACTTAAGTCAATAGTGCTTTAGTGTCATGATTTCCTCTTAGTTGAAAAGAAGTTTCTAATGGTATAGTTACTGCAACGGTCGGGGAAGCCAACGGGGCACTTGTGTCGCCGCCACGATCCCTCTCGGGGTGTCTCTAACCATTTGTAAAACTTTGATACTGTTAGTTGTTTGCAATATACGACATGCTATGTGAGTTTTTGGTTTTTGGCACTTCCACCTCCATATTTTGCTAGCCTCTTCGGTACTTTGCATTGCCCTTTTTCACATTGAGATTGGTGCATACTTCGCAAGTACATCCAACCCCATGGGAGATCTTCATCTTGTTCTCCTACACATAAGCCAACTATCTTCCTCAAAACAGCCACCATATCTACCTATCACAGCATTTCCATAGCTGTTCCGAGATACATGCCATGCAACATCCATCATTTACATTACATGACTTTATGTCATTTTTACTTCATTACCATATAGTATTGCTTGACCATTTGAGTTAGTGTGATGCGTGGTTTTCCACATGTTTTACATCTTTTCCACACTACGCTCGATCATGCATATCCACCATACACCATGTATTAGTCTTTGAGTTTTGAGTATACCAAAAAGTGTGATGATCATCTTGTAAAATAGAGTGTTGCCTCTACCTGTGAGCATATTGAAAAGAGTCCAAAGTGGCCAATCAAAAGAGTCCAAAAGAGACCAATGAGAGAAAAATATAAAAGAGCCACAAAGGCCTCAAAAAGCAAAAGGCAAAAAAGAGAAAAAGAAAAAAAAAGAATATAAAATGAGAGAGGGGGCAACACTACTATCCTTTTATTCCACACTTGTGCTAGTAGCACCTACATCATTATAGTGAGTTTTCATGCTTCATTAGTATAACTATGTGGGGACCAAATGTTATAGAACTTGGCTTGTATATTCCAACGATGAGCCTCCTCAAGTGAGCTCTAGGTCTTCATGAGCAAGAAAGTTGGATGCACCCCCACTAGTTCCATTGGAGAGCTTCCATTCATATAGCTCTATGTGCATCCGTTGCATGGCAATCACTACTCCTCATTCAGTGTCTACTACGGGACTTCCTCTTGTCTTGTGGTTACCTCTTCCACTGTTTGAGCCTTTCTTTTTGGCCTTCCAAACCCCCATTATTATTCTCTTTGCCATAACCTCATGGTGCCAAGCCTTCTTCTTGCTTGTATTAGTTGAGTGGACTACATAACAGTTGATAAGTTAAGTGGATGGATTAAGGACACTTGACTTGAGCTTGGCTATTTCTATTATTAACTGAATTTGATGCTTTGAAGATTGATTGACATTTTGCATTGGAGACACAATTTACTATTCTTCTTTCTAAACCTTATGTATGGTTCCTAGTCTCCAACACGCTGATTCATGAAAAGTTCTAGCTTCTTTTAGCTAGCATTTGTTAATCATTGTTTGCTTAATGTCAACTATAGACAATTGTTTTGAATCACCTTATTCACATCATGTGTTTTGCATTACTATGTTGATCTAGATTGTGAGTTTGCATGTCTCCTAAGAAATTATTTGTTATCGTTCTACCTACTCGAGGACGAGTAGAACTAAGCTTGGGGATGCTGATACGTCTCCAACGTATCTATAATTTCTTATGATCCATGCTTGTATTCATACCATTTGCTACATGTTTTGTTTACATCTTATAGCATTTTTATGCATTTTCTGGAACTAACCTATTAACAAGATGCCACAGTGCCAGTTCCTGTTTTCTGCTGTTTTCCCGTTTCAGAAAAATACTTAAGGAAATATTCTCGGAATTGGACGGGACAAAAAGCAGCAGTCTTATAATTCAATGGACTACACGGAGCCCGAAGGAGAGGACCTGGAGGGCCGTGGGCCGGCCACACCATAGGGTGGCGCGGGACCCATGCCTGCCGCGCCACCAGGTGGTGTGGGGCCCACGGGAGCCCTCCGACGCTGCCCTTTCGCCTATATATTGCCCCCGACACATAAAACCTAGACGGACCCGTCATATTCCAAAGAAACATCTGCAGCGCCGCCGCCATCGCCGACAAGTTTCGGGGGACAGAAGTCTCTGTTCCGGCACCCTGCCGGGACGGGGAAGTGCCCCCGGAGCCATCTCCATCGACTCCACCACCATCTTCATCGCCGTTGCTGACTCCCATGATGAGGAGGGAGTAGTTCTCCCTCGGGGCTGAGGGCCGTACCGGTAGCCATGTGGTCTATATCTCTCTCTCCCATGATGTGATCTATATGTGATCATGAGCTTTGCAATCTAGATGTTGTTATGTTACTCAAGTGGGCTTTATTTATGTGATCTCCGGAGACTCCTTGTCCCACGTGTGTAAAGGTGACAGTGTGTGCACCGTGTGGGTCTTTAGGCTATATTTCACAAGATACTTGTTCACTGATTTATTATTTGAGTTGGATGTCTCTATGAAATTGTGGTGTGTTAGTACCTCCTGTGAATGCTCATGGTCCAGTGTGGGGTATTCATTAGTACTTGGGAATATATGTTTGAGGCGTGCTTTTGCATTCCTACACAATGAATTAGTGTTCGTTATCCAGCCGGAGAATACTTCGGAGTAGTATATTGAAGTGCTTATATTTATATTCAATTATGATTGCATTGTTGAGAGTGACCACTGGTGAAAGTATGATCCCTAGGCCTTGTTTCTAAGCATTGAAACACCGTTTACAACAAGTTCTGCTACATGTTTGCTTGCTGCCATTTTTATTTCAGATTGCAACTACTACTTATAATCATCCATATTACTTGTATTTCACTATCTCTTCGCCGAACTAGTGCACCTATACATCTGACAAGTGTATTGGGTGTGTTGGGGACACAAGAGAATTTTTGTATTGTGATTGCAGGGTTGCTTGAGAGGGATACCTTTGACCTCTACCTCCCTGAGTTCGATAAACCTTGGGTGATTCACTTAAGGGAAACTTGCTGCTGTTCTACAAACCTCTGCTCTTGGAGGCCCAACACTGTCAACAAGAATAGAAGCGTGTGTAGACATCAGTATGGGGTTCGGTACTTCAGCGGTTGCTGCCTCGTTCTACCGCTGGGATGCATCTTAGCTCCTGTGGCTAAGTCCACAGCGGTAGTACCGGTGCCTTACCGGTAGTACCGCTGTGTCCCAGCAGCCGTACTACCGCTGGTGGTACCGCGGGTCATACCGCTAGCCTCATTTTGGCTACGGGTATGCCCGTTGGTACCCCAGCGGTAGGTGCATCGTTCTACCGCTGGGAAGGCTTAGCCCTCGCGGCTAAGTGTCCAGCGGTAGTACCGGCAGGACACCGGTAGTACCGCCACCTGGGGTCAGCGGTACCTCCCACAGGGTACCGCTGCCGCTGGAGTCGGTTTACACGCAGTACCGGTCCACATACCTGTAGCGGTAGTACCGCCGTGCAGTTTTTCTGCACATAACGGTTGGATTTCGGGGGGCCCTATAAATAGCCCCCTTCTTCCCCATTGAAGGCTGCCCGACCCAGTTTCTCTCTCCTCGTTGATTGCAAATCTTAAATCCCCTAGATCTCCCAATCTACCCATTCAAACTTGTTGATCTTTGGAGGATTGAAGGAGAAGGCCAAGATCTAGATCTACACCAACCGGTTTTCCATTTCCCCCTCATTTGCTTGAGGGATTTGTGCCTAGGGTTTCCATTGGGAAAACCTAGGTGTTTGGTTGTACTCACTTTGATTGTTCTTGTTTTCAGTTGTTGTATTGACTTGAGAGCCCCCAATTGAGTTGTGGGTGTGTGCCTCAAAAACATTGTTAGGGCTTCGGGATCCGCCTTGAAGGACTCCGATAGTGGAAGGTGACCTAAGCCTTTGTGGCGAAGTTCATCGAAGAATAGGGTGAGGCCTTCGTGGCGTTGAGTAGGCCTTTGTGGCGAACTCACACCCCTCCAACGAGACGTACTCCCTTAACAAGGAGGAACTCGGGAATACATCCTTGTCTCCGCGTGCTTCCCTTTCGGTTATCTCATTCCTCCCTTATCTCCCTATATTGTGCTTCTTGCTTAGTTGTTCTTGTACTTGTCATATAGATAAATTCACCGTAGTTGCATATCTAGAGAATTTATCTTTTGTGTCAAGCCTAAATTGAAAAAGAATTAAAAAATTGGGTAGCACCTATTCACCCCCCTCTAGGTGCTCATACGATCTCCTTTCAATTGGTATCAGAGCCTTGTCTCTATATCTAGGCTTCACCGCCTAAGAGAGTATGAGTGTCACCGGTGATGATTCGGATCCTAAACCCGGGGTGACCATGGAGGATCTTGATAACTTGGAAACACGTCTTAGATCCACCATGGACACTCAAATGAAGGAATTGCGTGAGATGATCGCGCAACTCCTTCCTAAGGGAGTAGGACCCACACCACCACCGCTAGAGGTAAATTCTTCCGCCGCGCAAGCAACGGAGGCTAAGGGTAGTGATGGAACTAAAGAATCCCCATCTAAAACTGCTAGTGGGAAGGAGAAGTATAGTGAGGTTCCTCACATATACTCCCCCGACCCACCTATCCCTTATCCTCATATAAACAATAGGGGTGACCCACCCAAGTTTAATCCATCTTGTTTTTCTAATTGGCAATTTCTTATGAGATCTTATATGAAGAGTGCTTCAATCGAGCTTTGGAGGATCATCGAGGTTGGCTTCAAGGCCCACGACCCCAACAACATGACAAGAAGAGAGGTTGTTGATTGTCAACTCAATGACTTGGCTCTCAACATGATCCAAACCGCCGTGGGGGAGAAGCACATGTCCCACATCGAGCTTGCCACCACCGCCAAAGAAGCTTGGGATACTCTCACCAATGAGTTCATCGGCAATGAGAGCATGAAGAGGAATAGGTTTGAGTCCTTGAGCAACCAAGCCGAGGGCTTTTTCATGTTAGAAGGTGAAGAGCATTAAGACATGTATCGAAGACTCAAGACCCTTGCCACTCAATTTCAGTCACTTGGGGCAACTCATGTGGATGATGCATGGATCAAGAGGAAGTATGTGAGTGCTCTATGGCCCTTTGAGTCAACCGACTTGAAGAGTCTCCAAGGAAGGCACAACTATCACCTTATGTCATCAATGGAAGTCATGCAAGAGATGTCCGCATTCAAGGTGGCCGCCAAGAACACCGAAGATGCTCGTGCTAGAGCCATTGGAATGCACAAGAGTTCTCCCCTAGATTTGAAGGCCAAGATGGTTGCACAAGATATGATGATGAAGAACAAGAAGATGTATCTCATTGGCATCCCAAGGAGCTTGAGGACACCCTCAATGACTACTCGGCTCTCACTATGTCTCACTCGCACAAGGATTTTTGGAAGAGTCCATCCAAGGCAAGAGAGTTTGTGAACAAGTCAAGTGGAAAGAAGGAGGGTGGCCAAAGGGTGCGTTCGTGCTACAATTGCCAAGATCACTATCACTTCGTAGCCGAATGTCCCTTTGAAAACCGTGAACACCATGGAGGCAAACTTGTCCGTAAGGTTAAGCCCAAGATCCCCAACAAGAAGCCATTCTTCAAGAAGAATGCCACCAACAAGAAACCTCAACGGATGGTGTTGATTGCTCAAGAGGAATACTCTTCCGGGGAAGAAGAAGAAGAAGAAGAAACCAAGAGTGAAGTGGCCGGGATCGCCATTGCGTTTTCATCAACCCCTTCTCTCTTTGAATCCCCCAATGAAAATGTCTCAACCTCTTCCGCAAGGTGTCTTATGGCCAAGGCCAATGAGGTATCATCTTCTTCAACTCCCAAAGCCATGAGTAATGTAGATGATCCTACTAGCCTTGAAGTTAAGGAGGAACTTGTTGCCTTGGATCATTTTATATCTAACATGCAAGGTGAAACCAAGAAGCATGTTGAGACTCTTATGAGTCAATATGATGATGCTCTTGAGATGCTAGAGGTAAAAGGTAAAATAGAAAGAGATGATGCCATGGAAATTGCTTCTCTAAAAGATAACCTTGAAGAAGAACATGAGCTTAGAGTTTCTCTTGAAGAACAACTAGAATCCATAGAAGAAACTAATAATTCAATTGTTGCTAAGCTCATTAAGGAACGTGATCATGCTAGAGCAAAACATAAAATTTGCAAGAAAGAAAAGGTCGAGCTCGGTGTTGGTCATTCTAGACTAACCGAGGAGTTAGAGAAGCTCTCTAAGGCTCACAAGGCTTTGGAGAGTGAGCTCTCCACCCTCAAAGAGTCGTATGAACAACTTCAAGCTCAACCATCTAAAATTAATGTGCCTAGCTCTTCTACTCCTATTACTTGTGATCATGCAAATATTATTGAGGAAAATGCTAGGTTGAAAGTTAACCTTGCTAATGCCATCTCCCGTGGTAAGAGGCCGTTTGTCCCTTCCAAAGAGGGGAGAGGTGGTGTTGGTTTCGTTGAGGAGGAGAAGAAGGAGTCCTTAATGAAAGATGCTAGGACCCCTCAAACAAATAAGGCTCCTCAAGCAAAGAAGACCCCCGAAGTTAAGAAGACCAACATTGCTAGTGGTGATGCCACTAGGGGCAAACCCACTAATGATGACTTTGCGGGAAAGACTAACCCCTTCTATATCTTATATGTTGATTATTATGGGGATGTCTATGCTAAATTTGTTGGTCCTAGAAATGTGCCTATTTACCGCTCTATTTGGGTTCCTAAGACCCTTGTTGCTAACAAAAGAGGACCCATTGAAAAATGGGGACCTAAATTAAAGCAATAATTCCTTGTAGGACTATGCTTCCGGCGGGTCAAAATGGGTGCTTGATAGTGGATGCACAAAACATATGACCGGAAGCAAAGAGATCATGACGAAGTTGAGAACAAGTATAAATGAAGCAACCGTCACATTTGGAGACCGATCAAAATCTAAGGTAACGGGTTTGGGCAAGGTGGTAGTTGCTAAGGATGTCACCTTAGCAAATGTCATGCTTGTCGAAAACCTTGGTTACAATTTACTTTCCGTCCATGCTCTTAATAAGATGGGTTTTGCCGTCTTTATTGATGTTGATGTTGTGGTCATCTTGTGGAGCAAGACTCTAAAGGTCGCTTTCGTTGGGTACGTCGAGGATGATTTGTTTGTGGTTGACTTTTTGGGGAAAACCACTACAAGTTCGATGTGCCTCTTCGAAAAGGCCGACAAGGGTTGGTTGTGGCATCGCCGCCTAGCCCATGTCAACATGAGAACTTTGCAAAGTCTCCACAAGGGTGGCCACATACTCGGACTAAAAGAAGATGTCTCTTTTGCCAAGGATCGTGTTTGTAGGGCATGTGTTGAAGGCAAGATGCATGATTCTCCTCACCCTAGCAAGACAATCATTTCATCCAAGAGGATCTTGGAGCTTCTCCATGTTGATCTTTTTGGTGCCGTTCCCGAAGCAAGTCTTGGTGGGAAGAAGTATTGCTTGGTGATTGTCGATGATTATTCAAGATTCACTTGGGTTTATTTCTTCAAGTTGAAGAGTGAGACCCAACAAACCTTCATCGACTTCTCCATTGAAATGCAACGTCAACACAATGTCCCCATATTGGCTATTAGAAGTGATAATGGCTCCGAGTTCAAGAACTACACCCTCAATGAGTTTCTTAGTGAAGAGGGTATTCATCATCAATATTCCGCCGCATATACCCTCAACAAAATGGTGTAGCCGAGAGGAAGAACCGAAATCTTATGGATATGGCAAGGTCCATGCTTGCGGAGTTTAAGACTCCGTTGAGTTTTTGGGCGGAGGCTATATCCATGGCTTGTCACTCATCCAACCGGCTCTACTTCCGCAAAGGATTGAACAAGACTCCTTATGAAGTCCTCACCGGCAACAAGCCTAACATCTCCTACTTCCGTGTCTTCGGTTGTAAGTGTTTCTACTTGATCAAAGGTTGTCGCCTCACTAAATTCGCATCTAAATCTCTAGAGGGTATTTTTGTTGGTTACGGTGACGAATCCCACACTTATAGAATCTATGATAAAGCTTCACGGCGCGTCATAGAATCTTGTAGTGTGGTGTTCGAAGAGAATGACGGCTCCCAAGTGGCGCAATTTCATGTTTCCGATGTAGATGATGTAATACCTCAAGAAGCCATAAGAAGAATGGGTGTGGGATTTTTCCGCCCCATTGAGGAACCCCTTGTGGTGGATCGAGAAGGACAATGCTCTACTCATGTGGAGCCTTCATCTACACAAGAAACCATTGCCCAAGAAGAGCAAGTTGCACCAACCCAAGAACAAGTTGAACTCCCTCAACCCGTTGATCAAGTTGCTTTGCAAGATTCAATCTCTCCATCTCATGACACTAGCCAAGATCAATACCTTGCTCAACCATCTCCTTAAAATGTTGAAGCCGAGCCCGTTGATGATCAAGGTCAACCTATCAGTCAAGGCGGGGACACGAATGATCAAGATGATCAAGTGATACCTCCTAGATGCAATGAGGATATCGAAGCCCGTCGTCAAGCTCGAGTTGCAAGAACCATGGAACGTCGTGAACATTTCCTTGACAAGGTTATTGGTGATGTGAGAAGCAGGGTGTCCACCCGGAGGCAATTGGCAAATTTTAGTGATCATCAAGCTCACATTGCCATGTTTGAGCCAAAGAAGGTTGCCGAAGCTCTTGAAGATCCGGATTGGTTGCTAGCAATGCATGAAGAGCTCAACAATTTCGAGCGCAACAAAGTTTGGAAGCTAGTTGAGAAGCCAAAGGAGTGCCGCAATGTTATTGGCACAAAGTGGATTTTCAAGAACAAGCAAGATGAGCATGGCATGGTGGTGAGGAACAAGGCTCGATTGGTGGCTCAAGGGTACTCTCAAGTTGAAGGCATTGATTTTGGAGAGACTTATGCTCCTGTGGCTCGCCTTGAGTCCATCCGTATCCTCCTTGCTTATGCATCTCGCTATAACTTCAAATTGCAACAAATGGATGTTAAAAGTGCTTTTCTTAATGGTCCTTTAAAGGAGTTGGTATTCGTTAAGCAACCCCCGGGATTCGAGGACCCCAACTTCCCTAACCATGTCTACAAGCTCGATAAGGCGCTCTATGGACTTAAGCAAGCACCACGTGCGTGGTATGAGCACCTTAGAGAGTTATTGTTAGACCGTGGGTTTGAAGTTGGGCAAATCGATCCCACTCTTTTTACTAAGAGGGTTAAAGGGGAGCTTTTCGTATGCCAACTATATGTTGATGATATTATCTTTGGCTCTTCTAAGAAAGCTTTTAATGATGAATTTGCAAAGCTTATGACCGATAGGTTTGAGATGTCTATGATGGGCGAGTTGAAGTTCTTCCTTGGATTTGAGATCAAGCAATTGAGAGGAGGGACTTTTATTAGCCAAGCAAAGTATATCCAATACATGCTCAAGAGGTTCAATATGGTAGATGCTAAGGAGAAGAAGACTCCTATGGATACCAAGTGCCATCTACAACTTAACCCAAAGGGTATAGATGTGGATCAAAAGCTCTACCGCTCCATGATAGGTTCGTTGCTTTACCTTTGTGCATCTAGACCCGATATTGTGTTGAGTGTAGGTGTATGTGCAAGGTATCAAGCGGCTCCTAAAGAAAGCCACATGTTGGCGGTCAAGAGAATCCTACGATATTTAATTCATACCCCAAGGTTTGGTTTGTGGTATCCAAGGGATTCATCTTTCACTCTTCGGGGTTTCACGGATTCGGATTGGGCCGGTGATCAAGATGATAGGAAATCAACTTCCGGGGCGTGCCAATTCATTGGTAGGTCCTTAGTGAGTTGGTCCTCTAAGAAGCAAAATTGTATTTCTCTCTCCACCGCCGAAGCCGAGTATGTGGCCGCCGCTAGTGCATGCACTCAATTATTATGGATGAGGCAAACTTTAAAGGAATACGGTGTCAATTGTGACAAAGTACCTCTAGTTCATTCAAGAACCAAGCACATTGAGATTCGTCATCATTTCATTCGAGATCATGTTGCCCGTGGAGACATTGAGCTTGCTTATGTGCCAACCAAGGACCAACTTGTCGATATATTCACGAAGCCACTTGATAAAGCAAGATTCACTTATTTGAGGAATGAACTAAATATCGTGGATTCGAGGAGCTTGACTTGACCATCTTGCATACACACCTATAGTTTCAACTTCTATCTTGGTTTAGGTGTAGGCATGGACATAGGGGGAGTATTGTCCTAACCATTGGGCTCTTCCTCCCCCCATTATGCCTATATTAATGAATGCATTTATCTACTCTATATTCAATTTCATGAATTGTGGGCTTAAATGATGAGTTGTGAGTGAGGACCCTAGATATATCTTCGCGGTGTCTCACTCACTCTATACTCATATATGGTGGCTTCGGCCACCGACCTCCTCATGTGAGGAGTTGGATCTTATTTGGTGTTCATTTGGAGTTTCTAGACCTATATGTGTCACTATGTGTGTGCAATGGGAACGCAATCGTGATTGGCCTTCTATTTTTGCATCTTGCAATCACGAGTGTCCTACCATATTATGACTGTGTGTATTCTCATCCCAAGCCATCTTATCCCAACAACCGTCTCTCTTTTGCAAAATTTAACGGATCAACCGTCGGTGATTTTTGGAACGCACGGCGCCCGGTACTACCGCTGTCTGACCGGTACTACCGCTCCTTCACAGGATGCGGTAGCACCACGAGCTACCGGCAGTACCAGCGAGGGCGGTACTACCGCTGGACTAGCGGTACTACTGCTGAGGACTAATGCGTGAGGGGTTAAGTTGGGCGTGGAGGGGTAGTTATTCATTCTACCTCCTCCACCCCCGACCCCCAAACTCTCCTCCCCTCGCCCTGCCGCCGCCGCCGCCCAAGTTCACCGCCGGAAGCCCTGCTCCGGCTCGTTTCGCCCCTCTCCGGCCGTTGGGAGGCTTAAGGACCTTCTTCTCCCTCTCCTCCTCCACCATGAGCTCCGGTAATCTCTCTCTTCTCTCTCTCAACCAAGTTGATTCGTTGAGATGCATTGGAGATAGATTAGTGATCTTCTTGTGGTAGGATGTGTAGGGATAGGTTGGTACTTAGGTTAGGATCCTTGTTGCATGTTTTTGTTGGAAGATTCCATAGATCGAGGTGATACCGCTGTTTCTACCGGCAGATCTGGTAGATCTGGAGCCAGCGGTACTACCGCCCCTGTGGCGGTACTACCGCGTAATGGTACTACCGGTGAACCAGCGGTACTACCGCCGAACTGGGATTTTCCCAGAATCTGTGCAACCCTGATCCTCTCCTGTTTTGATCCTCGTTATTTTTGCAATACTTATCCCTGTGCTTCCATCTATTCCTTCTTAGGTTCTCGATCAGCTAGGGGGGGAAGTCGCACCAAAAGGGCCGCCAAGCGGTCCCGTCAGGCTGAGGATGATGATGAGCCTGAGGTCATGCCGCAGCAAACCACTAGGAGGCAGCAGTCTGATGCAGCCAAGGCTCGTGCAGCGAAGAACAAGTCCGTGATAAAGATGTCCACGCGTGATTTCTGTCAGGAGAGAAGGAAGAATCCGTATGAGGCTCCGAAGGATCGTAGATGTGCTGAAGGTTTTCACACCATGTTCCAGGAGAAGATCTTTTATGAGGTGTTCCCTCAGTTCAAGACTCGGGTGGTGCAGCAGTTCTGCATCAACACCGACTACATGGAGAAGCATATGGATTATTTCTCAGAGGATGTTGATATCTGCAAGGAATTCGGGATTTATGAGTTCATTGGGCTGCAGGAGGACTACAATCTCCATCTCATTATGCAGTTCTTTGCCACTGTTCACTTCTTTCCGGATGAGCCTAGGACGATCAAGTGGATGACCAAGGGTGTGGCGCTTGATGCCACTTGGAGTGACTTTGCTTCTTTGCTTGGCTTGGTTGTGTAACATCCCAAGATTTTCAAATTTTTGAAAAATCAGAAAAATCAAAAAAAAATTGAAAATTATTATATTTTGTTTTGGAAATCCAAAATCATGCATGCATTCATCTTTTTCTTGGCTTGTTGCATTTGAAATTTCAAAAGTTGGAAATTCTATTTCCACTTTAAACCCTATTTGAGAAAATATTATAAGTGGGCCTTATTAAGCTCTATGTATTATTTTTGGATCTTTATTAATTTATTGGTTGACCAAATAGTATCTAAGTTTTCTATTTTAAATAATTCTTCCCTAAAAACAGAAATAATTTTATCTATATATTTTTTAAGTAGAAATGCCAATAAAGGCCATTTTAATGCCAGTGGCAATCTTGTAAATAAAAGTCTTCAAAATATTTTGCAAATAAGTTATTCTGGTAGATATTTTAATTACAAGTTTTTACAAATTTATTTCATTTTTTTGGGCTATTATTTTAAAAGATATTAGCCTATTTCAGAAAAGGTTTTAAAAAAAAAGGGGATGACGTCATGCTGACGTCATCATCTCTTCCTCTCCCATTGCCTTCAATGGCAGAAACTGTCGCACTCACCTTCCCCTCTTCAATCCGGCCACCAAGCCGCTCCACCTCGTCTCCCACGACGCCCCTCTTAACCCCCACCTCCTCCTCTCTCGTTTGCCCCACACCACCTTGCCCCGGAGCCCCCAGGCTGCCCGCAAGCAACCCAAAGAAGTCCGCCGGCCGTCGCCACCGTCGAGCATCCTCCCGGCCAACTCCGGCGTCCCCGTAGCCTCTCCTCGCCCCTTTCTTTTCTCTTTTGTCCGTGCGCATCATTTTGACACCTTTTTGTGCCCTTCCTCGCAGCGGAGCGACGGGAGCATCTCCGACCGCGCCCGGCCGCCGCCTCCTTCAACTCCGGTGAGGAATCAGAGGAGCACCGGAGCACCTCATCGCCGTCCGCTTCGCCACCGGCTCCGCACCATCCTTCTCTCTTCAAAGGTAGCAAAAGCCCTCTCCCTCTCCCCTCCGGCTCGTCGGAACGCGCCACGCCGCGCGTGTCGCCGCCGCGGTTGGTCACCGGCTAGGTTTCCGGCCGTCCCGCGCCGCCCGATTCGGGCCTATCTTTTTCAGGCCGTCCGATCTAGATCCGGCGGCTCGTTTTTAATTTAATTACCGAATCGGTACGCTGACGTGGAAGCACAGTCAGCAGCCCAGTCATTGTACAGTCAGCAGATCCAGCCAATCAGAAGCCGCCAAGTCAGATCCAGTCAGCAGCCACGTGGACAAGGATTGTCTGTGTATTTTCCTTATTAGTATTTTTCTGTCTGTTTTGCAAAAAAGTCCCTGCATCTTAGTTTTATCATAACTTTTTAGTGGTTTGGCCAAATTCAAATATTTTTATATATTTGAAATCCTTAGAACCAGTAGAATCTTTCTGGCGTTTTATTTTTCTATTTTGGCATGTTCAAATTTATTTAAATTTCAAATGTGATATTTGAGTAAATTTGGCATAACTTTAGTTTAAAAATGGATTTTTGAGTAAATCCAATTGGGTTAGTTTAGTTTTGAAGTCCTCTGTCCAGTAAGACCACTCCCATATTTTCTGTAATTATTTTGTTTAATAGTAGTTTTAAATTAGTGTTTATGCCCTTTTTGGGATTTGTTTTGTATTGTTGTTAAAGTAAAAATTGTTTTAAATGCATTTTGACTTCATGCATATTGTTTCAAACCAGAAAACTTAGTGTGGTAATTTTCTTGTGATTTTAAATTCATTTCATACATTGCATATTTTATTGTATTGTTATTTTGTTTGTATGTTTATTTGGGTGTTTGCAATTTTGTTAGATTATTCGGAGAGTCACGAAGACTTTGGTGGTTGCTGCTCCTGTCACTCTTGTTGCCAAGGCAAGTGGCACACTTGCATATCTTTGTCCTATTAATTTGATATATGCACGTTGTAGTTTTTACTTAGAAAATTGCATGATAGGTTTATTAGTATTGCTATGCTAAAACTGTTTAGAATAGTGCTCCTATACTAGTTGGTCTAGAATCCTATTATAACTTGGTAGAATTATGGAAATGCTATGCTAAGTGCTGTTTTGTGAAAAAGTAATATTCTACTAAGTTAAAGAAACTCCTGGGTGGATTTGGTATGTGGATGGAGGTTTATAGTTGAGTGGCTACTCGGGGCCATGTCTATGGTTTTACCCGAGTATGTGCACTTGTGGATGGCCACCCAGGGACAAAGAGACCAACGTTACTCCAAGTTTAGTTCGCTTACCATGCAGCCATAAGTCATATGGGCTCTGGCTTGACTAAGTATGTAGTGTGGAACCGGCCCGGCCTGACAGGTGGTGGTAGAGGTTTGTAGGTGGAGCGCGTCAGGACGGCAGTGGTCGGGAAAACACTTCGGAAAGGTCTCGTCTTCATCTTCTCCTTTCCTTTTCACTTCAAGAAGGGTCAAGGTCAGAATGGGTTGATGAGGTCTTATGGTGAACGTGCACAACCTCTGCAGAGTATCAAACTAAGTACTTAGCCGTGTCCCCGGTTACGGACATTTCTGAGCAAGCTGGACAAGGACGTCAACGGAGGATCTCATCATTCTAATTTCCTAAGTAAAATTTTGAAGGGTGAACCAGGGTAGTTGAGACAATGGTTGTCATACCATACCTGTCTCGTTTAGAAGAGAAAGTGTTTTGAAAAGAGATAGGAAAAATTCGCTTTATGCAAAATAGCCTTCGAAACTCCACAAGCCAAATATGCATATAGGTTATTAGAGTTTTCCTCTATGAGTCCACAAAGTGTCACTTGCCAGTTCCATTTTATATGGTTCTGACCCACCTTGTTGCAACATTTTTTAATGTTGCAGGTTGTTCCGACGATGAGTGAGGATCGTTTAAGGGTTTCGAGTCTGCAACCAACATGTTTCGCCTGTGGCTACATGAAGATGATGGAGACTCCATGCATAATAATGTTTTCCGCTGTTTACTCTTTCCAGCTAGCTTCGTGCTATGCAAAGTTGTAATCGAATATTTTCCTAAGTCTGGATTCGCCTATAATATTTGATACATTGTTGTGATATTTCATCGTAAACTGTGTGTGCAAATGAATCGATCCAGGGGTTTGCACTATACACAGGGATCTTGCCTAATTTTAAGTGCAGGTCCGCTATAGGTTGACCTTGGCCATGACATGGATGAGGCCGCTTAGGAGCAGTATTTCAGGATACCTTATGGCCCCAAGCCAATGAAGCCCAATGTGCTGTTTGATTTGTACATCCCAGGACGTGCTGTTGTTGGTGAGCAAAAGCACCTGTTGAAGACTTGGGACATCATTCACCGTATCTATCGCAACACCATTGCTCCTCGAGTGGGCAACTTTGATCAAATCCATGGTATGCTTATCAACATTATGTATGAGTCCTCTCTTATGGTTGGTCAAGGAAAGAAGCTCGATGTGATGGATATTATTTGGCATGAGATCTATGCCGTGGTGATGAACCGTAGGGTTCCTATCTTTGGAGCTCTCTTAATGAAGCTCATTATTTCTGAGTGGGAGAAGAAGGTCCCTAACATTAGCCTTTTGGCTTCTGACGATGAGCTTACTGAGCAAAAGATCAAGGATTTGTTCATTAAGAAGCATGCAGCCCCACTTATTCCCAATGTTGAATCAAGCACCTCCAATGATGATGATGATGATGATCCTTCCTTTGAGCTTCCCCGCCGCCAAGACCGAGGGTTCAAGAAGTGGCTTGCATCTTCTCTCAAGTCTATCTTCTGCCGTCAGGATGACATTGATAGGAGGGCTCATGATGCACACAGGAGGAGCAAGGAAGAGTGTGTGCGGTCTCGTCAGCGTTTTGAGCACTTGGGTGTTCCCGTGGTTGCAGGTTCTGAGGATAGCATCACCTCCTTCTCAGCTTGGGTGGCCGGTCCCAAGGGCAACCCTCGTAGCTCTTGGGTGGACTTTGATTTTGAGGATGATACCACCTCTCGTGAGCCTTTCTACCGTCAGGGAGAGCAGCCAGAGCCCTCCCACCGCTTCATGTCTCCAGATGACGACGAAGAAGAAGCTGATGAGGATGAGAGTGATGAGGAGGAGGAGGCCGCTGCTGCGACTAGCTCCGAGGAGTGACTTCCCTTGGGACGTTAGCATCACCTCTCCCTTTTTGGCGTCATGATGACAAAGGGGGAGAGTGTTCTATTAGCTATCCGAGGAGTTGCATGGGTTGGGAGCACAAGCTTGTTTTTCTCTTGGCCTTCTATGCTTGTGCTTCTAGTTATCTTTGTTTAAGTTGATTTCGTTGAACTCATGGGGTGAGCCATGTGAACCTTGTTTTATTTATGCGAGACTTTGTGGTGTAATAACTCTATCTTGTCTTATAGCATGTTTCTTATCTCATGCTATTTTATCTTATGTGATCTTGGTCTACAAAATCTAGGGGGAGCATTGATCCTATTGGTATGCATTTTGCATTCAAAAGCAAACTCAATTGGTGCATATCTTTAGGGGGAGCTCCGTCTACATTTTGTATACCTCTTGGTTGTGTGTTGTCATCATACTCCAAAAAGGGGGAGATTGAAAGAGCATTGATGCTTGATCATCCGTTTTGGAGTCTAATGACAACACACAACATCGGACTAATGTTTGTGTGTACATTTGCAGAATCTATAGATCACATCAGGTTCGGAAAAAGGGAGTCGATGCGAAGTGTTAAGGGGAAGGAATCTGACCTAGTCTGCCAAAATTGCCTTCAGCGGTAGTACCGCTCCAACCTGGAGCGGTGCCGCAGCTGCCCAACAGTACAACCTCCAGCGGTAGTACCGCTGTTGCTACCGCCAGAGGTACCGCTGGGCAAGTTTTGGCTACGGGTATGGGGTTCGGTACTTCAGCGGTTGCTGCCTCGTTCTACCGCTGGGATCCATCTTAGCTCCTGTGGCTAAGTCCCCAGCGGTAGTACCGGTGCCTTACCGGTAGTACCGCTGTGTCCCAGCAGCGGTACTACCGCTGGTGGTACCGCGGGTCATACCACTAGCCTCATGTTGGCTACGGGTATGCCCGTCGGTACCCCAGCGGTAGGTGCATCGTTCTACCGCTGGGAAGGCTTAGCCCTCGCGGCTAAGTGTCCAGAGGTAGTACCGGCAGGACACCGGTAGTACCGCCACCTGGGGTCAGCGGTACCTCCCACAGGGTACCGCTGCCGCTGGAGTCGGTTTACACGCAGTACTAGTCCACATACCTGTAGCGGTAGTACCGCTGCTCCAGCGGTAGTACCGCCGTGCAGTTTTTCTGCACATAACGGTTGGATTTCGGGGGGCCCTATATATAGCCCCCTTCTTCCCCATTGAAGGTTGCCCGACCCAGTTTCTCTCTCCTCGTTGATTGCAAATCTTAAATCCCCTAGATCTCCCAATCTACCCATTCAAACTTGGTTATCTTTGTAGGATTGAAGGAGAAGGCCAAGATCTAGATCTACACCACCGGTTTTCCATTTCCCCCTCATTTGCTTGAGGGATTTGTGCCTAGGGTTTCCATTGGGAAAACCTAGGTGTTTTGTTGTACTCACTTTGATTGTTCTTGTTTTCAGATGTTGTATTGACTTGAGAGCCCCCAATTGAGTTGTGGGTGTGTGCCTCAAAAACATTGTAAGGGCTCTGGGATCCGCCTTGAAGGACTCCGAGAGTGGAAGGTGAACTAAGCCTTTGTGGCGAAGTTCATCGGAGAATAGGGTGAGGCCTTCGTGGCGTTGAGTAGGCCTTTGTGGCGAACTCACACCCCTCCAATGAGACGTACTCCCTTAACAAGGAGGAACTCGGGAATACATCCTTGTCTCCGCGTGCTTCCCTTTCGGTTATCTCATTCCTCCCTTATCTCCCTATATTGTGCTTCTTGCTTAGTTGTTCTTGTACTTGTCATATAGATAAATTCACCGTAGTTGCATATCTAGAGAATTTATCTTTTGTGTCAAGCCTAAATTGAAAAAGAATTAAAAATTGGGTAGCACCTATTCACCCCCCCCCCCCTCTAGGTGCTCATACGATCCCCTTTCAATGGTAGGGTTAGGTTTTTGTTATGTTAGGGTTAGGATGCTAGTTAGGTTATGAATATGTGTTACTAGTGTTTGATTTAACTTTCTACGACATGATTGTTATTATTTTAGGAATGTTGAGAATTGTTCATGTTCATCATGTGGACAAAGACGCCTTTTTAAAGGGCAATATGGAACCGGATCTGGAAGAGGTAGACTTGGTGTTTGAGCGTAGCCCTAACTATGTCGAGGTTTTGAATCAAGTGAGGATTGAGTTGAATTGGATGGACCCAAGTGATGTTGTAGAGTTGGAGGGAAGACACAATGCGGGTCATGGTATGCACCTACGTTGGAAGTTTTTGCGTATCAACTCGGAACTTCGTTGGGTTGCATACAAGGAGACCGTGGCCGAATCACTAGACAAGTCTATTGAGTTATTTGCCACTAAGAAGGTTGATGCTCATATGGACTTGGACTTGAACCATTGCGGTAGGAGTCCACCAATGATGAACCAATATGAAGTGATCGAACCTCGTTCCTCCCAACATGAAGTGAGACAAACTTTAAGGCAAGATGAGGCATTGAGGACAAATGATGAGCACGAAGATGATGGGTATGCCGATGATCCATATGGGGTTGACCTCCATGACAACAATGTTGGAGATTTGGACACATACCTTGAGCAAGATAGTATGGATCATGACATCCCTTACTCTCGATGCTATGCATCGGACTCGGATGACGATGGTCCCGATGAAGAAGTTGATGAGGAGGGGTTCACGGTCAAGGAGGCCGAAGCTCATAAAAAGGTATTGGGCCGTGATCATCGTATTCCGCTTTTCCGTGATATAAGTCTCGCGGATGAAGCCACGGTTGACGGCGGCAAGGGTATAGTACTCGGAGCAAGGCCAACTTCTTTCCGGGATATGGATCACGCGGTGAATGGGATATCTCCCGGTTTGAAGTTCGGAACTTTATTGGAATTTAAGGTATGGATAAAGGAGTTCTCGGTTAAGTATCATCGTCCGTTTAAGGTGGTTCACTCGGACCAAAAGAAGCGTTACACGGTGCGATGCTTGGACGATGGATGCCCATGGGTTGTGCGTGTCGTGCCATTCAAGAAAGGACCCGAATGGCACATTTCTAGTTGTGTGGTAACTCACATGTGTCGAGGTAAGAAGCTTGATGGCAAGGATGTGAAACAAGGCCACCGACAGCTCACCTCCGAGTTCATCGCCTATAGGCTTTCCAACTCCATATCGTCACTTCCAACAATGAGCATTAAGAGCGTCATGGAACTTGTGGAAACCATATTTCACTACAAGGTCAAATACGGTAAAGCATGGAAGGCGAAGCAAGCCGCATTCAAGATGTTGTACGGTGGTTGGGAGGAAGCATACAACCGACTCCCTAGGTTGTTTGGAGCCATGGCCGCCACTAACCTGGGCATGGTTCATGTGGTTGAGCCATATGGGCAAGAAACAACGAACTACAACGGAAAGATTGTCCGAGTATTTGGCCGTGCATTTTGGGCATTCAAGCAATGTGTTCGTGCTTTTGAACATTGCAGACCTGTCATCTCCGTTGATGGCACCTTTTTGACCGGTCAATACAAGGGCACTCTATTGGTTGCAATAGGAAACGATGCAAACAACCGTTTGTTACCCTTGGCTTTTGCTTTGGTTGAGGCGGAGAACAATCATAATTGGGAGTGGTTCTTTCATCTTTTGAGAACCAAGGTGTTACCTCCTCAAAGAGAAATTTGTGTCATCTCGGATCGCCACCAAGGAATTCTCAATGCCGTGCAGATTGACATTCCCGGGCATGCTCCTTTGCACCATCGTTGGTGCATGAGGCATTTTTGCTCCAACTTCTATAGGGCATGTGGGAGCAAGGAGTTGTCCGACGATCTTCAAGATTGTTGTCTCACTTTCACTGATCGGCGTTTCGCAAAATTGTACAATAGATTGCTCGCTAACAGATCTCTCAACGCCGGGGGCCTAGAGTTTCTTAATCGGCACATTCAGCTTAGGAACAAGTGGGCAAGAGCTTATGATGAAGATGGCCGGAGGTACGGTCAAATGACAAGCAACATGGCGGAGTGCTTCAACAACGTGCTCAAGGGTGTGCGTGCATTGCCCGTGACCGCAATAGTTCAATACACGTTCACCAAGTTGAATGAGTACTTTTTGAACTACTCACTTGAAACGGATAACCACATGGAGAAGTTGAAATATCCGCCTAAGGTTGATGAGTTCGTCAAGGAAGGCGGACTCCCAAGTTGCCACAATTTATGATAATGAGGAGTTGATTTACCAAGTGAACGAGCCCGGAGGAACCACGGTCGATGGTGTCCAACATGGAGGACGGGCGTTTAAGGTCTCGCTCAAGAATTGTGATTGCACGTGCGGGAGACCAATGTTGCTCCATCTCGCATGCTCACACTTGCTAACGGCGGCTCGTACTCGACATGTCGATGTCAATCACCCGCTCACCGTGAGAGAGTCCGAGTTCTCTATCTTGACTACCAAGAGGACATGGGCACCTAGATTTCACCCATACTTTGACCAATCACAATGGCCGGAGTATCATGGAATTCAACTATGGCCCCATGGGGATTGGAAGGTGATCAAACGGGGAAGACGCAAGACAAAGCGTTTTAGAGGCGACATGGACGGTTGGGGTCGTGGTGGGCGAGAATGTCGCAACGATAAATTCCAAGAACCTCCTGAATGAGCCCGTTGTGGCAAGTGCAACTCTACCGGGCACAACGCAAGAACATGCACCCAAAGGAAGAGAGCAAAGGGTAGTCAACCAAGCTCAAGCCAACCAAGTCAACATGGTGGTCCTAGCCAACATAGTGGCCCTAGCCAAGAAGTTGGTGCTAGCCAACAAAGTGGTCCTAGCCAACATGGTGGTCCTAGCCACCAAGTTGGTGCTAGCCAACAAAATGGTCCCAACCAACAATATGGTCCTAGCCAACATGGTGGTCCTAGCCACCAAGTTGATAATAGCCAACAAGCTCCTACGCAACAAAGAAGAAGCCAACAAAGAGTGAGCCAACAAACTCCTAGACAACAAAGAGGGAGAAGACTTGGGCTCACAAGAGGACGTGTTGGTGGTGGTAGAGGCCGTGGTGGTGGTAGAACGGAGAGTATGATAGGATACCTTAGTGGACCCTTTCCGTATGTATCTCCATTTTAGTTTTGCATTCATATTGTTTCAAACATGTTTATTGTTATTTATGAATCACATGTTACTTACTAATAAATTGTTTCCAAATTTTTTTAGGTATGGCGGCATCTCAACCGAACAAGGCAACAATCAATTGGGTGGACTCGGACGAGGAAGGTGAGAGGCCGGGTTGGTTGGAGGTGGGTTTGAGGAAGGTGAAAGAGCAAGATGCGGCCGAACATGAGAGAAAGAAGAAAGAGGAGGAAGAAAAGAAGAGAGAGGAGAAAGAACAAATGAGGAAGGAGTACTACGCGTATCAACGCCGTCAGGAGAGAAAGATCAAAGAAGCAGCCGAGAAACGTCAAAGGGATTTTGAGGCATCATGGACCAAGAATTGGGAAATGGTGAGGGCAAAGAAGGAGAGGGAAGCGAAGATTTTCAGGGAGAGGGTGCTTCATGAGGCTCGTCTCGCAAGAGAAGCGGCTGAGGAAGAAGAGTTCAGTTCCAAGAGGAAGGACAAGGGAAAGGGACCGGCCTCGACGCAGTAGAGCTATGTGGGAGTCATCATGTTATCGATTAAACCTTGTAGTAATGATGCACGCGTCATTGTGAACCTTGTTTGGATTTGTCTTTTGAACCTTATGGTACTGTAATGCACTTTCCAAATGCTGTCGATTTCTGTCGAATTTAATGCATCTTCCATCACATTCAGGTTGTTGTAATGCATCTTCCTTCAGGTTCCTGAAACTATTCTGGCTGGGATCATTTCCACAGCATAGCGCCCAACAGCGAGGCGCTACACATTGACTTAGCAAACATCCGAGGCTGCTCGCTGGGCTAGCTCTCGGGTGCGTTCTGGAGCACATAATTTTCCACAGCATAGCGCCCAACAGCGAGGCGCTACACATGCATAGCGCCTTACACCGAGGCGCTACACATTGACTTAGCAAAAATCCGAGGCTGCTCGCTGGGCTAGCTCTCGGGTGCGTTCTGGAGCACATAATTTTCCACAGCATAGCGCCTTACACCGAGGCGCTACACATTGACTTAGCAAAAATCCGAGGCTGCTCGCTGGGCTAGCTCTCGGGTGCGTTCTGGAGCACATAATTTTCCACAGCATAGCGCCCAACAGCGAGGCGCTACACATCCATAGCGCCTTACACCGAGGCGCTACACATTGACTTAGCAAAAATCGGAGGCTGCTCGCTGGGCTAGCTCTCGGGTGCTTTCTGGAGCACATAATTTTCCACACTATAGCGCCTTACAGTGAGGCGCTATACGAGCATAGCGCCTTTGTGAGAGGCGCTACACATTGTTTTATTTCTGTAACAGCACATACACAGATGCTTTTCTGTCAGATAGTCAGTTACATACACGTTACATACACAGATAAACATAAGACACATATAACACATCGATGACATCAACTACTTCCGTCCACGGGTCCGGCTACATTACTACAAGTTCGAAACGACAAGTGCAAATACAAACGACAAGTGCAAATACAAACGAAAAGGGCAAATTGATGACATCTCCTACAAGTTTGACATGATAACAAATTGATGACATCTCCTACTTCCGTCCACGGGTCCGGCTGCCCCGACCTCTCTTTGGAGCAATCTTCTTCCTCCGCACCGGCTCCAGCTCTTGTTCCTCATCTATATCATTTTCCGACTCTTCATCGTCGTCCTCGTCGTACCTCATTCTTCTAGCCGCTATTGACCTCCGTGCCCGCTCGTCCTCACCAACCTTCTCCTTTCCTTTAGGCTCGTAGTCACTTGGTGTGTAAATCCGTCTAGCGGCCCTCTTTGACCTCATCAAGTAAGCGGACCGCTCTTGAGCCTCCTTCAATGTCATGGTATCCGGAATCTTAGAAACGACAAGTGTAGGGTTGCGTTAATTCAACAATAACATGATTGAAATTAGGCCTTCTTCAAGATCATACCTCCTCGTCCTCGTCCTCCATATGAGCCGCGGAGGTGGTTTCACCCTCAAGATCATCTTGCAGATCAAAAGGCGAATTGGATCTAGACTGTGACGGTGTTGTGTACTCGGGATCACGACAACCGAGTAGGTTCGCCAACCGGCGTAACCGTCGGGCCGACCGCTGTAAGACTTACTATCAGTAAGTGTATATAGGCCATGTTGAAGTCCACAAGATTAGGATACGTACCTTGACGAAATCTCGAAGTGCACTTTCACCCTTTTCTCCCGCCGGGGTGGTCCTCAACAATTCCTCACTTGTACCGGCTTGTTCCTTTATCTCCTTGCGCTATGGTTGAAACAAAGTAAACAAGTTATGCAAGCAAAAGAGAGGTACTTGTGCTAAAAGGAAAACGGGAAAGGAAACACTTACCACAAAGTTTAGCACGTTAGAAAAAGGTGTTGGTTGCCCGACCTGACCATCCTGTTGTACTCCCTCTGGGCAAGTTCGTCGAACACGGTGGGCTCTTCCAAAATCTCCTCCTCAAAAGCCGCCGGGCATATCTCCACACGAGTACTTGCAAGAAACCATCGAAGGTAGTTGTTGAATGCAACTGAACTGTGCGCACTTTGCCGGCCCCATCCACTCTCTTTAGCCCTCTCCACGCAAGTCTCGAAGTCGATGACATATTTCTTGTGTAATACGTCCCATTTCTTCACCTTCCTATGTCTTTTTCTGTCCAACCTGCATGTACGAAAGATAAAGACGATCAATATCACCATGTTGAAGCGAGAACAGCACAATAAAATTAGTATCTAACCCGTGAAGGGACTGGTCCGTGTCCACCCACACAGCCGGGTGAGCCTGGAACAACCCAAACTGCCTCATCACACGATGTGGCAAGTGAAACTCGACCGCCCAATTGCATATCAACGGGCAGCGCATCAGCCACAAACGTTGTTCCTCCAAGCACTTCGGGTTCAACGGGAAATCCAGAACTCGACCGAAATCATCACCGCTTCCGTAAGGCTCCCATACCACCTGACAACGAAGTACACAAACATCACTTTGGAGGAAGATCAAAATCATGTGATCGACTGATGTAAATAAAGATACTAACCTGCTCAGGGGTAAGCGCATCAAACTCGTTGGTGTACTGCTTGTACATGGTATTGATGTCGTTGTGAGCCTCCGATACTACGTCCCACCTATATGCCCAAGTGGGACGCCGTAGAGGGTGATCCCCGTAGTCGGCCCAAGGAAGGTACCCCACCTCTCGCGGACGTCCAACTGGGAATCGTTCCCAGCTCCAGATCGACAATAGAACCATAGGACCCCCAATTCCACACTTGCCCGCTCTACGACAAGCATCGTCCAACTGCACGTAAAGGGAAACAAGGTTAAATTAAAACATGTTTTACATGGAAATGTATGAATAAGTTAAAGCCGATCAACTAATTACCTGCCGGTACAGGTAGGCAAGTGCAGCAGAACCCCAGCTCCATTTGGAGTCAAAGACGGTCAACGCCTTTAGCCACATCCACTGTGCGGTAATTCCACCGCTATCGGCAAACAGAGTCCGAGAGATAACGTACCACACGTACACGCGAGCATACGTCTGTATCACGTCATCATCGGCATTCACCGGGCAATGCGCGAAGTTCTGTACTATCCAAACATAAGCAGCATCGGCTGGGACTCTGTCTTTACTCTTGTCTTCGGGCTCCTCAAGAGCCATACCAATAAGGGCATGCATCTGCGCGCGCCACCCTTCAGAATCTGTGCTCATGCACAAAGGCTTCCCCTCGATAGGAAGTCCAAGGATCATGGAAACATCCTGTAGGGTGACTGTCATCTCGCCGGTCCGAAGGTGGAAAGTGTGCGTCTCCGGCCTCCACCGGTCGACAAGAGCCGTGACTGCGGGCGGATTAAGGTTTGGGGTCGACAGGCTAACCAGCTGGATGAACGGGAGGAGGCCTAGCTTCTCGATGTACTCAGTGTACCGCTCATCGTACGGCATATCACCCGACGACGCCCCATGAGACCGAATCTTCAACGGTACAAGCTCCTGCAAATAGACAAATAAATTTATTACAACATTATCTTCTACCAAGCAATAGAAAATTAATACATATAAGGGTAAAACTAATTTTATTACCTCTCCCTTCTCCGCCATCAAATAGGCCCGGTGTTGAACATCGTAGTGATTATCTAGTAACCACACCATCCTACATATTCGAAACAATAGGTTCAACACACTATGTTTAACGGAAAATAGTAACCATACCATCCTACTAGCCTAATGATATGGCCTAATTGAGAAGATAATTGAACGCTACGGCCTAATGATATGCATTGCAACTATGCCATATTGTTGATGTTTTACAAACGATGAACAACAATCCTACGTTTTCCAACTATCACACTAACATACTAACATCATCATGTGGAAATAGTGAGGATTTCCATACAATCTGAAAAATTTACCAATACATACTATGCCTATCCTAATGCTAAAGATATTACAAACATGTCATTCTTCCATAAGACAATCAAATAGGCAATACATTTGCATCCAAATATACTAATTTGGGAGTGAAACATATAGATCAAATATTTGCAAATAAATTCGGGACTGAACCCATACCTTGCTCTGAGGGGTTCGGTGGGGAGGAGCTCTGTGGGGGGGAGGAGCACGGACGGAGCAGCTCCGTGGGGGAACGAGCAATGACGGAGCAGCTCGGTGGGGGGTGAGGAGCACGAGCGGAGCAGCTCGGTGGGGAAGAGGAGCACGAGCGGAGCAGGAGCTCAGAGGAGGACCACGGGCCGGCGGCGGCGTGGTGGGGAGGAGCTCGGTGGGGAGGCGGTGGGGAGGAGGACCACGGGCCGGCGGCGTGGTGGGGAGCAGCTCGGTGGGGAGGCGGTGGGGAGGAGGACCACGGGCCGGCGGCGGCGGCTAACCCTAACGCGCCCGTGCTCCTCAGTGTGGGGAGTGGCCACTAGGGCCGGAGGTGGGCGTCGCGCGGCTTAAGGATGCGGAGCATAGCGCCTTCCTACAAGGCGCTACAAATCCGAAGCATAGCGCCTTTTACCAAGGCGCTACACTACCACGGGTGGGGCCCTCAGACGCCACGCTGGCAGGATGTGTAGCGCCTTACGCTGAGGCGCTACACCGAAGACCATAGCGCCAGATTGTAAGGCGCTACACAAAAGGGTTATTTCGTGAAATAGTTTCAGCCAATCGTTTATTTCGTGAAATTGTTTGTCTTTGTGGTTATTTTCGGTCAAATGGCCGTACAACACAGTCACATAACGCTGAATCTGACAGCAGTGAAGCTGTTCTGCTTGTCTCACAAGTGGCCAAAGTAGGCAACACCAAATGAGCTAGAGTGGGCAATGGAGCAATCGGTTTGCCAATAAAATTGGAAATCATCAAGTGAAGATCAATTTGTTCTCCATATCCAAAATATGGGTATGGTACGTTTTGGAAACAATCCAAACATACCCATAACCATAAATATTTTGGTAGGCCAACTTTTGATACAGCAGACCGAACTTCTTACGGTATTCAAATCATTGTTGGGATGTAAGTACAAACCTCTTTATTTACAAAAAAAATATAGTAGCTCTCGGTGAAGGCAAATGAAATCAGCCGCTTGATAAGTGGTAAGTAGTCCTTACTAGGACAAATAATGTTTGATTACTTCAATGTACATACATAATGCTCCATTAACTCAGCCGTATTATTTCTCTCTTCTTCTGAGTAAGTAATTCGTTACGCACTCTTTCTCTCGTATGTACTCGGCCATGCTATGAACTTCTGTACCAAAAGTAGCAAAGAAATAGCTAAAGTGTCATTACATTTCTAAAGCACTAGGCAACAGCCACAGTAATAAGTAGTCCCCAGTTAACTACAGCTATTCAAGGAACGTCCAGCAAGCTGACTATCACTACCAGCAGCTTATTCAATGGATTAATTTAGCTATATATGCATAGGCTACATGTAGGTACCATGCCAGCAATTCTGGTAGTACTGTCAACAACGTTCTCAACTCATCACGAAATATTAACCAGGTTTAATTATCTACAGAATATTTATTAAGTGATACAATTAGTATGCTTAATAGCAAAGAAGTTGCATTGTGAACTCTCTCGCCTCAGACAGTGTCAGGCGCAATTTATAGAACCGCAACAAGTTACATCTAAAGAAAATTTAGCAAAGTAGAAAAAAATCAGGGATTCCCATGCTTTTAGTTAGTCAGTATAGGAAATACGAATTCCTCCCTAACGAATTAGATAAAATATTATTGGCATAGCCTGAAATTTGGACAATCCTGGTTAGAAAAGTAAATCTGACCTCAAGTTAGCACAGAGCTTTTCCTAGCTCATGAAAAAAAGGACTTACTATTCGGTAACTGCAAAACAACCATTTCATCACAAAACCAACACCATACAACATCTGCTATTGGCATCTATGTGACTGACACAGTGATAATCAAATATGAAAGCTAATCTGATCCTACCTGTAGAGCAATGTACTTTGGTCAAAAACAAAATTTCACAATCTGAGGTGATTTGCATTTTCTCTGGTCTCTGAACATCCAGATCATATGTTCAAAATGAACTCGTTATAACTAGACAGCACACGTGTTAGAAATTTGCAACAGTACAATTATGAAGGTATGCTTCTACATTTGACAATCCATAGAGGAATCAGCATTGACATCTTACAAGCATAAAGGCCAAAAATACCATGTTCCAGCTGAACCTATATGTTCTAATTAAGCATAACATTAAGACCCAATAGTAATGCTAATCGAACATAGAAATGCTTAAGAACATTTCGAGATGAAGAACAGGCCCATTCATCAAGGTCTGAAACAATATCACCATTTATGCAAAAGATTTGCGTCTCCGATAGCATTGTTATGTCTTAAGGTCATACCAATATCCTGACTTACTACCATGAAAAAGGGTGGAACACAGTGACGGCGTCATATCAACAAATAAACTCTTAAAATAAGTTTAATACAATATATGATCATACAATACCAATCAAAGAATATACTGTGTGAAGATGTCATGATGTGCTTCATAACAACACAGTTGTAAATTGATCCCCCAAAGCCACAAGTATATAAAACAATTTGAAGTAACTCACAGTTTTGGTGTCAGGGATGGATTACAGTGGTAGTACAAAAGGGAACTTGAAGAACATCCCTAGTCAGCCATTTTGTTCAACCGATGAATCATACTCCTGGCAAGCCTATTACTGGGGTCAATCTTCAGAACCAAACGCAGGTCGTCTGCCCCAAGCCTGTATTTCTCGCTGCTCTCGTATAGGAGAGCCCGCTGCACTAGCACCGACACATTATCCTTATCTTGTTCTAGTACCTGCACATTACATAAAACCATTATTACTAAAGCAGGGGGGGACAACTCACAGTAAGTATGGGGTAACAGCAAGATATTGGAATACCTTCGAACAGTCAGCAATAGCCTTCTTGTACTCGCCAACCTCCTTGTAAGAGGAGGCCCTTGATGATAACACCTCTGCAATGCCAGCATTTTTCCCAGTCTTCTCGATGAGCAAAACAGCCCAAGACAACCATTTGATAGCATCAGCATACTGCCCACTCTTGTAATTATCCATTCCTTTTGCCTTAGCAGCAGATGCCGTCAACCCAGACGGTGGTGGTGGTAGTCCGTCCAGCTCTGTGGTTGTGCCACCGCTATCACCACCACCACCGACATAGTCCGACTCCACGTCCACCCAACCATCCATCTCTCCAAACATGTCACCACCACCATTGCTCGCCGCAGAGGCAGCTGGTGCAGATGAAGGAAACAGCGTGTCAAAGTGATCTACGCTAGCAGCAGCAGCAGCAGCAGGCGCTGGAGCGGGTGCAGGTGGAGGTGCAACCCTGGAAGGCTTGGTGCTATTCTGGAAGCTACTGAATCCAGCGGGGGCTCCCTGGAAACCACTGAATCCGGCGTCGGTGCCCGAACCCACGCCCTGAAACGCGCCAAATCCCTGGTCCGATTTGACCGAATCTGTCTGCTTTGCAGCATTCATAGACGCAGGCTTTGCCGCGAAAGGATCAATGGAACCGAACGGATCCTTCTTCTGCGCCATGGGCTGTGCTGCGGTAGCCGACGCCATGCCCACGGGCTTCATCGGCCGGCCACCAACCCCGTAACCACCAGATGCCATGGGCGCCCCGGTGGTTTTCGGGAGCGTGCTCGCCATACCGCCCATCGAGAAGGAAGAGCTGTTGGCGCCTGCGGGCTTGGAGGGTTGGGCCGCCGCGGATCTGAGCGGCGCGCTGGACTGGGCGCGGGTGGAGCCGAGCTTGGGGCCTAGGAGGTCGCTGAAGAGGTTGGGGTTGTTGGACTGGGGGAGGCCGATGCCGGAGGAGGGCGCGGTGGCGGACCAGCTCCGGCCGGAGATGTCGCCGACCATGGAGACAGGCCCGGATCCGAGTGCCGCGGCAGCGGCGGGGGACGGCTGGTGGGTCCAGGACGTCTTGGCCGGCTGGTGCGACCATGTGTTTGTGGTGGCTGGCCTGGGTGAGGGGTTGGTGGCGCCGCCTGGCCTCTGGTCGCGGAGGGGGCGGGAGGCGGAGGAGCGGGAGGTGTTGGCGCCGAAGTCGAAGTTGTAGGAGTCGAAGGAGTTTGTGGTGGCGGGGCGGGAGGAGGATCGGTCGCCGGAGTAGGAGTTCATGGTGGCCGGAGACGGGGAGGATCTGCGAGGAGAGGAGAGACGAGGCGATGGGGGGTGGCTCTCTCCTCTCGATTTTTATTTTTATTTTTTTATTGTGCCTCGTTGCTTCGATGGAAGCTGCCGTGGGAGCATTATAGATTTATAGGTGCCGCCAGGCAGGAAGTGTGCGCTGTCGGGCCTGGTTGTTGGGCCTAGTTTTATTAGTTTAGCACGTGAGGTAACCAGGGTGGCCGGCGGCCGGGGTTGGGCCGTTGCTGCTGCTAATTTTCGGTCAACGTAGAAACAACGCTCACCAAAATGTACACTTAGCAATTTTTCTAGGCAGATCGTTCCGCCCCAGTCTTCTGCGGGAAAGACATTTCTTGTAGAGTTTTTTTTAGAACTTTTTGCTCTACTTTTTAGAGTATTCCTTACATAAGATCTCGGAAGAGCCAATGTTTCCTTCCGTTCCCGGTAAATAGGAATTATATATCCTCTAGCTCTTCGTGACCTGTTGTGTCTGCCCTCGACTTAGCCGTCATAGAATAGAAAGGTTTCTAACCGTTGAAAAGGATACTTCTAAACGTTAAGGGGCGCTCAACCTTCCACTCAAATCCTTTTTACCAGAAGGGAGCTCGCCTGCCACGACATATAAGGGAAAAGGCAATGTGTGGAACTAGATAAAGTTTGATCTGCCACTTACACTGGAAGGGCAAGAACTAATGCTTATGCGTATTCTTCCACGGCATATAGAAGGTTAACTACTCCAACTCGATGGCTGAGATAAAAGTGAAATCCTAGCTTTCCCTAGAATCAGCTCTTTACTATCCTGCCCCAGGGGGTTTTTCGGGGACATTGAACCCTAGATTTAGAAGCTTTCCCAAACAAACCTTTTGACCAGGAAAAGGCATACCAAAGATTTTTGGAAAGACACATTGAAATGGAAGCTCTTGAACCTATTCCGAAGTCAGTTTAGGATGAGGTTTCCGATCCGGTTGGTGTTCCGACATCCCGAATCGAGGTGGCTCTAAACTCAGGTTTGCCTATCTCTCTAGTTACAGAGAGAGGAGAGGGGCTTCGTCTTTTTAGGTCTCTGAAAAGCCAGTTGACATGCGATCCAATCAAGGAGGCAGTACTTCTGCCTGAGTTCCTCTAGATCCTACTCGTCGGGATTACCGTGCTCTCGCAGGTTGTTCACCATGCGTTCCATAGCACTTTTACTTTATATCTTTTACCATCTTGGAATCATGTAGATGTAGATTGCTTTCTGAAGGGGTCGCAGCATAGAAAACAAAAAAAAATTCCTACGCAACAAGCGGAATAAACCCCAAGGATCTAGATCTACTAGATGGAGGTAGCGAAGATGAGATCCAATCTCTTGCCCTCGAAGAACGTTCAAAGCGTTTTGTCGGTGCAGGGGTTGACTAGTCGATCCCCGCAACTAGACGCATCTAGTCGCGAGGAGATGTATTATCCACGCGATCCAATCTGATGGAGCACCGCACGAGCAGCGCCTCCGCGGTATCCACACGTACGGCTCGATGTAGACGTCCTCTCCTTGATCCCGCAAGCGAGGAGGACGTGGCTAGATGGATCTCGGCACCACGACGGTTGTGGTGGCGTTGATGATGTAGATCTCTCCGCGGACATGGCTTCGCCAAGCCATGAGTGAGGGAGAGAGGAGGAGGTGCAGCAGCATCTCTACACTAGGGGTGGTGCGGCTAGGAGGAGGTGCAACTCACGGCAGCCCTCCGGGAGGGGTGGCGCAAGAAGTGGAGGTGGAGAAGCATGGAGGGGGGCGGCTAGGGTTTGCCACAAGGGCTCCCCAAGGTGTGCCGCACCCCTCCCCTTGCCCTCCTTATATAGGTGGCAGGGGGGCGCCCCAAGGCCTCCCTAGGGCCGGCGGCTGGGGTGCCTTAGCCTCCAAGCCAGCCCCTAGGGTTAGGGTTTTGGCCGGCCCCCTTTATGGGCCCCTTTGGACCATATGGGCTTTTAATGCCCTGGTGGTGCGGCTGGCCTATGAGGCCAGTCCACCACCCCTTTATGCCATGTGGTCCCCATACTCCTATGGGCCCCACTTCTAGACTCCTCTAGAACCTTCTAGAATATTCCGGTACTCTGCGGAAAATTCCCGGAACTTTTCCGATACCTCCGGAAACCACTTTCCATATATGAATCTTATTCTCCGAACCACTCCGGAACCCCTCGTGATGTCCGGGATCCTATCCGAGACTCCGAATCACCATTCGTTCATATCATCAATTATCTCATCGCTAACCCTAGCTACATCGGAGCATTAAGTGTGTGACCCTACGGGTTCGAGAACATGCAGACATGATCAAATCAATAATCAATAGCGGGACCGGGATGCCCATATTGACTCCTACATATTCAACGAAGTTCCTTATCGATTGAACCACGATACCGGAGATTCTTAATCTCGTATACGATTCCCTTTGTCTCACCGATATTTAATTTGCTCGAGATTTGATCGTCAATATCTCCATATCTAGTTCTATCTCGTTACCTGGCAAATTCTCTTTACTCGTCCATAATATAGGATCTCCGTGATTAACACTTAATCACATGGTTGCAACCTTTCTGATGCTATATTACCGAGAGGGCCCAGAGATATCTTTTCGTCACAAGGAAGGACAAATCCCACTCTTGATTCATGTCACCCAACAAATACCATCGGAGATACCTGAAAGCCACCTTTATAATCACCCAGATACGAAGTGACGTTTGATGTCCACAAAGTATTCCTCCGGTAAACGGGAGTGACATAATCTCATGGTCTAAGGAAACTATACTTGGCGTACTAAAAGTGTTGGCAATGAAACCTGTGTGACACGATCAATTGTAACTCTTTATTATTGGGTCTTGTCCATCACATCATTACTCCTAATGATATGACTCCGTTATCAAGTGACTATAACAAGTCCATGATTAGGAAACTCTAATCATCTCTTGACTAACGAACTAGTCCGGTAGAGGCTCACTAGGGACACCTGGTTGTTTATATTCCACACATGTATTATGTTTCGTTAAATACAATTATAGCATGGATAATAAACTATTATCATAAACATGAATGTGCTAATAAACCATTTTATTATTGCCTCTAGGGCATATTCCCAACAGTTTCCCACTTGCACTAGAGTCAATAATCTAGTTTACATTTTCTCGATCCAACACTCATGGTGTCTAACACTCATGGAGTCTCAGTGCTAATCATGTTTGCTCGTGGAAGAGGTTCTGTCCGTGTTCTGTACTATACAGTTCTTTATGTTCTTTGCAAAACGTCAATGTCACCTACTTTGACATTACTTTATCATCACATGAAAAACCTCTTATCATCACATGATAATTTCATCATCATATGACGAATATAATATATTTGGTTATAGAGTTAGATTTTCATATTCCTTCCATGAAATATGATCAGTCAAGAGGACTTTCACATAGCATGTGCACCCGGAACTCACTCAGTCTTGAAATAAAATTTCTCAAACCACAATATTATATCATGTCACTTCGATATTTTTGATCATGCTTTCGCTGCGCTTCTGCTATTATGAGATCCCCAATCTAGTTTGGTTTTATGACTTCAACCAAGTCTGCCAATCTCTAGATTCTATTATCTCAACTTCATGTTAAAATGACTCCTCATTCTAACACGTTCTTCTAACCAAGAACTTGGGTCACATATCGTCAAATACAAACACATGGTTCTTATATGTTTTAGTCCTATGAACAATTCATAGCGAACACTAACATATCCTCCAACCATCATTTTTGTACTGAGTTATCAACTCAATGTTTCACCTATTTCTCACAAGCAGATGAACCTTTCTTCTCTTGTTTTATTTTGAACTCCTTCAAAATCTTACTTAGGTTAAACATCCTGACATAATGCTTTATCAAACATATCTATCCTCCATAGATACATCCATCTCCATGGATATTTGACGTTTCAAACTAACTTCACAAGTTATACGTTGGTTCCTGACTTATTTACAACATTTATGAAATCTCCATTTCACTCAAACAAGATGTTGTAAACTCCCACTCAAATATACACCATACACATATTAAATTGTGAAACCACTTTTATCTCCCACTCAGAAATATGTTATCTCTATATTTGACCATGATTAATTAGCTCCCACTCAAACAAATGTCACCACATATTTTGATCGTGGAAAATAGTTTCTGCTCTAACTTAATATATGTCGCCACATATATTAATTAGATAACACTCGTGTATTTTCTCGATATTTTGGACACCTCCAAAAATTCTTATTTAACTTTTAAAATTCGAGAACTCATATACGAAACGCTAGTACTTTGCTAGCTTTAAGTTTTATTTTTCTCTTCAAAAACCCTTTTGAGGAATAAATATGTGAAACATCCTTTTCACAAAATCAAGCAACAATTACTTTGTGATTTAAACTTAACATCGAATGACTCTTAGTCACTTTCGTATTTTAAGGCTTCTATTTCTTCTTTGTAGTTTCGTAGGTATGTCTTGTTTCCGAAACATGACAAGTAAATCATGAATATTATTTTGTAACCTGACAAAACTTTAATATTCTTGAATCCTACTTTTCTTTAGACAAGCTAAACCGAAATTCAATGATCACCATCATTAATTCCTTCATGTGTCAAGTTTTAACCAACATAGCACTTTACATATGTGCCACTTGATACATGAACAAGCAAGGTTTTAGCTTTTCCATTTATTCCATCAATTCTTTTATCAATGAAACCTTTTCACGATAAACCACCAAAATACTTAGCACAACCAACAAATTGGTTTGCCCCTTTTAGTCTCATATTGTGTAATCACATTCATAGTCATACTTATGAATATACTACAACATTATTCGCAATAGTCTCTAATTATCTCATAATTAATGAAACCACCTTTTCTCATAACTCATATGAAAAATGTTTATGCGAATCATTAAATAGATCCTCATTAATAAAACAGAGTGTTTATCAAATAAATCTAAATGCTATTATTAAACCCCCAAAATAAAACCCTTCTTTGAGACCACACAATATCAAATAGTGTGTGATTACAATATCTTAGGACATATCAAACGCCTTTGAAATATTCTAAACATTGTAATTTGTGATAACACTTCTCACAAGTCCACATACTAACATATAACTCAAATATTTTGTCTCTTTTGATCAAATCATAAAGACTCAATTTTCTTGTTAACTTAATATCCTAAACTCCAGAATTTTATTTGATCTCATCAAATATCATAACTCGAATAAATACACCTATTTAATCATATCATTTATGATGGAGTTCACAAAATAATGACATCTAACATTTGCTGAAAATACAACCAACACTTGTGTTTATTTCTGGCAACTCTTGTCACTCTTCCAAAGGGTGGCATTTTAGTCATACTCCTTCAATAAGGCGCATTGATAAAACATCAAAATGTTTATTCAATCTTTAGCATGACTAAAACTATTGTCATTATTAAGTTTTGGATATTTTAGTATGCCACATATTTTATAAATGTTTAACTAATTTATCATCTAGATTATAATAAGAATAATACACTTATAATCGAAAACTTGTGATTTCCAAAAAGGATCACTCATGAAAATGGAACAACCATTGTCTTTAACATGAATAACCGTCTCACATAAGCAAGACACACTAATTAAGATCACACTTAATTCGATTACAAAACTTATTCAAATCCTCTAATCCAAATGATAAATGTAGAGACAGATCGTTGCCAACATCAACTCCTTGATTGCCACTATTCTGCAACGTCTTCCCATATCTTTTATGCAAATCTCAAGCAGCAGGTTCTGTTTTCATAAAACAGAATGAGTATCAAATACTTATCGAAACTGCCACAATTGCAATTTGGACTTAAACACTTATAACATGTATATTAATATATACTTTCTGCATTGTCAACTTCTCTTGCTATGGGTTCTACTTTGACATGACGCAGCCGAGACACAAATTTATAGAAAGTGATCAAATCCCTTCCTATGACATAGTCTCCGACATAATTCTTGAAGCTGGGGAGAAGCTAGCGTATCACCCCATCTATCGCGAAACCGTCATTCATCTCGTGGTTCCAAACAAGCACTAGACGATGATGTATCTCATGCATTATCCTCAGGTGTTGTTCCAAGCAAGTGTTCTCTTCCATCTTGAGTGAAAGAAAAACCGTTCAGACATTCGAACCTTACAATTCTAACTTGCGCTAGAAAAACTATTTTTCAGCTCATCAACAATCTCCATTGCAATCAAGTTCTTGATTTGTCTACTTAGGTCAGAATTCATGAAGGTGCACATCATCCACTCGACTTTCAAGTAGGTGGTTCAAAACCACTCCATGTACTCTTCATCGCTTGCAGAAATATTTAGGTTTATCTCCTATTGGTTCTTCTAGCACGTAGAGCTGAGCATGGGTGTTTAGGACTTCTTTCAAATGCAGGTACCACTTAACAAAATTACCCATCGAGACGCAGTTTTTCAGCAACGAACCGACTACCGTAGTCGACCAAGATCTACAAGGATTTTTGCAAAGACATCTTAGGACTTTTGTTTATGATAATTTTAGTTCATCAAAATTATTACATGAACTCCCACTAAACTCAACATCTCTCTGGTTGTTTAGTGACACATGATCCAAATCCACTACACCACAACCGATCATCACGTGAGGTGGTGCAGCTTCAAAGGTGAACATCGCCATGTTGATCATATCGTCCATATGACTCGTGTTTAACCTTTCGGTTCTTGTGTTCCGAGGCCATGTCTGTACATGCTAGGCTCGTCAAGGAAACCGTAGTATTTCTGCATGTGTAAACTGGCTTACACCCGTTGTATGTGAACGTAGAATCTATCACACCCGATCATCACGTGGTGCTTCGAAACGAAGATCTTTGGCAACGGTGCATACTAGGGGAGAACACATCTTGATATTAACATGAGAGATCACCTTATCATGCTACCGTCGCGATCACATCTAAGCATAACAATAAGGTGCATAAAAGGATTAACATCACATGCAATTCATAATTGTGATATGATATGGCCTTTCTTCTTGTGCTTTTGATCTCCATCTCCAAAGCACCGGCATGATCTCCATCATTGTGGCGCCATCACCATGGTTGTCCACCAACTATTGCAACTACAACTAATGCTACTCTTAGCAATAAAGTAAAGCAATTACATGGTGATTCAATGACACGCAGGTCACATAAAATAATAGACAACCATATGGCTCCTGCCGGTTGCCGTACTCATCGACATGCAAGTCGTGAAAGATTACAAACATGATCATTGCATACATTATCACAAATCACACATTGGCCATACCACATCACATGACCCCCTCTGCAAAAACAAGTTAGACGTTCTCTACTTTGTTTATGCAATTTTTACGTGGCTTGGGTCAACGAGATAGAACCATTCTAATCTACGCAAAACCACAACGGTGATATAGTAGTTGCTTATTTACTCATCCTTTTGAAAGGCCTTCCATTGAAAATTGCATCTTCACTAAAGTAAGAGAAACAGACACCCGCCAGCCACTTATGCAATACAAGTTGCATGTCTGTCGTGGAACCGGTCTCTCGTGCGTGGACGAGTAAGGTTGGTCCGGGCCGCTTCAATCTCACAATACCGCAAAGACGCAAAGTGCACGCGAGAAGGTAGCAACATAAAATATCAACGCCCACAACACTTGTGTTCTAATCGCACCAACATCTACGAATAGATCTAGGCTCTAATACCACTGAAGGGGTTGCAGCATAGAAAACAAAAAAAATTCCTACGCAACAAGCGGAATAAACCCCAAGGATCTAGATCTACTAGATGGAGGTAGCGAAGATGAGATCCAATCTCTTACCCTCGAAGAACATTCAAAGCGTTTTCTTGGTGCAGGGGTTGACTAGTCGATCCCCGCAACTAGACGCATCTAGTCGCGAGGAGATGTATTATCCACGCGATCCAATCCGATGGAGCACCGCACGAGCAGCGCCTCCGCGGTATCCACACGTACGGCTCGATGTAGACGTCCTCTCCTTGATCCCGCAAGCGAGGAGGATGTGGCTAGATGGATCTCGGCACCATGACGGTTGTGGTGGTGTTGATGATGTAGATCTCTCCGCGGACAGGGCTTCGCCAAGCCATGAGTGAGGGAGAGAGGAGGAGGAGGAGGTGCAGCAGCAGCCCTACACTAGGGGTGGTGCGGCTAGGAGGAGGTGCAACTCACGGCAGCCCTCCGGGAGGGGTGGCGCAAGAAGTGGAGGTGGAGAAGCATGGAGGGGGGCGGCTAGGGTTTGCCACAAGGGCTCCCCAAGGTGTGCCGCACCCCTCCCCTTGCCCTCCTTATATAGGTGGCAGGGGGGCGCCCCAAGGCCTCCCTAGGGCCGGCGGCTGGGGTGCCTTAGCCCCCAAGCCAGCCCCTAGGGTTAGGGTTTTGGCCGGCCCCCTTTATGGGCCCCTTTGGCCCATATGGGCTTTTAATGCCCTGGTGGTGCGGCTGGCCTATGAGGCCAGTCCACCACCCCTTTATGCCATGTGGGCCCCATACTCCTATGGGCCCCACTTCTAGACTCCTCTAGAACCTTCTAGAATATTCCGGTACTCTGCGGAAAATTCCCGGAACTTTTCCGATACCTCCGGAAACCACTTTCCATATATGAATCTTATTCTCCGGACCACTCCGGAACCCCTCGTGATGTCCGGGATCCTATCCGAGACTCCGAATCACCATTCGTTCATATCATCAATTATCTCATCGCTAAACCTATCTACATCGGAGCGTTAAGTGTGTGACCCTACGGGTTCGAGAACATGCAGACATGATCAAATCAATAATCAATAGCGGGACCGGGATGCCCATATTGATTCCTACATATTAAACGAAGTTCCTTATCGATTGAACCACGATGCCGGAGATTCTTAATCTCGTATACGATTCCCTTTGTCTCACCGATATTTAATTTGCCTGAGATTTGATCGTCGATATCTCCATATCTAGTTCTATCTCGTTACCTGGCAAATTCTCTTTACTCGTCCATAATATAGGATCTCCGTGATTAACACTTAATCACATGGTTGCAAACTTTCTGATGCTATATTACCGAGAGGGCCCAGAGATATCTTTTTCGTCACAAGGAAGGACAAATCCCACTCTTGATTCATGTCACGCAACAAATACCATCGGAGATACCTGAAAGCCACCTTTATAATCACCCAGTTACGAAGTGACGTTTGATGTCCACAAAGTATTCCTCCGGTAAACGGGAGTGACATAATCTCATGGTCTAAGGAAACTATACTTGGCGTACTAAAAGTGTTGGCAATGAAACCTATGTGACACGATCAATTGCAACTCTTTATTATTGGGTCTTGTCCATCACATCATTACTCCTAATGATATGACTCCGTTATCAAGTGACTATAACAAGTCCATGATTAGGAAACTCTAATCATCTCTTGACTAACGAACTAGTCCAGTAGAGGCTCACTAGGGACACCTGGTTGTTTATATTCCACACATGTATTATGTTTCCGTTTAATACAATTATAGCATGGATAATAAACTATTATCATAAACATGAATATGCTAATAAACCATTTTATTATTGCCTCTAGGGCATATTCCCAACACTTTCATCGCGGGGTCATTCCTGAAGGTGGCTTGTACCAGCTCTTCGTCATCATAAATAGCAAGACACTCCTTGTTTATTACTCCGCTTTTTCACTCTCTCATTCTTAGTTAACCATTTCATTCTATTTCTTCTGTGGTACTTTGAGTTTTGAACAATAGTTAGCATTTTTTATTAAGTGATTCCCCAGTTTTTTATCTTATTTTAGCACATACATGCATACAGTAGGCCATGAATTCCTATTTGTGACATCTAACTTAGTACCATCAAACTCAGGGAACTTCGAATTTCCTCTTCTTTCGTTGACTTGCTTGCCAAAGCCAATACTCCCGCATTGAAATTCAATCCCTCACTCTTATTTATGGTTTTCCTTAGCAATATCAACCGCTTGAGTTCTATCAAAACACTGAAGCAGCCTATAAAGTACCTCCGTCCTTCCTTTCCTTTAGCCGAGGGATTGCTCTGACCCGGGTCAATCAAGTTTTGACTCCACCATTGGAACAAGTTCTTTCTATCTTTTGTTCCGAGTTGATTGAGCAGAGTTGGTAAGAGCTTCGGGCAAGCAGCTTAGCCAAGGCAGCCACGTAGTAGTTCTTCCACAGCATGCTCTTATAAAGACTTCCTCCATCTGGCCCGAATCCGATACTAGTATAGTGGAGTACCATATGGTATGTGTATTGCAATAATGAATGCACGAAAAAATATTATTCTTTTTTTTTATTTCCTCCTCTCCGGTCTGCAAGTACCTCTGGTCCTAAGCACCCCCGAACGGCAACCATCTATAACTGATATCGACAACCGATACGGATTCTCTATCGATTGACGGAGCTCTCTCTCGAATTTTCGTAGTTGATGTCCGAAATCACTAATGTACTGATCCCTTAACTTCTTCTCTTGGAACCTCTATCTTATAGAGGGAAAGTACGTTACGTTTGCTCGTCACATTGCTCTTGTCCCCCTAAAAAAGGGAAATCTCATACCCATGGGTATAGCTGGTAATTCCGAGTGGACAAGCTAAGGGATTGGTTTAGTTAGTACTCAGTACGAGAAGGCGGGCATTGAAGGCACGGTAGAAAAAATAAGAAATTTACCAAGAGAGGGGCTAGAGCTGAAACAGGGGGGGGGGGGGATACCCCTTCCTCTCTCTTTGACTTGGTCTTTAATTACCCGCTCCGCGCCTTGTTTTCATCGCGGTGATATACTGCGTCGGTAGGGATGCAAGGTAAGCAAGAAATGGAAAGGCATTCACCACGGATGTGTAATAGTCAAAAGTCGAGGTAAGTCTAGTATAGGTTTATGCGCCGCTATACATCATTGGATAATAGGCATATGTTCTTCTAGAAAGAAGGTAAGCAAGAATGAAATTCGTTTTGACAGTAGTTTCTCTACTAGTGTCCTTTCTCACTTATCATGCTAGTTACCTTTGTTATTGATCAAGTAGTTTCTTTTCTCAGCTTCTAGGCTAGGCAATCCCTATCTTCTTCGCCTTAGCAGGATGTTAGTTGCACAAGACTAGCGCGGCACTGGTGAGTAGTAAGGATAAAGATGTTTTTCCATCAATCAAAGTAGACTCGTCACTGCAAATAAGCAAGAAAGAAGTTTATCGAATCAATTTATCAACTCAACAAGTAGTAGAAGCAAACCCGGGCAAGGGATAGTAAGCAGTTTCGTTTATCACTTCTCTAGCTAGTGAAGCTTTTCCCGCAATAAAAGAAGGAAGAATTCACTTCAGAATATCATTGAAAACGTATATGTTGCATCTAGCTTCTGGCGCTTTTTCTTACTGTAAGAACTGGAAAGCTAGGTGCTGAAGCAGAAGTGTTGAAGTTTATCAATTAGTGTATAATATAGTACTTCCAGAAGTGTAGTACCAAGCAGTTTCGTTCAGAATAATACCTTCAATTCAAAGTAGACAGCTGAAGCAAATAGAGAAGTTCTAAGTGTGTAGTTTGTTGTGTAGAAAGTTTGAGTTTGAATAACTAGCTTTAAAGCCTGCATTAGCCCCTTCACTTGCTTCATAAATAGTGTTGTTTAGGCTAAGTACTTTAGATAAAGTTTTTACGTCTTTCCCCTTCAAAGCTTTTTTCCTATCCCATTCAACGGTTCCGTTGCGCGGGACGATAAGAAAGTTTCAATTGACTAAATCTCTATTATCAGCACACGCCAGAAAATCCAGAATGGCTAAATCTTTTCTTCCAGTAGCAAATCCAATAGTACTTTGACCTTACTCAAGTAGAGAAGTTCACTCCGTCGCTTCTTTATTAAGTTCACGTTAGTTAGGAAAGCAAAGAATAAACAAATGTTGCTAGAACAAAAGAATGTTGAAGTAAATTTAGAAAAGTAAGTCAGAAGTGTTAGTTTCGACAATAAGCAATTCTTTCTACAAAGAGGTAACATAAAATCAAGCAAATAATATGCTCACACAAGCTAGTTCTTTCGCACTGCAAGTAGAGCTGTTTCTCACCACGTAAATGAAATAGTGTCTTTTTTTTATTTCGTTTGTAGTGTTGGAGGAAGAAAGAAAAGCAGGTCCTCAAGAAAGCACTAAAGCGATGCACTGCTTCGCCAATTTTGCATTTTGGATGACAACCAGGTAATGAGGAATGACTCACTTTGGTGATATATCTTGAAATGGAGTAGGGCCACTTTGTCAACTTTGACTAGCCGCGAACCTTCAAAACCAAATATGAGTGTTTCCGAAAATGCAAAGCAAATATGTCACATTTAGACTTCGAAAAAGGGAAGGAAAAAGAGCATGCAGAAGGCCTTTTCCAACTTCGTCTAGAATAAGGTAAGCACAAGGTTGAGCGGGTTCATAAACATTCTAAGGAATGATAACGTGACCCACGGCAGCAATCACCATTTCATGTACATCATCTTAGTCAATATATGCAATTACCTGTAGAAAGAATGTGAAAAACAACTCAAGGTCATTTACAGAACGAACAGCAAAATATAAGCAAAAGGATACAAAAGGTTCACTTACTGGGGTGGACAAGATGTGAGCATAGATGTTCACGTAATCTTCCGCTTTCTCATGTTCTTGTTCTGTCCAGTCCTCATCTCCCCACATAGATTCATCAACATAGTCATCATAATCATAATTGTACTCATCAGGCTGTTCTTCTGCATCCCAAAACAAATCAAATGATGTATCAGCGTCATCCTCTAGAGGCTCGCTATTTTCAACAGTGGCTGCTCCTATTGTTCCCGCATCACTCGCATGAGTTTCTGAGCTTCCCGTTTGATCATCCGTTTTTTCGGCTGTTTGAAGTAACCTTCTCTGAGTATGTGATGTATTCTCTGTCGTGGTACTTACACTGGAGATGCTCCCAGCATGAGTGTTGTTTACATTATTCGACAACTCCATATTCTCTTGTCCTTGGGTAGAATTAAGTTTCATTTCAATCGACTGTTGCTCAGACGCATTTTGAAGGGAATCAACTCCCCGTGTAGTCCCTACAATGATAATCAAAATGCATGTTCCCTACATATTCCTACATCCACAGTATGCATAGTCCATTATCCACATCAGATTAGTATAATGGTTACTATGTGCATGTCATTTTCCTTTTCTTTAAAGCTTTTTCCATCCTCAAATTGGAGACATCAGGCAATTGTACTAACTCTAATCTCTGCGAACTCAATGACTAGAAGATAAGCTTTACCCCCCAAATACAAATAACAAAAGAAGACATTTCTTAGAATAGACCAATGAACAATGTGGCAATAGATTCTAACCTGACTTACGGGACTGGGGTTCCTTAGAAGATTCTTTGACAGACGAGATCTGACGCTAACCCTTGCGTACTCACCAGTTGCAATCCCCCCGCGCCCGCCGCCGCCGTCGTCTGTCGGGGGAATAACCCCCGATATACCAAAGTCCAGGACTCGACAAAAGAACAAGAGAAACAAACCACGAATATCAAGCGGACGGTCGGCAGGCTGCTGGCTGCCTTGAGTCTGCAGGCTGCAGGTTGCAGGCTGCCCCAGTCCGGTTGCTCCAATCCAGCTGCTCCAGTCCGGCTGCGCCTGGCTAGCCACATCAGGCTGACATCACATGTGCGTGAGTAGTACTAGCTGGGCCCCATGGGCTACCCCTTTGTTCCCTGGGCATCCCCTTTATAAGGTGCACCAAGGAGCCCTTGAGAGGCAACTTTTGGGAAACCCTAGATAGATGTTTTGGGAGGTGGAGGCTCTTCTCATCCCCACCTACCACCTTCTTCCTCCTCTAGCTAGAGAGAGAAAAACACAGCTCAAGGAGCAACCATGTAGCCCGAGATCTATTCCATCATATACATCAGACATGCAGGAGTAGGGGTTTTACCTCACCACGAGGGCCCCGAACCTGGGTACATCGCGTGTTCTTGCCGTGCTTGTGCCCAATCCCATCGGAACACCATCGCCGCCTTGTCCCACAAATTCCCCATCTCTGATGGATATGCCGTTCTATCCACCACGAGATTTGGCGCCCACCGTGGGGCGAGCGGCGAGCGGATCCCGTTCTCGGCGGGATCCCTCTTCATCGACATCGTCATCTCCTCAAGGTCTTCACCAAGCTCTCTTCGGGGGTTGGCGTCGCGGTGGCTCCCGTGGCCGTGTCTGCGTCGTCTTCGTCCGCCCGCCCACGCGCTGGTGTACTGGCGATCCCTCGATCTGGGTCTGGGGAGGCCTTTTAGATCCATCTCGGAGGGTTGACTCCGACCGATTCGGAGTCCCCCGCATGCCCGTTCGTCGTCAACCGCGCCGGCCTCGTCTCCGTCGGCCTCCGCACGCACGCCTCCGACTCCGACCTCCGCCCGCGCGACCGAGCTCCTTCACCCACGTCCGCGTCATTGGTCTCCTCCGTCCAGCGCTCGAGTTCTTCCGCCGATGCCCGCACCTCCAAGCCTGCACCCGCGCCTCTGCCGCCTTGGCTACGCCCGCGTGCACGCTCTTCAGCTCAGGCTCTCCTCGCGAGCCAGCCTCTACGCCATTTTCGCCTCCGCGTGCTCGCGCCGGCCCAACTCCACAATGCCTCTCCACTCCATCGTCCACGCGGCCGCATGACCCCGCCGTCGTCTTCTTCCGAGCCGAGCACGGACTCTGACCGCCGCTCGTCCTCGCAAGTGGCCCTACACCGAATCTCTCACCGCGCCCATCCACCGCTGGCCGGCTCTGCGCCGGCCTCGCGCCCGTGCACCCCAGCGGTTGCACCTCTCTTCCACCTCCGGATGCGGCAGCACCTACCGGCGTCGACCCGCCTCCGGCTGCTCCGCTCCGGCCCACGCGCGCCCGAGCTCCTCGCACCCGCGCGCTCGTCCGCTCCACCTGCGCGCGACCACGCCCGTGCATGCTCCTCCACGCCCGCTCCCGGCAAGGCCGCGTTCGTCTCCGGCAAGCTCTGCTTGCGCGCCTCCGGCTCCGACCTCCGCCCGCACGCCCATGCCTCTCCTCCACCACCGGCCGGCTTCGGCTGCCCGCGCCCGCGCCGGCCACAGACCGCTCCGGCCGCGTCCTCGCGCCTCCACCC